>JARQTI010000761.1:92687-296844 GCA_030142655.1 Trachelus tabidus
CCCGATCGGTGTCCCAAGACAGACTGACTTTGACGATAGTCAAGTTCGATAACTAATAATTCTGATTGGTCGAGATCTTTGTAGCCAATAACTATCGTCCTTTCCCTCGAGTCTAAACAATAAAAAATCTTCCGAGAGCATTGGCCGCACGAATCGATCCGAGAGCGTAGCTTCTGATCAGGGTGGCGACTCGAAGGTAACCAGGAAGCGAGAACGTTATCTAAATCGGTATCTGGAGCCGCCTTGTGACAGTGAATCGAAAAACTACGTCACACCATATATAAATATTTGACAGAAGAAAAAATACCGTATAGATATTATTTTTTATTTCCTATCAGATGGTCCCCTGATCATTTGGAATATCGGAAGGTCTATTATCATAGATGCTAACCCTCCAACAAATATTTCCCTGGATTCGTGATTTTCTTGTCTACGATAGAGTATCGGCCGCATATATTTCAGCCATTAATGGCCGCGAATAGCTGATAACGTTATCGCGGGTTATTACCTATAGGAAGGTCCGACCGAGGATCGTTTTAGAGAAATAGCCTGAAGTAATGAAGGCCCGCAGTAAGTACCTAGAGGGTGAAGACAAGGGGGAGGAAACTACTAAGGGATGATTTCGACGAATATACTACACCAGTGGCTGCCTGGTCAACGGTTTTTCACTTAACCGCTGTCCTCGTATGGTAGGATTCACCTATGAATATGTATGCACACGGGTAGTGCTACCACTTGCTTAAATATATTCGAGGGTTGGTTCTTTCTCAGGGGCGGACCTACGTGTCTCGACATTTTCTCACTTATCGCCAAACTATTTTTAAGATAAAACAAAAGTGACGATAAGAGTACTTATAAATTTTGGGTGACGTGCTTTTTTTGGAAATTCAATTAAATATAAAAAAAAAGGTCCAAAGAGTAACAAAGAAGTTATAGGAAATTTTAAAAATACAACATAATACTAGATCATGTAATAATCGGATATGTAGTATCTTATGTATTTTGGCATTAATAATATGATTTCAATACTTTTTATCAGAAAAATTCTCAGCCTCTCTGTACTTGGCATAGTTTTGTACACGTAAGTATTTTTTGCAAGGTATTATTTTAATAGTGTGGTACTTTTGAATTTCTGACCGCTATGCGATATCACCGGTAGCCATATCACAGAGGAGATAAGATTCATATGTTGGTAGTGGCCCAATTGATTAATTATATCAATAACACATTGACACTTGGAAAGCAGGTACCACGTTGGTAATGCTGGATTTAGCCTTTCGGTCGCGCCTTATTGCTCTCTCCGTCGCACGCACGGCCCGAGATACGTAGTCACCTCTAACTCTCCTCTCTTACCTCACCGCACGGCGTCGACAAGCAGGACGCCATTAATGACGCTCACTGTCAGTCGCATGACTTGTTTCGTTGCCTTGGCTGAACAGCCGGTTGCTTGCACTTGGCACGAGACTCTACCGAGTCTCTTGATACGAAAAAAATGATTGCTCTTAGAAAATCTTGTAAGGATTTTAGGTTTATTTTTTTTGTCAATAAAAAGAATAAGTTCTTGGGAGCTTTCCTCTATACGCGATAGTGCACGCGACATACATATGATTTATGCATATGTTACATATAGGATATGTGATTTATCGACGTGGAACAAATATACGTAGTTTTTAGGATTGTCTGTTGGATATAGGGAAGGTATCGAGCGAATCCACCCAGCCTAACAGAGGAGTAAGGAAACTTCAGGATAGCGATCGGAGAAGACACGTGGAGGACCCAAAGCCATTCTTCGATTCCACCCAGGAACTAAAGTCGAAGCGAATAAAACATTGACCCACGATCCCAAAGAAAATGGTACTATTGGCATCCTGTGAAAAAGTCCTGATTTATAGCCACGTCCGTGTGTTCCGTTGTAGCGCGAGCAGCCGTGCAATATCGAATGATAAAAAGAGAAAGAGGAAGTAATACAAAAAGGAATGACAAGAAAAAGAAATGTCCCGAAATGTATAGTACGAGTTGGTAGATATATAGAAAGGAAGATATAAAGAAAACTGGATCAGCAGTGACGCGAAAATGAAACCGAAACTGGGACAGGATCAAAGTAAAGGGGAGGATTAGTTCGACTGGACTGAGTCTAGGAGTGGATGAGAAGGAGAGAGAAAGAGAGAGAGAGAGAGAGAGAGAGAGAGAGAGAGAGAGAAAGGTATAAATTTGAAAAGGAAAAAGAATGTCCCACTTGCGTACGTTTAAACGATCCTGCTGACGATTCGTTTGTCCAATGGCCCATTTGGGACTCGTTTCCGTAACGCCCACTGTAAATAAGCGTACATTTACCGAAGCATTTTGGCCGCGCGAGCCACTCGCGACGACTGACCCGTGAATCCCGTGTCCCGCATTCAGGCTCCCTAGGGCGTCCAAGTGTTTTTAGGGAACTGAGTGTAGCTGGCTGAAGATACTGGACTGGCTGCGTCATAATACAATATATATGTTCTATCGAGATATCTCAATAGCAAAGGGCCGGCGAGCATATAGGGAGAGCCGATTCGTAAAATCCGAAGATTGATGTTAGCCTCGAAACGGACCTTTTCGCTAATCGAGAATCAATGGGCTGAGCCGGTAGCTACGTAGCCTCCTGTACCTAAATTAATTCATATTAAATCCATTAGGAAGATTCGCTGTTCGCGAATTTACATCCCCGAACGAACTTCGCGGCTCCCGGACAACGGCAACTCTCCATTGCGGATCTTTACTTTTAATGGGATCCCCGCAACTTTTAATACCCACCAAGAGAGAATGATCGAGAGAGAGAGGGAGAGCGAGGGAGAGAAAGAAACCGATTCGATTTCATCGATCGGCCACCCGATGTGACTCGCTCGGGGAGGCTGATATTGAGTAAGACTGAAGAAGAAGAAAAAAGAAGCGTGTAGCAGGAGAGGAAGTCAGAGGGACGAGAAAGAAAGTTGGAGGAGCTAGAGATGAGAGGAGGGTCCAGAGTTACGCAGTTTCAGGGATGAGACACCAAGAGGATACCGTGCCAATTCCTCGAGGATGAGGGAGCGGTCGCCGTGACAATTTGAAGAGTGGAAGATCGACCGATCGATCGACGATATCTCTCGAGATGGAGCGATGGGGTGGAACGGGGGGTGGGGTCTAAGGGTGGAGATGAGTGAAGATACCTAGTAAGGATGAACGAAAAATAGTCGGGAGGGACGCGAGTCCTGCGGCACTTTTCTCAACTACGTCACCAGTGGAATTGCCATCTTGAGGCTTGGCGCGGGAGGGGGGGAGGGCGAAGGTGAAAATGGAAGAGACAGGGATTCGCCTGCTGAATTGAGTTTCCGCATTGGCTCGCTGTCGCGGATTTGCGAAAATCTTTTCGAGACACATTGTCGATGCTGACGTCACCGAATCTTTCCTATCGTCTATCCTCTTAGCTGCTAATACTCTTAACGCGTCTCTTACAGTCACCACGCGTTAACGGGTGTTTCGAATCAAAGTGACGAGCAGCATCGTTAGTGGACGTATACATATAGTTATAAAAATGACATATTATTATCGCAAGACTTTGTTCGTGGGATGCTGGGAATTTTGGTCCAGTGATAACTCACCTTTGAGATGTTCCGGTGTGTCGGCTGCGCCGGCTCTCATGATGTCGCTGAGATAATGCTCGAGAGTCCGCATACTGTCCAACGGCGAATTCCCATTGGCTGTCATTCGTTCCTGCAATCGGAACAAGTGGAATCCCGTTAGAGACATCTTGGAGAGTCCGAGTATCGGACGGAAGATAATATTTGAGGAAAGCACGAAACTACTTGTCGTTTCGTTGACTTTCTTCTCTCCTTTTTTTTCCCCTAGCCATTTCGATCTATGTCCTTTTCTCTTTATACTATCTGGCTCTCAAGCGAAAGCCCTTCGGTTTCAGAGGTTCGCGTGGCAAAACGCAACGCGATAGCGTATCTCGTGTGCGACTCCGCGCTCGTTACCACGAGGAGGGACGCGTGCACGTAAAGCACATAGAGAGCGAGAGAGAGAGAGAGACAGAGAGAAAGTAAGAGAGGTAAAGTTGACCGCAGCAGACTTCCTGCCGTTCTAAAAATAAAGTACCTAAGCTATACGGACCGCGGATCTCCTACGGTCTTTCATTTCTGCCACTATTATCCTTAATCGAAATGAGCTCTTCTGGTCAAGAAAAGACTTTTAGAGATGAGCCAGCGCTCGGACAGAAGGACCACCCTCTGGCTTTAAAGAGGACCGTCCGGTGGGATGGCCGACGGACGTTAAGACAGAGAGACGGAAAGACGGAAGAGCAAAGGCAGATCCGGAGATCGAAGCAACTGGACTCTCAGGGATGAGGTTCGGTCGGTTCGGTTGGGTCGGTTGGCTCGGTTGGTTCGCTCCTGCGAAATGGGGAGAGTCGGTAAGGGAGAAAGTGAGAGAACGAGCGCAATGAACTGTACATGGAAGAGAGAGAGAGAGACAGCCTGGTAATAGACCACTTGCAAGAACGGGGGTGCAGTTAATGCGAAGAACCATTCAAAAGTTCACCCCTCCGTTCACTTGCACCCCCCCACAGCACACATTCCTACGGCACTGAGAAACTTTTCTAAAATGCCAAAACTCCAACTTCGACGTCTGCACGTTTTACTTTCGTAACCCCGCGTCGAGTCCAACCCCCTTAAGATTCTAAGAATCCAAGTTTTTACTGCCCTCTCAACCCTTATACCTTCGATTGTATTATCTGTCTACAAGGGTGGTTTGGTGACATTGATTTTTATTCTTTTTTTGTCCTAATTACCGAAATCAGCTAATTTTTAGGATACGTCAGAGAGGTAAGGACCTCACGTGGAATGACCAGACTGACGATCTCGCGTCTTGGAGCGCAAAGAATGTCGTGAAGGTCGGCGTCGCGATGCTCGACGTCGTAGAGAATGCCGTCAAGCAGCCATATCCTGGATATCGGAAGATCAATGTATTATTCGTGTGGAATTTCTGTACGCGGCAAAGTCGAACGGCGAACGAGGCGCGTGAGCTTGCACCGAGTCCTGACCCGATGCGACTTATAGGGGTAGTTTATCGAGAATAGGTCCGACCTGAGAGGTAGGAAGGGGATCCTTGAAATCTAGGGGGGTTGATGGGTTCTACCAGGAGCCGACTACGTGCTGGTGGAGTTTCGCACGGATCCCCAGCTACCAGTGGGTGCATCGACCTCCTCTGAAAGGCAGAGACCGTTTGACGCTGACCAATTGAGAAAAACGGGCGTTCTAACGTAAAATAACGGCGGCGACTAAGAGAAATGTCGGAGGACACATACAAATGCTCTTTGCCAGTATTCTCGGAGTTCTTCGAGTTCCCAGAGTCCTCTGAGGTCTCGTATAGCAGAGAGGGCGAACCCAGCAGACCTCGGACTTCCCATTAGAGGTGAACTGACAGCCTCGCCTGACCACTAGCAACTCTCCACCACTTGCCAGTCACTCTCTATCCACTTCGACTCTGGAAATTATCTTTTTCCTCCTCAATTTCACTCTATTTCTCTTGATGCTGACAAGCCGAGCACGGTCTTCCAGTACAGTGCGTTATAGAGTGTGGAACTCAGTGTGGCGTAGTCAAACAAAAAATAAACAGCAAAGCACGTGTGGAGTAAAAATACGGGTTTGGCAAGACGTAGGGAATTTGAACGGGAGAAGGAAAAATTTTGTGAGTAATATGGATCTTGATACTTTCGGTGAAAGATATAATAGACATTATCTAGATGATTCCGAGATGAAGATGTTCATTGCCAACCCAAAGAAAAGAGGTCGCGCGTGGTTCGTTTGGCTAGCTGGCCGGGCTGACCTGACCTCGAGAAGGGATCCAGGCTGATGGGGATGGCGGCATTAGCGAGAAGTTGAGGGAACGAAAGAAGAATGCAGGGAAGGAAGTAATAAAGGAAGGAAGGAAGGAAGGAAGTATTCCCGAAGGCAGAAACAGAGGGGCATATGGACGTGTAGTGAGTCCAGGGGGTGGAAACAAGCAGGGTGGCGCGCATTGACCGTGACACTTATTTGGCCGGGAGAAAAACGAGGCTTTGCCCGGCGGCGGAGTTCAGGATGCTAGGTGCTCACGTCCAGGGAAACAGAAGCTCCGGAAACTGTTGCCGTGGATGGTACCGAGGGGATGGAAAAAAAATAGCCAGAACATTTTTGCAACCCCTTCGAAATCGGCCAACTTCACACCCTTCTCCTATCCAGCCCCCACCCCGAAGCTCCTCTCCCTGAGGGTGTCCCTCTTCCTCGTAGACTCGCGCAACCTACACCCACTCCGACCTGAAGCACCCCCGTGCCAACCCACCGCGTCCCTCTCTACCTCTCTCTCTCTTTCTCTCTCTCTCTCTCTCTCTCTCTCTCTCTCTCTCTCTCTCTCTCTCTCTCTCTCTCTCTCTCTCTCTCTCTCGCTCTCACTCTCTCACTCTCGCTCGTGTGACTTCCTACGTCGCGCTAACTCACTCGTGCTCGCACGGGACGTTGAAAAATCAATATAGGGAAACCAGGAAGTAGCGGCAAGCAGGCTGCCAGGCAGCGAGGCAGGCTAGTCAGGAGAGTCAGGCAGCCAGGCAGGCAACCAACTGGTCAGGGAAGCAGGCAGGCAACCGACTGATCAGAAAAGCAGGCTACGAGGCAGGCACAGGCAAGTAGGGCGTCGACAGGAACCTAGCGTAGGCTCCACCCCAGTTACAACCCGGCCGACCTCAGTGCGACCCCATCCTACGCGCGCTTCCGCCCTACTCTCGATTGTTATTGGCTGTTTCTCATCAACCCATAACGCTCATTGGCTCCCGACGTTACGACGGTTTAGAAACCATCCTCCTGCCCCATCCCTCCCCGAAGCCCTGCTCCTCCCTCTGAACCCCTCATCAGCTTCGCCTCCTTCTCGATTCTCTATCCCGTTACCCACATCATCCCTTCCCTCCTTCACCCACCTCATTCCTCATCGTCAAGCTCTGCGCCAATTTTCCTGCGCCCTAGAAATTGGCCAATCCGGAAAACCGAAAGATACACGACAGTCACACTTGGCTGAGGGTCCTAAGGGGTTTCGAGAAAAATCACTGATCTCGGCGCAAGATCAGAGAACCCTAAGAAAGCGATTTTGGACAATTTTTTAAAAGGAACCAGGACAATTATTGAAATTCAGTTGGGGTAGAAGCGACGTGAGGATTTTGAGCAATGAACCGAGAACCGGAAACATCGTGGATGCTTCAGGCCGCGAACTGTTTGACCCACTTCGGAGTTTGCGCCTCGTAAAAAGCAACAACCCTCCTTCCCGCCGCCATCAACAATCCCCAGCACCCCCAATACTGGCCCTCCTCTTTCTCTCTCTCTCTCTCTTTCTCCCAGGCTCCTGTCGTTCTGTCAGATCCGTCTATTCTGTCTACGCAAAATTCAACCACCCCTATACGCTAAGGGTTAGAACGTAGCCTGACTGGCAGAACCGTCGCAGAGGGTTTCAATCGAATTATACCGGATGGGACAGAAGTACCAGATGTAATTGACGAGACGCCAGTATTCACGACGCTCCTAAAAGTAACATCGACATGGATCGCAATAATGAGAAAGATGCCGCAGGAAGAATCGTTACGCAAATTTTTTCAGCTCGCCACGTCATCCGCGAATAACAGAAGCGGCAGTGTTCACCTTGCAAACATTCTCCACCCTTAAAGCCATATCCACATGACATCGCAAGAGATAGAATTCGTGTTCGGCGAACCGAGTGTTCGGGCTCGTTTTTCACGGCACTTTAATTCTCTTTTCTGTCGACGGTTTTCCCAGCGTAATTGTTTGGGCACCATGTCTGATAGATGTCCCGACGAGACTAAAGGAAAGCTACACGCTTCTAGGTGCCTCGGCACAATAACAGTGCGTACTCCTGTCCTGCCTGCTGCCTACGTAATTTCCCACCCACGTAAAACCCAATGTTATTATTATATCCGTACCAGACGAGGGAGCCAGTGTGCCAGTCGCGCACACTGCGAAAAAGGTGGATTCAGCGGATACAAAAAACACATGCAGAACAAGGGTAAGAGTGTAAGAACGAGTTTTACGAGGGACGCTGAAGTGAGAGCGGGGTAGAAAAAAAGAAGAGAAAATTGGAAGAAAAAAAAGGAAAACGCCCTCGCAGGAAATACGAAGGCGCAACTTTTTTTTTTCCTTGGTACCGCCGACCTTACCCTCGTCAGTTTTCGATTGCTCCACGAAATATTTCCTGCTGTACCAGTGTTACGTGCACAAAAAAGGACGCCTCGCGTCGCGACGCAGAATCCTTTTCATATACCCATCGGATACCACGTATCAGCGATGTAACTGTAAGAAATCAGTCTGAAACTTCTGGATGATCCATGGTCATCCCCATGGGTCTCGCAGGCAGGGATGTAAAAAGTTGTGAAAATCGATTCGCAGGGCTTTTCATTTCCGACGTCGAGAAAAACCCGTGTAACGCGAGAAACTGAAACGATAGAGGATGAAAAATAACGAAAGAAAAAAAAATGAATGAGAAACAAAAACACTGGAACAAAGAGTCACTCAAATTTTGTCTCCGAGTGCCATTCAGAGCGCAGCTGATTGAATGCAAACGCGTAGGCGACGGCAGCGCCGCCGACGGACTCCTAGGTACTTTACACACTTCGTACAGCCGTACCCGTGTGCTTTTTGTCTACACGTAAAATGCCACCCTCCCGTAGCGTTGTTCCTAGAGTCCCGGACGCACCCTGCAGGTGTATAAAGTAAATACAAGAATACAATGACTGTATGAATCTGGCAACCGTGTAAAGTACTACGTAACAACGTCGAGCTTTGGATACGCTGAAATGTCTCGGGTGCTCCGGACTATGATGTCTGCCTGCCTCTCGCCCCTGTATTCCCGTGATAGTCAACGATATCTACAGGCCCGACTCCCCGGAGAGACCAAAGCCTGTATCGTTGGTCCCGTTGTGAAGTTGACAAAAAAGTGCGCCGAATAGCACAAGGAGAAGAGATAAAAAAAATTAACACGCCCTTCGACAAATGCGTCGAGCCTAAAGGACGGAGAACCCGAACTCATCCCGAGCTAACAAGAAATATCACTCAGCATCCTAGAATCTTCGTGAACTCGATTAAGCTCATTTAAAATTACGAGTGAAAGATATATGAGGAGTATAAAGCTCCACGAGAGGATCCTGTACCAAAAGATCCCACAGGGCACCGCCATATACATGTAGACAGGTCATACCCAGTGACCCGGGAGACCCAGTATCAGCACGAAGGTCAACGGAAGGTATCGGACTGGCTGCGTAATGTAAATTAGCGAAGGAGGCAAGGAGTTAGGAATGCGGATGTGGAAGCTGCTACCGGATGGAGCCGAAAGATGTAGCGACTGCAAGGCGTGTACCGAAGAAACGGTTTTGAGTTAGCTGGCGTAAGTAGGTCACCTCGTTGCCGTGAGCGCAGCCGAGGGGTTGAACGAGGGTGGTTGTGGTGGGGATGCTTGAACGGGGGTGAGGTGGTGTCGACTCGGAGGGAAACGGGAGACCGGTGGTGGAGGTGATGCTGCCAACAGTTCCGATGGTGGTGGTACAGACTGTATATACAGTTATAAGGGAATGGAATGAAATGAAACGCGGCTCTACGTAGTTATATAGTGATATACAAATATACGCGGAGCGCAACGTCACGAATCGATAAAAGAATGGCTGCACGAGCTGTACGCGGACTCTGCTTAATCTATACAGTATAATGTGTATATATTATACGTTGTAATTTGTAGGTTGGTAGTGGAAGGTATAGCGCCGTAGGATACTCCACGCGAGCCACCTCGTTCTTAATTCATTATTGACGTTCGGGGCTGCCCTGGAGGCGCCTTTCCCGGGCGTAAAACTCTCGAAGGGGCCACGCTGGCAGTTGTCTCCTTGTTACTCTCGGAGCAGCCGGAGAGGTGGGTGCTCACTCGATAAGCGAACGACTCTCAGGATGAACTAGCTGGACTAGGACACAGTGGAAGCTGCGACAGTGACCTAGATACGTTTCTAGGCCATTTCAGGGGCGAGGGGGTTTCAAGAGGGAGAACAGAGCTGAGTGCCTTTCCAGTGCTTTTCGGAGCTTCGATCGGGGTCGAATGGCGTCACACTGGTATCACGTCTCTTCTCTTACGCGTTATCTGTCCTTCGGATGCGCCGCACAGGAAACTAGGAAGCACGAGGGACGAGCCAGTTCACGATAGTAATATCTTAGTGGTGGGCAGGAATACTCCGTCTGCTAGAGCCCCGGGCTGTTTCCCAATAGAGGATTCCAGGGTGCTGGATTTCCTGCTGAAGTCGGGGCAATGTATAAGGGTTCGGAATGAAGGTAGCCGAAAGGGTTGATGGTCGCAGGGCGAGGTGCTCGAGAGGGGTCTGTTCGGAAGAGGGAAAATGGGGAACGAAAGGAAGCTTGGAGATGCGTTGCTGCTCGATGACCGAAGGCCCGATTCGGCAACGTGCTAAAAATCTATATCGCTCCCAGCGGCTGACCTATAAACCGACAGTAGGTCAACTCACTGCGGCTGCGGCCCCGAATTCAAAGCGAGCTGATCTTAAATTAGGCTAACTTCCACCCCGTTCGATTGAGCCGACAGCGACGCCCTCTGCGCCAGGATTTCCCTTGTCCTGAGGTTGCAAGGCGCGCGCCGCTCAGGAACTCCCCGGCATCGTCCTTCCTGCCGCTGGCCGGAAGTTTACTTGGTCCTCCTTCTCTCGCCCTCTTCCCCTTTTAGATCCATCGGATCCATTCGTTAGATCCATGTAATCATGATGGAGCCTCCGTGCGACATGTAAATTATGTCGCCATCACTGAACTAGACTGAAAAGGCTACCGTCATGTCCGAGTAATAAAGTTTATAAAGCCATGTTTCACCTGAGATCAAATGAACGGGGTCTGAATGAGTCTCGAGCAGGAACTAGTCCCATCTCTCATTCTGCCGTCGTTTAAACTGTCCATTAGTTTGCTTGGATTTCGCAGCTGAAGAAGATTCCAGACTGCAAGTAGCTTTAAATTGGTGCATTCGATTTATTGTCAGTCTGCGTCAATCCGAACGCATCACTCCGCGTTACAGTGACTCCAAGTGGCTCAAGTTCAGTCAACGTACATTTTATATCCTTGGGAAGTTTATCCGCCAAACTATCCTCACTCGAGTACCTGCTTCTCTTACCAAGAAATTATAGGATCCCGGGTCTGAATCTGATACCTGCGTTTGGTCTCGTACAGGACACTTAGTAGTTCCTGTAAGACTATTTTTTTTTAAATTGGTATTCGTGCCCGGTATTAAGCTGTGATCCCGTTTGCCTATCGGCATCTAAGATAGATCCACGCTTGGAACCTCCAAAAGTGCGGTACATGTCGCTCTGCTTGATCGGTTACGTAAGGCGTCGCTTTTCTTTTATTTATTCGATTAACCCATTTTATTATATTTTTATTTTATCCAAACTGATAATATTTCTGTTATCACTCAGTTATATATGCTTATAGGATGCTCGACCCTCGTATAATAAATATAGTCTCTGTCGTCGATGCACGGTCTTGCTTCCCTTGGCATTTTATTCTATTTCTCCCCTCCCCATTATGGCTCCTCTTTGGCTCTCTTGAGTACAGTCAAGAAAATTCAAACTCTCGCCCCCGGTATGTACCCATCCCCTTTTACTTTTCTCCGTAGTAGAACTGTTTTTCACGGAAATGATTAATCGCCTCAGACCACGTAGAACAAGGCCTTCGAAGTTATTTTTCTTAATTTTGTATGCAAAATGGGTTTCCGAGGCACTAGAGGGTTCTCGGACAAGAAAATAAAAAGTAAAAAGAGATCAGCCAGAAATCCTTTTTAAGAAAGGAAGGATCCAACGGAGTCAAGATGCCAGGAAGAGCTGAGCCTTCCTACAGGATCAAGTTAGGGAATGTCCAAGATCTTCGATCATCCGAACCAGTGATCGTATAGACTCGCGTGAAAAATTCTAACGATTCCACCTGATCAAATAGAAAAAACTTCTTTCTTATAAAAAAAAAGTCTCCTCCGTCAAAAATATCCCTGATGACACCAAGATCCAAGTGTTACGGACACTTCGAGATCGAGCGCGTCGCGAAGCGAATAAGTTTCCCTGAAAAATCTCTTCCGTCCGTGCCAGACCAGGTGAAATCATCCGGAAGGATGCGAGTTTTACGAGTCTCCTCAGTGGCAACTATAAGCAAGTACATATATGTAAGAAAGACTAAGGAAAACCTCCGAAGAATCGGAGGCGATGGCCAGGTGAGCGAAGCCAGCAGGAAGCCCAAGAGAAAAGTGCCTGGCGAGTAGTGCGATCGGTGACTCCGTGAGAGCCTCTCTAGGAATAGAATCAGCCGCCGGGCCAGCCTGTCTCGGACTCCGCTCCTGACCAACCAACATGTATAAATGCTCTCCCTCTAAATTCAGAGCGAGCTGCCAGTGTCTTGTTACAGAAGCTCGTAACTATACGTGAGTCATTCATAGTCCAAGTTATAACGTTGTTACCCAGTGAAAAGGGCAAACTATACCCGATAACAACAAAAAGCCAAAAATGCTTAACGGGACTTTAAAAAAAAATAAGAAGAATTTTCGTAAATTGAAATACTCGGCTAAAAAGAAAAACGAGCTCTTCCTCTTCGATCAGTACGGCACTGCTAATAATCAAAGGCGAGTTCACATGTGGCTGGAATGCTTGGACATCAGACACCGATACGATAGAACAGGGTGTGTCCGATAACAGTGCATGCCGAGGAAATGGCAGTGCTTCCTATTACATAACTACGGCACCTCCCCCCCAATTCACATATATCACTTCTCTTGTCTCGTAGTACCGCAGGAATGACCGACCCCCTTCCCTACTTGCGAAAATCAAGGGATGTTCCTGTGGGGGGAATTATGGTAATTCTGTAAAGTGGTACCGTATGATTTGGTCGAGTCAGGTCAGGGCTGGTTTCTATACTGGCGGCAGGCTGTAAAACGGAGGGGCGGCCGTTTCCGAGCCAAGCTTAATTTACAATGCAAATATACGTAGGCATGCATTTCGCGTGGCGGACCTCGGGCATAACTTGGCCAACTTGGAAACCCCTAAGTATGCCTGCGGGGAGAGTAGAAAGTGGAGTAACAATGTAGTCGGAGTAAGATAACGAACGGTTGAGGTTTAAGGTGATACTTTTTTTTTCTGAAGTCGTGGGGAGACGAAGTAGGCATTTTCTCCGTGGGCGAAAGACCCGTAGATAAACAATGTAAGTCGAGGAAAGAATTAAGAGCGGAATTGACGTTAACGTTAAACGAGAACGAGTGTGCCAACCGAATTAAAGTTAAATATAATTCCGCAGCGTGAAAATAATGATTCGAAGAGTCATTGAAAGAGTCGTCGTCGTGGTGGTAAAGTCCGTATCGTATGCGACGACCGCGTCGCTCGCATTCCTCGCGTCGTTCGCACGCGCGTTCCCAAAGACGCTGAGACGACTTCAAGTTCAACGAGAGTCGCGATAAGTGGGTAATACGAAAAATATCATCCGGTAACGACGTCTGCCCAGACGTCCGGATACGAAGGAAGTGCAACGGTGCTGTGCATTAACGCGAAGAGGAGACAGAGAAGAGGCTGGGAAGGAGTGCAGGTGGCTCTCTAAGAAGTTGCAGCAAGAGTACGAACGATGCGTCGTAAGAGCTGTACAAGATATAAGAATAAATAATAGCACTAAGAGATAGGACGTACATACCGGGTGTCTCCGGAATAAAATGAACAATCCGACCGAAGGAAGGAACGAACGAGAAGTTCGCGTATCTCACGGTAGATGGTGCCATTGTACTATTTCGTATAATTGCGAATATTTATCGCGATGAATGGGACGAGTGCGATTTTGAAAAGCCATTTCGACCCTTAATTGCTGCGATTATAATTTTACTTCTTAACGCGAAGTTCCCTCGCGAGAAATACCGAGTGGTGCGAGATGTTTTTCTGAGAAGTGGGGTGGAGGCGGGGATGGAATAAAAAGAAGAAAGATTAATACTTCGGTATCGTTTTCACCAGAGACATATTTTTCGTGTGTTGGTACTCCTGGGGCTAATCGCGAAGTTGAGTTAGTGGCTGCTGCCAATGGGGTAGAAACAAGGGTTCAAACCGAAGTTCCCGTGGTTGATGGGAATCGTTAGAAACGTAAGAAACTCGATAGGGTCTATATCGATCAGTGGTCTGGTGCGAGCAGGGACTGTACAGTTGCACAACGTATTCCCTGGAACTTGCAGGTCGAATTTTTTATTCTACCTGAAAGTTCACCCTGCGACTACCCTTTGACCTTTCTTATCCCTTCGCTCGTTACGGAATATCGTGTGCAGAAATTTGCCTATTGGCAGACACGCTGTACGCTTTGTGCATGTCTGTCAGATTAGATAAGAAAAGCCTCAGACACCTGTAAGGCTGAAAGGTAAAGGGGCCATTCACACCGGAGCAAAATGAAAGCAAGCTGTATCAGATTTGTTAAGAGCAAAGGGAAGGGTGGGTTAATTTTATCGCCAGTGATAAATTCGTCGACGTCGATCAGCTGCAGTACTGTACAATTACGTAGGAGCAACACGAAGCTGAGCGTCGATCTACCATCTAGCGACGGCGACGTCGACGTCAACAATTCCAATGACGGGCACGACGTCCAAGTGGGCGTTTTCGACTTCGCGGGGACGCTTGGCGTCCTCGAGTCACACAGCTGATTTTAGAACGGATTCCATACCTCGTGACTTCGTAAAGTTTAGAACGCTCACTTATTCTTCCCCCTTTTTTGTACACCCTATATTCATTCACACACATATATATATATACCTAAAATGTTATATGCTCGTGTCTATATACCTGGTGTAAACTCTACGCATCCTTCCTGCTTCTGTATTACAGAGATTCGTACGACGAGGAATTTCCCCGCGAGGCATTCAAGGATTGTAAACTAAAGTTCCACGAGATAAGATAAGGTAGGTCGCACAGGTAAAGAGTTAAGGCTGAATATTGATAAGAAAGGTGAGTAGAGATAAAGTCGCCTACACAATTGTTCACCATGCAAGTACACATAATGAGCACGCACACCCTTATCACGCGTAACCCCAAAAAAAATCACATTAGATATAGGAATAGCAGCGTGAGATTTTATTCACGATAAGAGATAATAAGGTTGAACGACCCTGCAGACATGTGCGAGAGATCATTGCGCATCGCGGTACAAAATATTTGTTTTATCTGTCCCGAGTACACGGATAAGAGATTGTCCGTAATGCCGACCTAACTTCCCCCCCCCCCCCCACCACCACGCCCTTAAACGAAGGATCATTCTCTCCCATTAGCTCAGCATCTTCCGCGCTTTCAATCCTTCAGGTTTATCTATTGGATTTCCCGGAAGATTAATACCGGCCAACGAATATTCCGCCTGTTATAAACGATCATGGAAGAACTCTGGGAGACGTTCTCGTTAGCCTCGTAAAAATTGTTATCTAAATCGTTCCGTGCCTTTTCAGTACATTGGCAGCCATGCTTCTTCGTGCTGCTGACTGCGAACTGTAAGCTTTCTACACTGTACAGTGAAGAACCCAGCGTATCCCTATATATCGTTTATCCACGTGTTCGATATTTTCCCAGGCAATAGGTTTAACGAGTAGATGAAAGCCTATCGAGCTGTCAGTGATAAAAGACACGAGGGCTCTGACCACGTGCGTCACAATTAATATTCTTCGGGATGAATCACGACGTGGATTATCATACAAAATGGGATAAGCACGGAAGCAGACTGTGCTACAGAATTGTGTTGAAAAACGTATCACGTTATATATAAGCATATGATATATATATACGAAAGACTGCAAGGCACCGCTATTGCGGATAGGCCAGGGTGACTCCTGGGGAAAAGTTTTCACAGAGGAGAAAAGGGAGAGCCAGTGCGCGTCGATAGCCCGTCCTTGGCCGACACGATCTGCCAGCATAGCTATACGTACGTACACGTACGCGGTTACTCATACAGGTAAAAAGAAGGGTTGGAGGGAGGATGGATGTGTGAGGAGGAAGAGAACGAGAGAGGGTGAGAGTCATCGAGGCTGCGTGACGTTGAGGAGGGCTGGTAGGTGTGCTTGGGAGGGTAAACACAAAACGGCAGAGGGAGCAGGGTGGCCAACGTTTCTGGGTGTAGGCGTTTCTCTCTCTCTCTCTCTCTCTCTCTCTCTCTCTCTCTCTCTCTCTCTTTCTCTCTCTCTCTCTCTAAGCATCTCGTCGTCCATAGCTCCGCAAACCTGTCCCGTGTCTATTTCGAAAGGCCGTCTCTAATTCGGGTGTCGGATACTCGAGAATTTCCGGGCCACAGCGCGTCTCGTAACGCCGAAAGATTGGCGAAGCGAGCAGGGAAACGGATGCCCGATGCATCCAGAGATGAAGGAACGCACGTCGCGATGCGTGGACGCGACGGTAAATGGAGATGCGGCTTGAGGAAATTTTATGGAATTTTCTTGCCTGACCTTTTCACGCGTATTGCCTCCATTAGTGTGTATTGTCTAGGCGATGGGACCTTCGAGAGGAAATGACAGCCCTGAAGAGGAAGTCGTGGTTGGTCCTCTCGACGGGAGGCTGGGGCTATGCCCACGTGGAGTTGTACACATCGGACGGAGACTCGCTGGTTAATTAAACTCGGCGAGTGTACCGTGTAGATAAGGAGTGATTGAGGTGTTTGCCTTGGAACTAATAGTTCGTGCAGCGAAGCAGAATCGAATTTATAAATCGCCATTTTGAAACTTACCATTTATGTGCTCGTGACAATTTCTCGGTTGGATTCGCTGTTTCTGTCTTGTCGATTGATTTTTCAAATTTTAGCTACTTTTCGAACGAGGCTCGTTACGCGTCATAGATGAATTTTCGATAACTCAAAGGTAGCTCAATGAGATCTTCGCTATTCCGCGTACGGTATGCAAGGCCTATTTTTGTCAGACTGCTAAAATAGCTGAGCTTAAACTTCTCCTAGAGGACAGACACTGTCAGAGAGGCAGCGGAGCGGGTCGCGAGAGAATTGGGTCAGAATTCAACATGGCATACAACCTAGAGACTTTTCCTAGCCATTCAGACAGAAATTGCGCTGCCATCTAGATTCGAGATTCTAGATTCCTCGAGCTTTCAAATAAGCTCGCTACTCCTCCTCTCGTGACTTACTCGAGTTTCGCTGGTCTCTCCACTCACACCGCCTTCTTTCTGGCTCATTCTTTTAATGTCCCTTCGAGACGAATATATACAGAGAGCGTATCTTTCGAGCTATTTTACAATAGGCGAAGTGCATGCCGTCGCGTTAAGGCGATTCACATGAGATGCTTTCGCGGCTGCTACGCGCGTCGCTGTTACGCATCGTCGTAACACGAGCTAAATATAAGTAAGCAAGCGTTGCATAACCTGACACGATATGCGTGCTACGCTTATGCGTGCACCGGCACTGCTTCGACGTAGAAGCGCGTGCCGCCAGACCTACGCCTTCGCTATATCGGCGTCACCGCTAGACGACTACGACTAGGTGATTGCGTCGAAGTCGCGTTATCGCAATAAATACAATGATTGGAACGCACCTGCTGATACGGCGGCAGCTGCAGCAGGTCTCTCTCTTCTGCAGCGGTGACCTCGAAGGTCGGGGCCGGTTGCGGAGGATACAGATTTCCCTTGCCAGGATACGAGGTGCTCCTGCGGAACTTTACCGGGCTGATACTGGAAGGATGTCCTGGGTTGGGACCAGGATGACCCGGAAACGTAGGGCTCGGCTTCCGGCCTTGAAGTCCAGCCGCCGCGGCGACCGCAGCGGCCGCGTGAAGGGAGGAGTGCAGGGGCGGGAGATTCGGCACGGACCTTCCGCGACTCCAGGGTGACAGCGCGGGACTCGCTGCAGCTTGGGGTGCGCCGCCCCATTGCTGAGGTCCCTGAGGACCTCCTGACCACGCGGCGTATCCTTTACCCTGGAGATAGACGCCGGGATGCGATGTCGGTTGCTGCTGCTGCTGCTGCTGTTGTTGCTGCTGTTGCTGTTGCTGTGCCGACGGTGCCGGCAGGCCGTGCCTGCTACCCGGAGCAGTGTTCCCGTGCTGTGAGAAGTTGTGGCTGGCCGTTATGGCTCTACGCGCACCTGCAGCGTTGGCTGCGCTCGATGCGGCGAACAATCCCCCGGGTCCACCAGCTGGGAAGTTCTGGAAAGTCGCGATAGAGCCGTTTACGGGTAGAGCGTGGAGGCTGGCGTCCTCGGTCCAGAGGTTGGGCACCCGGACCGGCTCCGAGAAGCCTTGTAGGCTGGCTGCGGAACTGCTCATTTCCTTTTCCGTCGATGAGGTCGTATTGGAGGTTATGGCGATGTTCTCGACCTCGACCTCCTTCGATTTCTCCTGTGGATTTACCGCCTCGAGGGCGCCTCCTGGTGACAACGGTGCCTTCCCCGTCGACTGTTTCTCTATCAGAAGATCGTCCTGCATGGCGTTACTCGATTTCGCGGAATTTACCGCGCCGCTCGACGGGGAACTCGCGAAGAGGCTGGCCGTGCTGAAGTCGCCCATAAATTAGGGGCTCTCCCGATTCCTCCTGCGCGCACGGCCCCTCGCACCCTGACCGCCTTTACTACCTTACGCACAACTTTGCTGCGATCACGCGGAATCTGAACTGGAGGAGAGACGGACTGGATTCGTTCTCTCGCTCTCTCTCTCTCTCTCTCTCTCTCTCTCTCTTTCGCTTTCTAGTTTGTGTCAACCCGAGCCTCGACGTCAACGTCAACGTCGACCCTCACTCGGTCGTCTATCGATCGCCACGCTCATGAAGATATACGTAGGCGGAAGAAGTGGCTATTTCTCTGTCCTGCAGAAGGTCCTCGAGAAGAGACTACTTGTTACTTTTCCTTGGTATCTCTTTGGTTTTGGTCCGCACTGTCTCCCTTTATCTATATATATGTATACACCTATATGTATATTTTTCTTCCTTCCGACACTCCTATACTTCTTTCGTATTTGATCGTGTCAACCTCTGAGCCTTTTTAGCCTCTTCCAAATTACAGGTCTCTACCCTGGACTCCGTTGCTCTCTACCCCAATCGCTCTTGTCTCTTTGCTCGGGTCCGCACCCTCTTCTGTATTTACCTTGGTACTAGGGAGCAACCTCGAGCCACTGGTGGTAGGTTCGAATCACGATAGGCGTTCCCGTGTGTACGAGGCCAGCAGTCTAGTCTAGCGCCACTCTCGACAGGCCAGTAAAGCGTCCCGCACGATCCTGGAGCATTTTTCGACGAGGAGCAGAGCGCGGATGTGCCTCGATAGATAAGAGAGAACACTGTTACCTTTTTCTTTTCGTTATTAATCCTAACGACGATAAATATCCGATAAAATTACGAGTCACAGCTTCGAAATCTTCCGAACGAACACGAGTCCCACGAAGCACCGAAACGACGATATAATATTTCACGAAAATTCTTAAGTTATTCACACAGCCCCGGAGGAGCGTTCACTGCTCGAGTCCCACAGACTCCCGACGTGTATCCAACGGAATGCGAGTCCTGAATCAAGAACCCCGAAGGAAGCAGAGACGGGAACAGCAGTTTTCTCGCCTATGACGATTTCACCGAGGGTAGTCGGAGAAAGATTAGGACAAGGTGGCGGTGCGGAGGAGGAGCAGGAGGAGGAGCACGGGGCGTTCGAGCCAGAAGAGAGAACCGTCCGTATGGAGGGAATCGCGCAACGAGGACAAGCACTCACGAGGATACGCGTCGTCTAGACGACGCTCGACGTCGTCGCGGTCGTCCCGATCACGAAACACACGCGAAAAGTTGGGCTTCGCGGTCGAGGGGCAACGGGATCAGGAGGGTGGTCAGTGGTGTCGAGGGTGACGGTGACGATTGCGATGACGGAGGTGCTGTCGCGGGTGGAGGATGAGGAGGAGGAGGAGGATAAGGAGGTGGAAGATGCAGAAGAAGAGGAGACAGAGTTATCGTGGAGGAGGTGGAGGAGGAGGAGCTCTTTCGCGCACGGACTCTCGTAGACGGAGCACTAGTTCCTGATCGGCGATACGTGGGGCGCGTATCCGGCGAGGTGCAGCAGCCGCGCTCCGTTGATACGTGCTCCTCTTCCGTGATCGTAGCACCTAGCGTGTTGTCGCCGCGGCCGCCGCTCCTTCGCCGCTCCCAGGCAGCATTATAATACGTCGTCGGTGCCTAGTCCTCCTCTCTTGTGGCCTTTGGAACTTCGCAGGCGTTCGCGGCCGGCCGAGCGATTTAACGGGAGCGAGCTTCGGGGAGGAGGCCCTGTTTTTAGCGTGACGTGACGTGGAGCGTACACGTCGTGTGTTCGTGCAGGGTGCCGACTTTTGGTACACTGCTAGCCACCAGCCGCGGAGTCCACGTAGCGAGCGCTCGGCGATCCTCGGCCGCTGCGTCGCTGCGTCGTTGCGTCGCACACGGCAGTACCCCGACACGCACGCGCTAACGCGGCATCGCGCCGCCGCCGCCGCCGCCACCGCCGCCACCGCCACCACCACCACCACCACCACCACGATCCTCTACTTCCACCTCCGCAGCCACCTCCCACATACACCTCCGACTCCGATTCCGACTCTAACTCTAGCTGCTACGTACCATAGATCCCCGTCCCGGCCTCAACGTACAGCCGCCTCGCCGTTACCTGTCTGCCATTTTTATTCTCACCTCTCTTATATTTTCATATTCCTCTACCCTTCGCTTCCTATAGCTCCCTCCTTCCTTCCGTCCTTCTACTCCGTGTACTTAACCTAACCTCTATCTTTCTCGCTCTCTTCTTCCTCTTCCCACTTCCTCCTACGTCACTGTATATTTACTTCGTCCCTACTCCGACTTGCTCTGTTTCTCTCTGGCACTCGCTGCCAGTCCGACTCTCCCTTCGTTCCTCGTTCGAAGCTGACCCACCGACCGACATCGCGATGCTACTGGCCCGCGCGCCCGCGAGGCACATACGCGGTTGCATAACGTTGCTGACCACGATAACAGCCACGAGCGAACCGACGCTCTGTCGACCATTCGTCGCGCTGCTTCGACTTAACCGTAATAACGCTGTGATAACGCAGAGTCATTGAATTTACTCTCATCGTTCGTTATCCTACTTCGTTACTTCCTTCTTTTCAATTTCACTACACACTCGATCTGCTTTATGATGTTACATCATCTGAACACACTAAATGCCTTGACTTACTTGAAATGTAAACACACGTGCGTCCGTCACAGGTCGCAGCGTCTCTCCGCATATAACATACATATACCGGCACCAATTCCTGATTGAACTTTCATTTCTAGGTTGTCGACAGGTGCTCGATATAATCATTATTGTAATAACAAATTCCTCGTCAATTTCAATTTTTCCAGAAAAATCTTCCTGCTGCAATTCGTAGTGTATCTCACTTGACAAGTACAGGCCACTACCTGCAAAAGTCATCGGTCGAATTACTCTCACAATCAGTGAGACATATATTTCTGACAACCACGTACGATTAATCAAATTCCTGAAAGAAGTTACTCTGGGCTTGCTGTGATGAATCGATTTCCATGGCCGAGCCAAACCGGGCGTCCAGGTATACCCTGGCATAGAGTATACCCTTTCAAAATGGTGGCAGCTTGCGCGCTTGGCCAAAGAGAATAAATAAAATATCGTGCACCACGCTGCAGGCAGCCCGAGCTGCACGCCTGCGTGTTGCCCAGCAGCCAGCAGTTTTCAACTAGTCACCCACCATGAAATGACTCGCTGCTTTACTCACGAGTTGCACTGATCGCCCGATGGATGTCGCCACCGATTCACCCATTAGCTTAATTTACCGCCACCAGTGGGCGACCTTTATATCGAGTGTCTCGGCTATATTGTTAATAATAAAACAGTGAATGTGCTTTATATTAATTAAATAATGAGCACGTAGATGAGCAATTATCTAATGACGCATTAAATAGTGAAAATCGTACTAGAGTGTACACAGTCAATAAGCAACTTTCCGTCTGAGGATAGATATTACAAAATACGCAAATTGAAATCAAACGTTTACCGTTAGCACTATCGTTTCTCCATCGCAGTCAATCGTTATGACACTTTGAAAATCACAAAGTAAATGCGTGTTACGTAAAATACATGAATAAAAATGATAAATACGATTCCACAGAGATTGCAGCATATACCTATGCGACTGCATTCGCTAGCCAGTAGCGTATCTATTAAATTCTCGGAAATGACGGTACGAAAGACTCTTTTCAAGTGGCTGCAGCATCTAAGGCAAGTTTCCTATTAGACAGCAGATTTTTTCCCTGGACTTAGTAAGAATCTAAGACAGGTTTACAATCCCGTCTATAGTTCTTGCTACAGTTTGCCTACCAAGCCTGCTTATGCAAACTACGTATAATCATTTTAAAATTTTCAGTCCTTAGAAACGTCAGGTTGTTACCAGAGCATGGCTACTCGATCTTCTGAACTTGAATCCTTGTCCCACGTCAACAGAGAAGGATCTCTTCACAATTCGTATGGAACCACTTCACCCGGTTTAGGGTTCAGTTTTGTTCTGAGATGAAGAGTGAACGTTGGATGGAAGTGGGCCAGGGCTCGCGGGCTTCTCTACTACTGTCTGCTATTCTCTCGCAAGAAGGAGGCGGAGGTGGTAGGTAAGAAAGAAAAGAGAGAGAGAGAGCGAATAGAATTAATTACGGACTAACGAGAGAGCGAGAAGAAGAGGACTACGATAAAAGTGGTAATAAAATGAAATCGCATAGAAGGCGCTTTAAATTCAAGGGCAGCAAGGAAGGAAGGTAGGTGCGCACGGGAAGGTGAGATAAACGACAAAGGGTTCCGCGTGTAAAAACCTCCGGAGAGACGAGACGCGACAAAAGAAGGACTGTAGCAATGTCGGACGACTTCTGCTGCCGTGTAGCTAAACCTGCGAGTCAAGGTGATCGTCTTCTCTTCGTCTACGAGCCCTTCTTCGATCCTGTCCAACCTACCAAGAGCCAAGAACTCACGTAGAGCCTCCGGGTATAGAGCGATGAATGACAACAACCTCCACTGTCAGATATCTTCGATGATAAGATAAAAGATTCTGTTCCGTGTTCATTCTTTGCTACGTGAATTTTGAGCCCATTGATCGCGAGCTGTAAAAAATATACAATCAAAGAGAGAAACTCGTAAAACGATTTCCCATTAATTGTGTTTTTGTTTTATTAATAGAAATATATGTCACGCGTGTACCTATTTACAAAGTCTGAGGAATACAGTGTAAGCCCGGGAGAACATAAATCGGAAATATTTTCCGGCTTTGTGGTTGTCCCCTGATATAGTGATTAGTGGATGACGCGTGGGTATGATAATGCGTGTGATATGTACAAGCACGTATTTACGTATGATATAGATTTCATTATTATACTTTTTAGATCTGGAAACTTAAGGAGATCTATTGATATCGGTATATAGGAGTAGCATATGTAATTTAGGGTATGCTAAAATTGCATAATTTAACCCGTCAGATTCTACGCATCTCACTATTTCCGATTGAGCATTCGGCTACATGTCAATGTTAATCAGTCTTCCTAGTGCTCTTAGCCTCGTTCTTATATTGTCTACGCACTCGTACTCTCTATCTTTCCCCCCCTCTCTCTCTCTCTCTCTCTTTCTCTCCTTCCCCCTTTCTCCGTCCGTCCCTCCCTCGCTCTATCTTATGGAAAATTCCCAAAATTATCTATAATCTAGAGTACAGCAAATAATACGGATAGGCTTTACGATTGTTCACTGTTCGGTGAATCTTACGTATAATATTTAACGTTAGCTTATGCATATTTTCAGTCATCGGATTTGCCTGCTCTAGGAACGAGCACCAGGTGGAAAGGATCCGGAGGTACAGCAACGCATCCTGGTAACAGACGAGAAGCCAGGTCCTCGGAGGCCTGAGAGATGTTGAAGCGTGAAAAGAGAGCCGTTACCAGGACGAATGCGAAACCCTGGACCAGTCGCTGACCAATGCAGGTCCTTTTGCCAGTTGAAAATGGGACGAAATGTTCAGGCCTGCTGACCTTGGGCTTCTCGCCGGAGCCTCCAGCAGCCTCTGGGACGGAGTACTTGAGGAAACGTTCAGGACGGAACTCACGGGATCCAGGACCCCAGTAAGACTCCCCTAGGTTCAGTTCGTAATTGTTAACGAAGACGACTGTATCTTTTGCCACGTTGTAGCCGCCGATTTCAGTGTCCTGGGTTGCTACGTGAGGAACTATTGGTGAGCTGGATATACGTAGAGTTTCCCAGATGACGGACTCGGTGTAGGGCATGTCGGCTCTGTCTTCCAGAGTAACCAGGGCTCGTGACCGACCAGGTTGGGATAGGACAGTATCACACTCTGCCTGGATCTTATCCTGGACCTCAGAATGCACCACTGAATTGGCTAGTATGAGCATCACCAGGTTCCCAATGGCAGAATGACCTCCTAGGAAATCCTCCAGCTCGAATATAATGTGTTCCCAGGATAAACCAGACTCGGGGCTCTCTAAATGAAGAAGCAAGGCATCAGTGAAATCCCTGGGGACGCCGTTCACAGAGTCCAGACTAGCGCGATGTCGATCGATGATCCTCTTCAGGATGAAGGTTCTTATCCCCGTAGCCCAATTATTCAACCTCTTCATATGACCAGCATAGAACGGTCTGAGCCAGGGTAAAAAGTCCACAGCGTAGCCTTGATTGATATCCCAGAAGATCTCATCGAAGGTCCTGACGATCTTGCAGAATTCCTGATCGGCGTAACTGAACCGTGTCGAGCACATGTACCTGGTGAACATGTTCGCCACGGCTCCCAGAAGAAGTGGCTTCAAGGAACGTTCACCGCGCAAAACGTCCTGAGATTCCTCGTTCGTCAGCGCCAACATGAATTGCGACGCCTCCAAGGTAGCCACCCTCGACAGTTCCTCCTGCTGAGGACTTCCTCTTCGTGGCGAACAGAAACTCCTGGCCAACGATCTTCTCTTCATCTGCAGATCGGACCAATCGCAAAGCGCGAGAGCTGTAAAGATACGAAATCATTTTTTATCATCGTTACATTTATCCTGATACCCGTTATCTCATAATCATTTGAAAAGAAGATACGCTAGTGTCTCTTTACATTTTAGTACATCCTTCCAAGAATCAAGTATTTTTCTGCCAACTGAAAACACGCATTTTTTTGTACGCGATCGCGGCGCCGATCCTGATTGAGTTTGACGCAATGGAGGGAGAGCAGATGCGCTGCCCGTTCCGAGAAGCGGTTAATTCGACTGTCAAGTGACTACTCGCGCCGATGCGCTTCCTGCTCAGGTACTACGAGTTACCGACAACCAGTCGCTGCCACTCCACATCCTTTACATCCTGGAGGCACCACCCTGTTATCTCCTATCTCCTATCTCAGCCCCATCCTCGTCCTCCGCCATCTTATTTCCTTTTGTCAATTAAACCAGAGCCAATGTCAAGTCGTTTAATCGCTTCTTCGTATTCGCTTCCCTACAGCCTGAGTTTGCACCCTGGCATTGGCTATTTCACTATCTTTGCTATGAGACTGAAGCACCAGTATATCTAGACGGAAAGGTGGATCATAATAATATGTATATTTGAATGAAGAATATTTCTAATAATCTTGGCAAAATAATCTGTCGATAGAAGAGAACATGAAAAATTGTTTATATATAAAAATTATCAAGATATTGCGTCACATAATTCTCAAAACCGATTAACTCCTGATCTAACAAATTCTACGTTACATTAATGAATCCTATCGTAAACAATGTCTTTAGGCGTCTTTTTCAGGAACAAGGTCTTTCCGAAAGAACTGTCACTAAGTGCCACGGCTGTTCCCATTCAGTTAGTCATTGATCTGGAGGACGACCATGAATTCTCGTAATCGAAAGGCGTCATCCGCGAAAAGCGTGCCACTGCGCGCACCGGTACTTACTGTTAGATGTTATCGCGTCAGGTCGTCAGGAAGAGGATCATCTTTCCGTACAAAGTGAGGAGTCTGGAGCCTTGAGACCAGCACGTATCATTACGCTTGGCAAACATGTTGTCTGCTGCTCGTAGAAGAGCTTCCGTAATACGAGTATACGAGGTGTCCAATTAAAAGAGGATACTTTCTCACGGGGATGATTCTCGAATGGTCTAACGGGATAGATAGGAGGTGAAAGTCGCTTAGTCATCTACAGGTGTCGGATACTCCATTGGCAATAAGATTCACGGTGTCTATAAATAAACGCAGACCTGGATGAAATACGGCCAGGATGCCAGATCGGGATGTTGACTAGGATAATTAATAATTAATCGGTATCTGTAGTTTTTAATTAGGACTGATTGGATGGCTTACAGTTATTTCGATCACCCCCGAAGAGCTGGTGGAAGCGTAGAAAGTCAGGACGACCCCCAAAGTGACTACCCTTCGTGATGAGAACTTCCTTGACGAGACTGTAGCTGCTGACCACCACGCAGGTCGCTACTCCTAGACGAATCTCATAGATGTCTCCGTACTTCCGTGACAACCTGGTGAACGCTTCGAAGGGTCCACCTGGTCCCGCCAGAAGATGGAGACTCCCAAACAGTGGCAGTGCCCTAGGACCATTCAGAAGCTTCTTCTTTTTTCCAGTACGCTTATCCTTCTTGATGTCATCCACTTGATCCTTCCCCTTGCGGAGCTTGCTCTTCTCCCAGGCTACCGTGTCACCCTCCTCTTCCGTGGGTCCAGCCCGTAAACGATTCCTGGCGATCATGGCCAGGATGGTGGCACAGGCGAAGAGGATCCAAAATACTCCAACATCCATCGCCGGGATGAGCAGGTACAAAATTTATGGAATTTAGACAAGTCGATCGACGACACTCTCGCGATCCAGCATCCGAAAGCACTTGGCACGCAGTACCGTTAGAGATTCGCGAAGGGTATTAATCTCGAGCACTTTCCTTCGACTCTCACCTCACTCCGCACTCGGATGCAATACGATCCTTACGCGTTCTCACGGTATTCCAGAAGCTCTAGGTGGACCGAGACAATCGGGACAGGACCTGGTGCATCGGTCGCAAGGACAACTCTATGATTAACCAACCAGGAAGGAACGATCCTGAAGAAGATCCTTCAAGGAGAATAAGTACTCGGATGGGAATTGCCGATACATATATGAGGAACAGTGAAAAAGAGAATATCCGAAGACTAAGGTACCTAGGGCTCCTCAAATCGTAGAGGCCAAGGGGACTCAGCACAGCACTCTGTCAAAGTACTAGGACGCACAAGATCACTGATGTGTATTGGAATCAATTGGATTACGAGCTCACGAGTTTACGAGTAAAGGGAGACGGCAGTATGGAGAAACAAATGTATTCGCGTCTCCCGGAGATGCGAGTACCTGGCGATAAAGAGGCTAGACGGGCAAGTGGTAAGTGCCTTGCTACTGAATGGACGTCTCTTTCGCGAGGCCGGGGCTCTTATAGTCGTGAGCCTGCGGCGGGTCCTCCCGTTCGCTCAAGCGTGTTCTGCTGTTCCTTATTAAGGCCGCTGCTCTGCCGGACTCCGGCCCAACACGGCCCGGCTTCGGCCGGCCCCCTGATCTTCCCCTACCTCCCCAACGCAGCTACTCCTCTCCGTATATCCAACCCCCGACATCCTTTCGATCCACCTTCGTTCACTAGGTTGAAGCTTTGATCTCTCTCTCTCTCTCTCTCTCTCTCTCTTTCTTTCTATAACCACACCTATCTATTTGCAGAATACCCCAAGGAAGGTACACGGGCATTGTGTTCGACTACTCGGAGAACGCACAGCCCTAAATCGGTGGATATTCTTCCACAATAGCTAATCAATTTCGACGGTAACTCAGGAGAAAAATAGATTAACGGTCTTTCCAGGAAAATACATTAAGGGTATTACACAAGTCTTTGGGGTTTCCCGTAATCGATCTAAGAGTTCAATATGTTACTTTTTGCCAACCTGTAAAAAAAATGCAGTCCTTAGCAAAATCACAAACGGCTTTCTATAAAATCAAGGAAATACATACTGATGTAGAAAAATAACATATGTCAATGCCAAGCCATGCGTATGCACAAATTATAACGAAAATTGTATGCGGAGCCATGTGTGACTTTCTACAAACTTCATTGTTTTCGATCTGTCAAAGCAAGATTACACTAGAGTAGTCATAAATTCTGTGTGGCGAGACCCGAAGGAGCGCGATCTAGGTAGATGTGGGTGAGAATTTTGAGAGAACAAAACGTGTTGAGCTTAAACATTTTTCATTTCGATTTTTATCCTTCTGATTGTTCAAGTTGGACCGTCTGCAAGATCAGCGATTGTGCCGGTGGCTGAACAGGTAGCGATGCACTAGATGCAGAAGGCAGGAGGTCTCGATACTCATAGACCTCGCAAGCGCACGGTTGCCTTTTTCGGCATTAACGACTGCTTTTTGCCGTTTGTGAACATTGTTACCGCAACCCTCGTTTATTCCTTTCCCCTTTTCTTCTCCAGGTGTTTCACCAGCCAGTGAAAATTTCTATATAGCATTTTACGGTGGAACGAAATATCGTCAAATTCGATTTCCTTGATTTGGATGATGTGAACCCGATCGATGCGCCTCTAGAAATGCAGTTGAATAGGAGGGAGGGGTCTCGGATGAATCGGACCATGGCCGCACGTCCGATAACTCCAGCAACTGATCGTCATGTCCGTTGCATCGGACAACGTCTTCGACCACTGGGAAAGCCAACTTCTTCCTGAGAACGGTGACGAGGAAGCATAATAAATTATTCCAAATTTAATCCACCTTCCTATCCATAATTATACCGTCTCAATAATTCTTAAGCCTGAAAAACATTCTACCGACAAAATGCGATACACACGGCGCTGCAAGCATCCCTTCTTTTAGGCTAGCGAATATTTTCAGTCTTCAATTTTCAACCGAAAACATTTCAGCCTCAAAACTTGTTGTTCTTTCAAAACTCTCCGACACTCCTAATTAATCCACGTCCCCACGAGTCTCGCCATTCAGGAACTATTGCTACTAATTCTACGTAACAGCCGGCAGAGAATGCCCTTGCACAGGTGAAACTTAAACTCCCAGCAAATAAATTCTATTAGACTCAAAATCGATAGAACTCTGAACGCGTGCACTTGGCTAACCTGAAAAATTCGAGCAAAACAATAATTAACTGCATCAAGCATCCTTCTCCTCCTCCTCCCTCCTCCTCCTCTTCGCAGACTGGTCAGCACCACCCCACTACTACTATCCACACTCAACCATCGATCGCTCCCTTCGATCGATCCTAAGCGCGTAAGGTAGTCTCCGATCTTTGAGTGGTCGGTGCACGTGCAGCGCGCTCTGACACACGAGGAGCGCGGACTAACATAATATTTCGCAGAAATTTCATGTCAGCAAAACTAAGGACCCGATCCAGCACTCTGACGCTCTTTCGGCACTCTCGTCGCGAACTTTGTATCGGTCAAATGGTGAGTGGGACTGTTTTTTTATTTCTACCATTAATTCACTGCCATACGGATTCTATACTAATCTGACATATTTGTTAAATTATTCTTATTTGTGTGACTTATAACTGCACCAACGTTTATAAATCAAACTTTTGTTTGGGGTAATGAATTTTTATTTTTTCTAATACTTTCAACTGGATATACATGTCCAATTGCTATTTATATAACAATTAACGCTTATCCTATATTTTCCATATATTTTTTATAATTAATGATCAATTAATTTTCTCATTGTTCTTCGAGAAACTTGTCGAGCTATGCGTACATGACGAGTGTGTCTTCCGTATACGCACCTAGCGACGTCTTCATCGAAATCGGAACGTGACACTAGCATCGCCTTGAACCACTTCCTTGCACGTACTGCAATATTTCGTTAGTCAGGCACATTTGTTCGGAATAAAAGAGCTCACGTTTCGAAAACATTGTTCCCGACTATGCTCGAGCTACCAGTACGAAAATCAACATCGATCCACCTTATCGGAATGTTTCATTTTATTTTTCTTGCTAATTAATCGGTTCTATCGAAAGATCCATCTCGGGGCACGTTCACGGGATAAGAAATACAAGAAGGACATCGCGTAGACTCGATGCTCGGTATATCAATGCCTGCATCTCTGCTGTACCACGTACCGCATACTATCGTGCTATAGAAATTCTTCGGTAACACGACGTTCTTCATCCACGAGACAAGAATTTTAAGGGTCGTGAAGAATTTTTTTTTTTTTTCAAGGATTGCTCTATTGGCGCCAGGTCGCACGATCGGCGTTGAGATCGTGAGCGTGGACAATTGATCTTTCGGAGGGAATTCGGAGAAAAAGGATCTGTCGTAGAGAGTCAAGCGCTGCCGTAAGAAAAGGAAGAAAGAAGCTTCTGAAGGTAAGGGATAAAAAAAGGGGTACAAGATGAACGGAAGGGCTCGAGATGTAAGGTTAGGGATCGCCATTCCCCCCCTCCAGAAGGACCTGACGAATTTTGATGGCCTCATAGCCAGGGTGAAGGATAAACGAAGAATGCTAATTTGCCCGAGTCCTGTAGTTTGCCTGTCGCCGGTTGGCTGGCTACTGCTGATTAACGTCTCACGGGAGGATGAGATGAGCGACAGGTAGCAGGTACCTTTTTGCCTCTCTGGCTTCAGGCTTCTTGGGCTTCTGGGCTTGAGGACTTCCCACGTGCACCAAGGTGCCCATTAGCTGTCGCGCGCCTACCCTGCCTCCCGTGAGGACACTTTCCTCTTCGGTTGCCAAACAAGATCAGATCCGATACCATAGAGCATCGGTCGTCCAGGCCGATGATCATCTCGAGGAAGAGGATCCACTTGGTGGGGTGCCATCTTTTTTCCTTGATTTTAGGTCGTGTGTCTATTTCCTGCGAGACCAGTAGGTTACGGCTGATTAGGAAGGGGATATTGCGTAATGAAGAGAAAGAGGGGTTAGAGGGTGAAGAAGAAAAACGAGAGTGAATTTGACGAAGGTTTTTGGACGACGTGAAAATATCGATTCGATCCGAATCGCAGCTACCGGTGCCACGTGTGTATGTATGTATACGGTAGACCGTACGTTATAGTGCGCGCACGGTATAAGGTGGTACACCTATAAGGAAGAGTCAGTCAAGTTCAGGGCCTTCCAGTTTCTCAACCGGCCCCCGACGGGGTGACTGCGTGCCGTAAATCGCGTCAAAATCGATCAGCTGATCGATCGCAAATACTTCTCCGAACGAGTCTAGAGAATATCCCTACCTGGTTCATCACAGGATCCCTCGTTAGATCTGCCGTGGATCGTTAGACCAGTCGAAGACACCTCTTTGATTTCAGTGGTCCAGTGGTCCAATATCACGAAGATTTTGGATCTTCCATACAGACTGCTGATCTCGCGGCTACCGTGGCTCGTGGATCCAGCACGCGAGCACTCTCGCGCTTTGCGCATTGGAAAGAGGAGGAGGTCCAGAAGAGCTGCCAGAGAAATAAGATGAACGCGAGTGCACCAGGAGAAGAGGAGAGGAATAAATTAGGGAGGCCGAGAGTGGCGGCTGCAGCTGCCCTACCAAAAACTCATTGGACCTGCCCGGACCTTGGCCCTTGCGTGGATGGATGCTGGACCTCCTTTCGTGTCTTTATTATATTTCTATTTTTTCCTTCGTTTACCCAACGTACCTACTCTCTACGTAGGTTATGTAGCATAGCTACATAACCTTACCTGCCTACCCTACACGTTCAAGGATTCTAATGATCCAGTAAAGTCAGACTCGCGCCATGAATTCTAATGTATTTCGCCATAGGATCCATGAGCAGTTTACTTAAAAAGAGAGAAGATCGTTATTGGCATTGCAATGTTGCATGCGTCCGCTGACCGAGCCCACGACGACGCCGTGCGTCGTTCTTTCGCGACACTCTCCGGCCCCTTTTACGGCGCACCTTCAAACCTGTTCGAAACAACGACCATTTTCATGCGGATGCAACAACAAGACGCGCGCATACACACTGATTATCCTCAAAGTAGCCGATAGTGCCTCGCGAGAGGGAGCAGGAGGGAGCAGGAGGGAGCAAGAGGGAACCAAGGGGAGAGAGTGAGAGTGAGTGAGCGAGCGAGTGAGAAAGGGAAAGATGAAGGAAGAGAGAGAATGTTGATACGTACAGGGAATATGGAGGAAAAGCCAAAGGAGCTGTACCCGAGGACGTTGACACTTTTGCGAACTCGCTTATTCATGCAACCACGTCGGTACCCAAGCGCCTTGCGTTTTACGTCAACGCAACGTCATTCAAAGAGCGTCGTCTTATCGTCGTCCTCCTGCTATTCAGTCGCGACCCATTTCGCTCCTCCGGTACCGTGTCACCGATAGCCGAGGAAGCTCCCAAAGGACTGGAGCAAGATCAGCCTTGGGGTGTTCTGGGCGATGATGGTGCAAGGGGTAGTAGGAATCGTAGGCATCTTGAAGATGCTACAGGAAGCATAACTCTTGCGACGAACCTGGGTTTATGATGAGGTATGGGTAAGGGGTGGGGAGGGAGTCAATGAAAATACGTGAAACGAGAGAGAGAGAGAGAGAGAGAGAGAGAGAGAGAGAGAGAGAGAGAGAGAGAGAGAGAGACATGGAAATTTGGAATGTAAATAGAAATCGACGCGGTCTACCTATAATATGCTAAGCGAAGAAACGGACGGATAGCGGATCGATGGATCGGATCGATAAGAGGACGGGCACGGAGCAGCGATGTATGTATTTGTGTTCGGGGCATGCATAATCCTGCCTCCCATTACGTCGATCAGAGGAATAAAGGAGAATAAAATACATTTGGTTAGGTGTAGACGGATAGCCACGACGTACTCCTTCACTACGTATATAAAGAGGAGAAGGATCAGCGCGGCTTTCAGTTCGCCACCGAAAACCCTTAAGGATCAATCCTGATCTTGGATTACAGTGTCACGCTTGATCTAATCTGTGTTAACGCGTATCCTTAACCTGTTTTACATTATTTTCTATACGTCGACGCGTCTTTTCCTCGATCGTTTATCGTCATTCCGTTTGACTCCTCTATACCCGTTTCGTTCCTCCTGGCAGTCCCCCCACCCGCTCCGCCCGCCCTTACGATCCTCCGCTGCTCTCTCCTCCGATTTATTCTCTCCTCACTGGACCAACTGCTCCTCTCACAGATATTTCGAGTCGACACTCGCCGCGGTACTACGTGACGAGGACGACGCCGTAAGATGACCGGATGGTGGACGGTAGCCGCCACTGGGCTCTTGGCCTTTGTAATTTACTTCGCGTTCTTCTGGAGGATCAACTGGGTCAGAGTGAGTAGCCTATTGGTGGGCTGATCAGCTTGCGTTTCCTTTGGAATAAATAATACGACTTCCTTTACTCGACAACGAAGGACCTGAGGGGACGCGCGGGCTCGAATAAGTTAGGAGCTTACGTTGTACCGAAAAATCGTAAGATCGGCAAACTTCCTCCGGTTTACCCGAACGGCTGGTTCGCCCTGATGGAAAGTTCTCAGCTGAAACGTGGACAAGTCAGGCACGTAGCTGCTCTCGGAGAGAATTTCGCTGTCTTCAGGTATACCCGCAGGAGTCGTATGTTTGATTGATTTTTTTTCATTTTCACCTGTTTCATTGGTTACCGATATTTATGACGCACGTGAATTTCGCAGAAGCGAGAGAGGAGTCGTTAGTATCCTGGACGCGTATTGTCCCCACCTGGGGGCCAACATGGGGGAAGGTGGTAAGGTCCGAGGTGATTGTCTCGAGTGTCCTTTTCACGGTTGGCTATTCCGTGGAGAAGATGGTCGATGTCAGAGTATACCCTATGCCGAAAAAGGTGAGTGCCCATGAATTCAATATGAAAATGATCTGTAACGTGTATTTGTAAAAGAGACTATTGTGTGTTCAGTACCGGAGATGGCAAAAACAAAAGCCTGGGACAGTTGCGAGGTGAACCAATTGATCTTCGTCTGGTATCATGCGGAATCAGCGGAACCAGAATGGCGACCGGAGCCTCTCGAGGAAATTTCAAATGGTAATTGGCGCTACCAGGGTCGCAACGAGTTTCTGGTAAATAGCCATATACAGGTAGGTTCACCAGTAATGTCCCGTGACAATTTATTCCAGTGATATATTCATGGCTAATGGATTTACCATACAATCCCATTACAGGAAATACCGGAAAACGGTGCGGACTGGGCTCATCTCAGTGCTGTACACGGACCCGCAATGTTTTTCAGTGAAACTTTGCCATGGTTAGCCAGGCATTCCTGGACAGCTGCAGCCTGGGCACCGAGAGAAACCTCTGCACCGGAAACAACCATGAAAACAACCCAATCGAATGAGACCTCGACCCTGGGCCAAAATGGTACCGGAAGCGAGCCTAAGAAATACATCGAGAAAAACGGCAAGCACAGAGCAACGATGCGTCTTCGTCATAGTTTAGTTCTCCTGGAGAAAATTTCCATTATTCAGCTGAACGTCAAGGCGGAACAAATTGGTCCAGGGTACGTTGAGTTGTTAGTAGATACAGCCCTTGGTCCAATGTGCATCCTGCAGACCGTCACCCCTGTGGAGCCGCTACTACAACGCGTGACGCACCTGATGTTTGCACCGGTCCTCTTGGCGCCCTACGCCAGTCTCGTTTTCCTCGGAGAGAGTCTCATGTTCGAGAGGGACGTGGCAGTTTGGAATCACAAGAAATTCGAGAGACGACCACTCCTCGTCAGAGAGGACCGCACCATCCTGGCATACAGACGCTGGTATTCGCAATTCTATTCGCCACGCAGTCCTACCTATCACTCGGCTACGCGTAGTCTTCAGTGGTGATCCCGAAGTGTATCTCATTCTTTCATCATTAAAATAGATAAACTTAGTACGTGCTATATATTTGTAAATACAGGGTGACGCTATTTACGTATTTATACTTAGGTATAGTTCGAATTTTCGCTGTAACGTAGAAGCCTCAGTGTAAATCTTAGGCCGTAAGGAGCTGCTACGTCATCTTCGTATTGTAAATATCTTTACTAGATACATTATATAGCCTCATAAATGTAAGAGATAATAATTTTTGTTTCTAAAGTGATTTTTCGAATTTATAATTTATCAATTGGTCCTTTTATTTACCAAAAACAATGTCTGTTTATGCATAAATATACTACATATTGCACGCATTAACCTCGTACGTACTACGCAGAACGCGCGTCTCGCTCTCGTACTACCTTTTAATCATACAGGCATATATATATATATTTGTATATTCGTACACATATATCTATATGTTATCACAGAGTACACTTTGCTCTAGAGGATCTAACAGCTGTCCCTTACAGCTGTCGCTTTTGTGCGTTCGCCAGGCGCTGAACTATTCAGTCACGTAATCGTTGCAGCGATATCCTGACTCCTAGTTTATTTAGATACCAAAATAGGTCAGACTCGTTCCATGCGACAAACTAGAAACGTGTTATTGCTCCCAATGTTGGCCTCAGTCTCCAGGTTCTATCCTCGAGCTACGTCAAATAAACTGCACGACTTCCTCGTTCTTTTCATCTCGAAACCTTCAACTTCTTTTCGGACCCATCTTATTCCTCTTATTTTCCGATCTCTCACTGCACAACGAATTGCTTATAATTACGAATCGCACGCAGCTTCTTCCGTATACCCGTAACTAGATCGCTTGGCTGCATCACAATAGAGATGTCACGACCTACTGCAGAGAGACGATCGCCTGCTGTGCATTCAAAAAGATTGAGGGGCCGTCCATTGACCTCGGTTAAGGTCCAGCTAACCGTTGTACCGGGACGAGCCTCTGGATCGGCTGCTGGAGTTCGCAGAGTAACGTCCCGACGTTGTACCGCCTCGCTCATTCCAATGACCTCGTTGCCATTGACCTCCAGGCCAAAACTCTCATCCTCCGATCGTCTGTTTAGAAGCAATGCACGTCCATGAGGTAGCCTTCGGATTCCCAGCTTCACCTGAACACATATTTAGACTAACTTTGCCACTCCGATGACACGCGATGTCTGATATCAGCTCTCTAACGTTAAAGATCTTTCGAGTACTCACGTATGGTGTCGTTCGACTTTTGAGGATGTTGCGAATTACCGCTACTCGTGGAACAGAGACTCCAGCCACGCTGACAACCCTGTCCCCCACGTGCAGGACGTTGTACGAGAATCCAAAGTCTCCACGCTTCCAACCGGCGATGCTGAATGTTTTTCAATAATGGCAACACCCATGTTTATTAGATTAGTATAGTTAAATATAGAGAGAGAGAGGAAAGAATCTTCGTTTAGATGTTGGGACGCTTTCTTACTAGACAGCACCGAAGACGTCGACGAAGGCGATATTGTCTTTGCAGTAACGTCGACCTAAGAGTAGCCGCACTCCGCTGGGATGATTCATTTCTCGACCGAGTTCCAGAAACTGCTGTTGCCTGAGCGTCAGCCGCATATTCGCATTTGAGTTCTCCACGCGAGGTGGACCTGGAGCTTGAGTCTGATGGTTTCTCGGGTTGTCCGTGATCGCCGGGGAGCTTCTGTACTCAATCAGAGCTGTGTAGTGATCGTCAGAACTTTCCGAGGAACCTGGTTCCCTGTGGACCCTCGTTACGCCTCCCGTAGGTGAATATGAGGTCGCCAGAAAGAGACTTTCGTAACTCGAGTTCTCCTCATCTACGCTAGGATTTGGAATGACTCTCGGGGACGGAATCGGCGGAGTTCTCTGAGGAACTTGAGGTCTGGGTCGACGTTCCTCCACAGCTACAAGATCAAAGGTGAACACAGAGGGTGTTGTATCTGCCCTGACCTCACGAATTGCACTTGATGTACTAGCTACATTAGCTACCTCGAACCTTGCAGTCCCTGCACTTCTCGGCATATTCGACGACCTGAAGAAAGAAATTCATTGAACGATCTTTTCACTAAAATTACCTTTTTTCTCATTCCGCATATCAAAGTACCCAGGAGTAGGTGCCGGCGGTGGAGGCAACGGGCTAGTCGGGTCCCTCGTCGCGAGACGTTCGGGTCCCTTGGAATAGACATTCTCCTTAGGTTTCAGAATTTTCATATCCGTAAGCTTACGCGTTACGACCCGCACCCAGTCGTACATCAACTGATAAGTCGGAGCTGCCAATCTGAGGACCCGGTCATCATTGAAGTTGACACAAAACTCAAAATCGTGTCTCTGGGTGGCGCACAGTGTTGGAGATAAATGTAATGCGTTTCTCAAGGACATGGTCCACGTAGGCGAGTGCGCTGCTACGTCCTTTTGATCTGGGAAACCCTCGAGACGCGGTTCGCTGTCGTCGTGCACGCAGAAAACAACCCAGAATCTATTGACTTCCTTGTCGCTTTTCTCAGCGCGTCTCAGCCAGCCATTCATGTGAATCTCACGAAACAGTATAGAGCCTTCTGTACTCGATGAACTCTCCATCTCGTAGCTCAGGTTTCACTACGTGTGGTTACCGAATCTCGAGGGTCCCGTTACCGACGTAACGAACTACGAAGTGTGATGTGTCGCACGATGGACGGATGAATTATTTTATATGGACGAATTAAAACTTCATGCTGTTACGTAGATACTCATTGTAAATCTTTGAACTGTACGTGGAGAGAATCACGTCTTTTTCTCATACGGTTATATCATTTGCACTTATGTCCTTCAAATTACGAATTTTCTGCTTCTAGCTGTTGAAGGTCGTAACCTGCATATAAAAACAAAAATTAAGATTTATTAGATAAATTACTACGTATGTATAATCGCAATCTCATAAATTCACATTCATGGAAGATATAGAAACTAACGTGATTCCCCGCATAAAATAATAGAAGCGCAGCAACAAGCGGATGAGTCACCTAACGCGTCTTATAAAAGAAACATGAATATTAACGGATTTCTCTTGAACGAGCCAATATCTCAGGAACATGTAGGCATATACAATGCGCTTCCATATACTCCAACTGGCTCAGAGTAAATACAAGACGGATGTATATGTATGGAGAGGCACTGAGGTGCATTCGCAACATGCAGCAAGCAGAGTTCAGAGTGCAGCAAAGACTTGATCATGATTATAGAATTTCCAAGAACATCTTTCGTTTCATGTCTCAGGTCACGGCGCACAACTGCTTGCGCTGCGCGAGCGAACATCCAAGGAGAAACGTGCACGCGCGATTAAGAATTCTATGAGGAACCGAAATAGCAGACCCCACACGAGACTGCAATTACAGACACGCCATACTGCACACGACGATCCTGGATGCAGGCGGTGGAGCAGCAATGCAGTCAAGGAGGATGAAGGAAAAATTAGTCCTCCCGCTTGAATATTTAGGTCGGACCACAAGGAGCCAACGTAATACGAAGAAGCCATGGAATATGGAATATTTGGAACACTGGGAAAACATTTATCAAAATTTTAAGGAAGGAGAGAGTGAAATAAACACGTGTCGTCTATTATGGACATATATGTACTTACTTACTTGCGCGAGTATCCGAGTAGGAGTGGCACTTATCTGCTAGTCTTGATGTTTCGATGAACACTTTATGCAGAAAACTGTTCTCGATTATAGAAGGAGCACGAACTTCCGTACACGAGATTAAATGTTGATCTTTCTGACTGAGGGACTACCAGTCACTGCCAGCTGAAGACGTGAGGGGACTAGGACTCACAAGAGAGACGAGCAGCTGCGACCATCTTGTCACATCGAAGTACCGCGAGATTCGACTAACAGTTAAACATTTTGAACTTCACGGTAGATTGGTTGTATGGTGGATGGAAATATTTCATTTCTATTTTGATATAGTATGATTTTGACGTTTCTTTTCTGTCGATAATGAGACACGTTTATTGGAACAAGATGGCGTTTTTATGATTCTTTTTTTTTGAAATTTTGAGCCTAGCGCCATCTGTGAGGTAGTAACGAAAGATTGATAGACAGATATTAGGAAATTGTTACTTTATTTTGTGTAGATACATTATTACGGTTTTAGAATTGTGCTAATCTCACTTTCTCTTCTGACACTACCACTTGTGATAGTTTGTTTAGTTTCTTGTTGAATTTCAGTTCCGCTTTTTCAGCCGTTACGGTATCTGAACTTTGGGCTATGTATCGTCCAAGGACTTTCTTCTTAAGTTTTTTAAGAGATATTTCTCCTTTGGTGGATACTATATCCAAAATAGTAGCCTTCCAATTGAACTTAACGTTATCACTAACGCCATTCTGTTCAATCAATATTGAAGAATCAGTTTTTTTGTTAGAATCTCCATTTTTTCTCTTTGCAGTAAAATGATCTTCTTCGTTATTTTCTGATTCCGATAACTTTCTTTTCTTCGAGTTTGTCTTTGGCTTGACTTCTTGAATGCTTGTAGCTTCTATACTATCATTATATTCTGATTCGTTCTTACGTTTCTCCTTCTTCTTCTTCTCCTCCTCTTGAGTCGAATCTCCATTTTCCCTTGAAAGATTTTCATTATTTTGATTCTCCGCAACATTGTTCTCTCCTTGATCTACAGAATGTGCCTTGTCTGACTTTGCTTCACTATTTTCTTTCTGATCATTCTTATTACTTTCTGCTGCTTCCTTATAAGCTCCTTCCATTTTCGCCCATACACTTTCAACCACAGCCATATTGGTTCTATTACCAAAGACATTCTTAATAAAATTTAAAAACTTTGCCTTCTTCCTTGGAATATTTTCATGTTTGGACATCGTGTTCAACATATCCCGTTCAGCCTTAGAAAGGTTGTTGGAGGTTGTCAGCAAATTCTGCACGACATTAATCCAATTTTGCTGCTTTTTCTCACCCTTATTTGTACCAGGTTTTGGTACATAGTCTTTGCCACCGTATCTCTCATTCTCAGTAATACATTTTGTATGTGCCACATACTCGTCAGCCCTTTAATCAAATTTTGGTAAATTACAACTAATTCAATTTTATTACATGAAATTCTTAGTACTTACCAAAAATCTTTTAAACAATCCACACATGTAAGAGAAGCAGGATGTCGGCATTTAAACTGATAATGCTTAGCAACTTGAGGTTTTTTTAGACTCTCACCGCATTTATTACAGGTAAAATAAACCATCCTGAGTAATATGCGTTAGGTTAACCGAGACTGATGGAAAGACACTAAAATTTCTCCATAGGAACCTCAACAAAGATATCTATAATGATTGACTTATAATGTAATAATTAGTCTATACTAATTAAATATTGTGTACTTGAAACTCAATTGTAGAGAAATACAAGTAATTGAAAAATGTACAGGGCAAAGACACGTGTTCTTCGATCGCGTTGGCGTCAACCGCAAAAAATAAAAATATCAAACCTTTCTTACAACCTAATCTGACAGAACCTAACTTAACTAAGTTAAAGCGGCGAATGAATATGGCGTATCGATGTCAGTTTCGTAAACGGTGAAGTGTTTTCTCAAAGAATACTATTTGTGTAAAGATGATACCTTTCAAAGATCAATGAGCCTCATCACTTCTTTGAGACCTATTGCCGTGATTTAGTATTGTTCGTATTGTTCAATAGTGCTTAGCGTACATGACATTCCATTGATAACCAAGCAAAAGCCATTATGATACCTAACTTTATTTACTAGACATTTAAGTTTTCGCTTTTGCAACGTATTTACTAATTCGATTACGCTAGTAGTCGCGTGTATAATTATAAGAATTTTTATACCTCTGCACTGTTTCTTTTATTGTAAGAGTACAAGTTCATGCTAATTTCAATATGTTGCAGATTTGTATTCGTATTGTGTCTATAATTCAATGCTTCGGTATGTATTAACTTTGAATGTTAAAATTATATTATTTGCAGAGTGCATAATGTCACTAATTTCATTATGTGATTTACTCATAGCACAAGACACTTTCAGAACTTGTATTATCTTGGATAGGAAGTTTCTTGTTTGAAACTTCAAGATGTCTAACAACATAAAGAAACATCGTACTCGGTACTCTTCGCTTAACCAGCTGAATGATGAATCTAAAATCTCGTATAAGGGTAAAAGACCATGGGATGTCTACAAGAGGCTCTCTGCTATACGAAGCTTGGCAGACAAACATAGAGCAACAGGAAATGAAGAACAGGCATATATATTCTTCAAACGCTGGCTTAATTGTGTCAATTGGTTAAAAACTACCAAGGAGTATAAAGATGATAAAGTGATTTACGCAACCAGTTTTCCAGACAGTCAGGTAAAACATGTCTATGAAAGTACACTATCCTGAGGTTCATCCTATAAAATAGTAACACAATTATAATGACTTTTGTATATAGGTGAATGAGGTGAAAAAGACAATCGATGACCTTGGTCAAAGTCTTCAAAAATGTTATAACATTGATAATAACAAGAAAGCATCTGCATTAAGTGACACGATTAGCGATATGCAACTAGATATAGAACCTTTGAGTGAAAAAGATATTAATGCACTTGGTACAGACTTAATCCTGAGTTTCCCTGAAACTCCCACGGAAGATCCACTAACAGGCGATTCTGACGAGACGATTTCTTGTGTCCAACTTTATCAACTAATGCAGAAACTGGAAAATAGAATTTTACTTATCGATATCAGAGCGTCAGAAGATTTTCAATCCTCACAGATAAATTCCAATAGAATCATAAACATTCCTGCAAGTCAAATAAAATTGGGGTAAGCAACCTCTAGAAAATATGTCTATATTTAGATTCTTTGAAGCAAGAACCGTGATTGCAAGAAACTTTTTGTGAAAATCTTTTTAGCGTGCTAGCATGCCATTTTGAAAAATATTTACGAAAAGATAAACACGCCTTAGAGCTATTCAAATGTCGCGGAGCGCAATATGTGGACACTGTGGTTCTACTAGATTGGAATACGAATCAGAAATCATTGTCCAGTAGCAATCGTTTAACTGTATTCAAGAAGATTCTAAAAGAATGGGACCCCGGAATGCCGTATAAGAAGATAACCATCTTGGATGGGGGTTATTCTGAATGGTTAAACAGTTATCCAGCCTTCACCACAAATCCTAACATAAAATCGCCGAATACACATGAGGACGCGATGGATGAGATTTTAGAAGAGGTCGAGTATCCAGACTGGTTGCATTCAGACGACGAAGATAATCCATTAAGATCAATGCAAATTAAGCCAATGCCTCCAAGAAGCCTGAAGCCCAATTTATCAGATATAAAGCAGACGGTGCCAGATAAACCATCTCTAGAAAATCAGGTGATGGATACCACTAGATCTTCCTACATCATCGGCAACACATATTCCCACACGAATTACCCCGATCGTGCTCAATCTTACACGGACTCGAACAAATTCAAGCACATAGAAAATATATTTGATTTGCAAGAAAATCAGAAGAAAACTTCACATTCTTTCAAGAACGAATCTAGTGATGTTGATATCGTTCTTATTGAACAGGATGAAAAGACCTTGCAATCTAAAAAATCATCTAGCAAATCATCTATAAACGAGTCGACAATTCCAAAGCCAATTGTAGATCGAAGTAGCAAGCCTACATCTTTGACAGCGAATAATAACGACTCCGAAGCTGTAATGATTCTGATGAGACGACTCAACGAAGTCACCAAGAGTCAAGAAAAATATGAGAAAGTAAAATTTAATCTCGAAAGCGAACTCTTTCGAAGGTACGACGATGAGACTCGATATTCGAATGAGGAACGCGAAATAGAATCTCGTATTAATCAGTTGGGATCGAATTTGGAAGATATGGTAAGATCGTAGCGGCGTCTTTCAGTCTATTCGTGTTCTTGTAATCTGCGTTACATCTTTAGTTGCATTATATCTTCCTTATTTTAGAGAAAGCAAAACCCTGAGATCAGACAGGAATTAGCGAAATTCCAAAAGGATGACGTAATATTGAATCCTGCTCATCAGAAGGAAAAGGTCAAATTGGATTTGAGTATCGGTTCTGCAGAGCAAAGACTCAAAGAAATAGCTATTGAACGAAAAAAGCTTTATGGGTATGTAAGTGATAGTAATCGACTGTTATCGTTGCATTCTTGTAAAATGAATCTTTCAATTAGCAGAAAAGTGCCTGAGAGAGAAGAGAAGAAAAAGTCCCTCATTAAAAAACCGAATGAGGATGAGATACACAAGGAACCATTGAAGATGGATGGACCATCTAGCAATGGCGGTCTCAAACGCTCTTATTCTAGTCCAAACCTTGCGCAGGTAAAGAAGTTAAAACTTCAACATCAAGTAAATATCGCTTCTCGTTCGCCTATTTAGAAAGATTGTTTGAAATTCTATACTAAACGCCCAAATCGATGCCAGCAAACACTTAGTCATACGCGCTGAACTCTAGATTCATTTTTTTTTCCCTCCACTACTTGTTTCGCATCGATACTTTAAATATTGAGTACTTCCTATTCGTGTCAACTATTATAAAGAATTTCAAGCATTCTACTCGCTACGCAAAAGGGTAACGTGTGACATAGCCCGATTGTAGTTGTATAAATTATATAATTTGGATCATTAGCTATCAGAAATTCTTTCAATGACGCACTAGTATTTATCGGTTTTAAAAATTCCCTAGAGGCATTTCACGCCTGTTACCCTATCTATCCGTTTAATATAAGGAAAATGAATTGATTTTCTTTATATAATTTTTGTTTACAACAAACTTCACATTAGCTGGATGATCGAAAAGTACCTGAAGTGGACAGATCTTCAAAACCCCAACAACAGAATAATCGGAATCAAGCTGGTCTAAACAACAACAGCAATGTCAAATATGCGCCAATAAGTTGGCGAGATCGAGAGCAAAGAATGGATCCAGTTTTTCGAACTGTGGTAAATATCTAAACGACCTTTTTCTTTGTTATCAAGAAAAATAAGCAAACCACTGAGTAGGATGCGCGTTGTTCAAAGATGATCTCAATGCTTTCGATTAAAGATTACAGTGACATCCACATACACATAGCGATGTTTATCATACAAATAAAAGGAACCCAGTTTGATAGCGAAATTGGGATTACAACACAATCTCAATTAATTTGAAATCCACGTGCGATTAATCGTTTGATTCATAGAAAAGATTGTTAAGTGAAAAAATCATGGCGAACGGTACAATATACTCGAAACGTTAACATTTTAGTTCTAGACAATGACGTATCATTCAGCTAATACTTAGCCACTGACGTTTGATGCTAATACCACTAAAGGGATTTGCTTTCTGCCAAACAGTCACGTTTTGGCTTGTGGCTTACCCGGGGTAGCAAAAGTCAATATAACGATCAGATTATTATTGCGGATGAAGAAGTTCACGCTTATTTCGTAATATATTTTGTTTGTCTTATTATCGATAATACTGACATAGATTTAAAGTCATTCGACACTGATAAGTTTCTATTTTGCCACTGGAATGTAGAATTGCTCTAAGGAGAAGCGATTATCAACCGATAGGTGCACTTGGCAAATTAAGTCTTTATTATAAACTGTATTACGTACTATCACAAAGCAGGGTATGATAGCATGTTCACGTGACATTAGGTTCGTGTGCGATAACTAATTTATCAAGTGCCAGTTGCCTGGCAGCTCTCAGGCTTAGAGATTCGGCCCCTCGCGATACCAAAATTCAATCCGCGGCACGTTAAAATGATCAACCGCAAAAGTTACATCATTTTATTCACAAGTTGCTGATTCAGTAATAATTTGAGTAACGCAGAATCCGCCCTTATAGTACTCTAACTAGTGGAAAGATGGTTCAAATAAAATTTTTCAACGTAGTTGACAACAGCAACCCTGTGAGTATCTAAACTTTTGATCTGTACGCGCCATAAAAAAGAAGCAAATGTTACTTCATTTGGCTATTTCAATTTTTAATATTTGCCAAAAGATAAGAACAAGAAGCAAGTGGATTTTGTAGATTTCTGGTAAGGTACTTCTGTCTGGCCTTGCTCCTTATCATTGGAGAAGTTAGATAGCGTCATTTACCAAGTTATTCAATAAGCGTCTGATATATCGCACTGTCTTAAATATTAAGATGTCCCTTTACATTGGCATCGTCGTCTTGATAGACAAATCAAACAATTCACTCGGGTTCTCCAGAAAGTCGTCTCCAACGGTTGCTGCTTTCACAATCAGCAGCGTCAGTCTCTCGGCATTGAACATCCAAAACGCGTATACATCAGTCAACTCATTTGAACTTTGGCAAGCTCAACTGAATAATCCTGGCTCGTGTATCTACTAATTGGAGCACATTAAATAAAAGACATGCACGTGTATATGGAAATAGTCGGCATGAATGAGGCTTCCCAATCCAATTCCATCCAATGACCATTGTTTGCTACAGAGCGCTGCAAACGTAAGGAAGCGACTGTCCAAACAACCTCAGCTACCTCCAAATACTCGCCCTTACGCTTTATTTGAAATTTCTTTTGTTCCAATGGACCCCGCCTCTTGCGCAAGATAGTGATTGCGAAATTCGAATTACAACGAATTAAAATACTCGACCTTGTGTGATATAATTGTGCGCTTTTAATTACGAATTTCTATTAAAAACTCAGTGGCTTGCGATTGTCGCTTTTTTATCTACTGACCTAATAAAATGGTAGAGCGCGTCGACTCGCTTGAAGAATTTTTGACAAACTTTGTAACGGGTCATCTTCGCTTTTTGTAATGTGAAACATTTTGCGGATATCGGGGCTTACTGAAAAATATGGTTTATATAAAGTTACATAAGAAACTCTCACCTCAATATATCGTCAATTATTTTAAAAAGGTATAATTGTGTTTATTTTCTAACCGGCAATTAATGATAAGGTACGAGATAAGTTTTTTATAATTGATTATTAATTATGCCAATGACTTTTCTGTTAACAGCATCCGGGCATCACGGGACTGAAGAACCTGGGTAACTCTTGTTATATGAACAGCATAATACAGTGCTTGAGTAATACTGCTTGCCTGGCCAAATACTTCAATGATAACATGTACCTCGATGAACTCAATACTAGCAATGAAAACGGAACGCAAGGTCAGGTTGCCGAGGAAGTCGCCCAGGTGATCAAAGCACTCTGGAGAGGACAGTACAAGAGTATATCACCGCGCGATCTCAAAGTATGTTGCGTTAATATCAAAATTTAATTCAAATGCATTACAATATATTTTTACATAATTTTAATCATTAGGTGGTCATTGGTCAATACAAGCTACAATTTGAGAGTTACGAACAGCAAGATTCTCATGAATTTCTGACATTTCTCTTGGATTGGATGCACAATGATCTCAAGCGGGTAAGCGAGTCGCGGTCTTCTTTCAAACTCATCATTATTATTTATATATTAATTAAATATTTATTGATCATTTGATCGCTCAGAAAGTGAAAGTGCGCATTGACAGACCACTGAGTGTTGCTGAAAAAGAATGGGACAAAGCTATGGGAAATCAAAGATCGATCATATCGGATCTTTTCTTTGGACAGCTGAGATCAAGTATTTTTTGTGCGACATGTGGAAATAGTAGTACCACGTATGAGACCTTCAATAGCCTCACAATGTCCCTGCCTCATTCTAACAGATGTACACTAAATGTGAGTATATAAAATTAATCTGCGTTCCAAAGCTTACTAGTTAACACTATATTGCTTTATAAATGAATTTTTTTACTTTAGGACTGTATCAAAAAATTCGTAAGCGGGCAGAAGGTGTCCGGCTGGAAGTGTCCAAGTTGCAAGGTAGCGCGTGAGGCTACAAAGAAATTTGACTTTGTAAAACTTGCTCCCATAGTGGTAGTGCATTTGAATCGCTTCGGCGAAAGTGACGGGTGGCTCGAGAAGAGAAATACGGCTGTTGACTTTCCTCTGACTGGATTCAACCTGAAGCCATATTTGGTGACGGATGGTGATAATACGACAACGGCAACCAATCCGCATCATTATAACTACAACCTCTATGCCATGTCAAATCATTATGGAACAATGGAAGGCGGCCATTATACTGCCTTCTGCAGAAGTGCTACTCAGAATAAGTGAGTTTTTATTATTTAAATAGCAGAGTATAAGATTATTGTCATTTTACATATATAAAACTGTCATACTTCGTCTCTTTAGGTGGTACAAGTACGATGACCATACGGTGACCGAAGTCTCACCTGGCCAAGTGAAATCACAGAATGCCAGTGCTTACCTTCTCTTCTACACATCCTTTCCAAATGATCCTTATACATTTATTTAACGACTAAATCTATAAATTACTACTAAACCTTAACACGAGGCTGGCGCACGTAGCTTACTTACACACGAAGCTTCCATAGATTTACAAGGACAAAATTTTATACGTGTATAAAACGTAATATACGATAGTACTGCATTGTCTTTTACGAGGGATGCTGATTTAGATAAAAATGCTTGCCAACCTTGTAAATATGTAAATACGAAAGGAGGAATAAGATGCGTTCACTTCAAGCTTAGTTCGGGCATGCTTATTGATAGCCATTTTTTATCAATACTTTGTTATCAAAAATATTTGATAACAATTGCCTCGGTTAATTAGATAAGATTGTTATTATCCTTTCATTCGAGCTTTATACTTGTTCAGAATTGCATTTATTTTCTATATCGGGCAACAAATTTGGATTTTCTTTTATCTTTTTCTCTAACACCTATTTCTTCTTACCCTCAGTCTGCATATTTCATATATGGCCATTCCTCCTGAAACTTTTTTTTCCCATTTTTGTGTTCAGAGATGTAATGATTATGATTTATCAAGTAAGATAAAACAAGTCTCAGTTAAAGCGCGAGACAACGGCCCCTATGTATTGTGTCATTTCGTAAATATGTAATTATTGTACATTATTATATGAAGATTATTTAAGGCACAGTGCTTGTAACACTGACCACAGATAAAATATAACTTTGAAACTTTTTCAAAACTATTCGTTGTCTCTTATAGAAATACCAGAAAATGATTCAACGATATTTCAATTAGCTTTAATTGTCATTTCAAATACGAGGAAAACATTTGAAAATCGATAGTAGGTAAAATAGTCGCCCAATGAAAAATTCACATTTTGTCCTCAATCTTCCAAGGTACGTTATTGTTTTTGCTGAGCTCAAAAGATGGTGCTTCGAATATCAAATAAATTTCGACGCCACCGTTAGGCTCCCGACACCACCCCCAATAAGGACTCTCGTGAATTACGCGCTCTACGTATGACTGCACGCATCCGAGAATCTGCGAAATACGAGAATCAAGGCGTCTATTTTTCGCGCCTTTCGTATTGCCGCGTTTGTATCGCGTTTGTAAAACATCTTTATCCGAGGCTCAAAGGAAATTTAAGAAGAAAAGAAAACTGAGTGTGTACGAGCAATAGACGAAGCCGGAAAATCATTGCAAAAAGAAATAACAAATACGGGGTAAGCTGTAATAAACTTCTTTTGGTATCTTCTGAAGAAGTTAGTAGACAGACATTTTCTTAATTTATCGTATCTACTATTGTCGATTGGCAATCATCGTTGACTTAGAAACTCAAGTCGTCATTTTCTTTAGGGCGGTTTTTGTTGAAGTAAATTTTCTTAGCATTGCATCATACGCTATTCTTCAGTTACGAATATTTTATTCTTTGTCCTATTTCTTTCTTATCGTCCCGAGCGTATCTTATATTGTCAGACCGGATTTTTCAGGTTTGTTCTTAACATATAACTTACGTATGTCTTATCATTTATAAGGATGTAATTATAAAAAATTTTTTACTTCAGTTCGAAGATAGGTGTAATTAGCCCATGAATTTTAGAATATATATTTGACTATCATTCAAAAATTTCAATACTTTCATTATTCGAAGATGTTGCGCACATAATTCTTGTTGACAGTGCAACAGTTGTAACAGTTGAAGAACGAGGAGAAAGCTTACTAAAAAAAAAATGGCTGTAATTGTCACACATAATCTTATAAAATTGACTTCTTTTTAAGAGTCTGCTTTCGGCGGCAATACTCCGAATTCTCAATGTGTTTTGACTAGGATTTGGCGGGAGGACAGATTTATCATGGCTTGGGTTGCGCGCGACATCTTGCAAAACTTTTTTTTTCCCTTTACAACAAGTTGACACCGATATGCGGCGCTACAGTATTAATATCATATTGTCAGCCATTGACGAAAACGATGTCAAAGAGACAAAAGCGTTCTTTATTTCCAAAATGAAGGAGATACAAATTATAAGGACGTAGGCGAAGATTTGTGTATAAAATTAGACTATATCAAACGATATGAATTTCCAAAATTGCATAATTTTTGCATGGATGAAAAACTGCAGGCGCAATGACACTGCCTCCGTTACATTAAAAATGTTATTTTAAATGGAAATTGGCAGGCATCGATTGAATGAGATAGTCTCTGATTAAAAAGAGAGATGACGAATGAGCATGATTGATTCCTGGAAATATATTAGTTAAGTTTCGATCTGGGAGGCTCGTTCCAGAATATAGCATAGGATAGTATCATGATCCCTGTTTTTGTTCGATCCTGCGCATCTGAGCCACCGGGCTAGAGGTTGGAAGTGGGTGGACAGGCGCACGACTGACGATTTGCGCGAGTGAAACGGTAATGGCAGGCGGCAGAGGTGATTCCTAACAAATGGCTCTGTCTGAGGTGCAAAATTTGGCTGCAATCATCAGCAACAATGCTCTCGCTGTTGGCAAGGTATTCACGTGCATCGGTGCTATATTTCGTGATATGAACGTCAGTGTCCTTTCATCGGGAGTTTTAGAAACACCTTCTCGACCCGGGACCTCGGGGCTGCCGCAATAAAACGGCAATTGCGACGTACCGCTGCGACTCTAAATCAACTGTCAAATTTCTCGAATCGTCTCAAGTTAGTTCGTGCCGGTTCATGAGTGTATTGGAATTTTACGAGTTTTTGTGAATCAACTGATGCTTGATTATTCTTACCTGCAATTTCTTGCGTTTTCGCGTGGACCTGATTTTAACCAAAATATGACGTGGTTTCCCGGCCTATGTGCCGGAAGATAATTCGTTGGAAAATAACTTGGCAAAGGAGTCATAGTGATTTTCTGTTGGCAGATCGAACACGGGATCAGTATGTTCGACACGTCAGCCGGCAACCGGGCTACGGACGATCTCCGTAATGAATCTAATTCCTGGAGCTATGACTTACTGGGTGGAAATACCAAAGTCAAGGTAAGTCTACATTGAGGAATTAAATTTCAGGTATGTATAATGTGTTCGTGTCTCTGGGTACTATAGGGAAACATGGAAGATGACGATAGCCAGGATATGAACAATTCAATGATCAATGATCTGGTGGCCAAGATTCTTGAAGACGACTCTATTGTCAGTGATGACACATATGCAAATATTTATAATGGAAATTCCTTCCCATATCAGAATGAGTTACAGCCATCTCGAATGGGCAAAGTCAGAGACGGTACAACTTCCTGTCCTGTTGAGTTTAGTACATCCCACACGGGTTATTCTTTTGGAAAGTTGTCCAATGGCATTCCTAATACGACTGAGGAGGGATGTGAATACACAAACATTTGTGGTGGACTGAATAATCTAAGTCTTAATGTTTGCATGGATAAAGGAAATCCTTATTCCAATGGGCTTGTGGCTAATTTACAAAGATCCGAACAACAGCACAATGCACTGAGTGCCAGCGACAGAGTTTTATGTAACAATAGAAACTATGTGCCTCTCTCGAATGGGTTATTAACTACTACAAATGGATTAAATTATAACGCGCAACCCTCTAATTGGTCTGAGAACTTAATTACGCCGGATTATTCCAAAGACATATTTGGCAACTATCAACAAATGGCCCCATGTACTAATCCAGACTACAACTTCAACGTAGCTCTGAATCTAGCTCTGGATTCACCCGAAGGGATGGTCTTAAATGAACTTGATATACATGGCAACATGGGACAGAACGCTCCCCCAAATCCGCACAGCAATCCAATAATGAACGTTCACGATTCATATAACGTGACGACCACTAGCCAAAGCTACAGGCCCAGTTCAGCTATGACCGATCTTAGTGCAGACTCAGGTTTCCTGTCAAATTCGCCATTGCAACATTTCTCACCTGCAGATACAGCTTTACAAAATTGCTTTCCCAATAATTTTCCTCGTAACAATTTTGAGGAATATAAGGATTTACAGGAACCGACTCTTTTGAACATGGGAAACATCGGGCTACATAACGAACAACTTTTCCTCCAACAACAGGCTCATAATTACAAACTGGAGAGACCAGTAGATCAGAATTACAAACGCATAGTCAATCGCTATCCAACTCTTAATGACTTTGCCGTATCATCGTCAACTGATATGGTATCTAATGACAATTCAGTGTCAAGTAACCTTGAACAGAGAATCGATAATAACCTGCTCAAGGTGCTCAGTCCAAAACCAAAACAAAAGGAACAACAGTACTCGCCCATAGGATTCCCCAGGAATCTGAGCTCTCGAAACATGGATCAACCATCAATGAAGTATAACTATCAGACAACTAATGGCTATCAGCGTTACACTGCCAACAACATGGAGAGCTTGAAGTCTATTCCACAAAATGTCATAAACTATCAGAATGGCCTTAAACGAGCTAATACTGGAAATGCATACAAAAAGGATGCCTACGACCTGGCCAAAGATATTGGATATCCTGCTGGGACGCATCTGGCACACAGAGTGACTGGACCATCCATGGATAATGATATTCTGAATCATCTCTTCAAACAACGTCGTCAGCAGATGCAGGGAATGAGTGGAATTCCTCCAGCCGACGTTCTCTTCAATACAGGACTGATGCAAGGAACCACTACAGGAGGAACTGTCTTTCCTTCTGTGATGCCAGTTGCAATTCAAGTTCCGGTTCCTCCATTACATCCTGTCCTTTTTGGTGGTGGACTTGGCATGAGAAACGGCGCCGGAGCTGCCAGACGTTCTGGTCCAGCCAGTATACTGCACATGAGACTTGAGCAGACTTACGAACAGTTCAAACAACTTGAAAAGGAACGTAAGAAGTGCGAGGCCGGATTGGCTGCTCAGTTTCCTGGGAAGAGAGTGACCAGCGCCAACAATATTCCAATACCACGTCTCCAGGGTAATCCTTCACGAGTTGATCGTCTTATCATTGATCATTTGCGAGAGCACGCACGCGTCATTACTCTGATTGCAAAAGTGAGTATTAAAAATATTTATACAATTTCAATAAACTAATTTTTCACTTAAATGGTGCTTAAACCATCGTATCACGTCTATGAGAACTGGGCGATAACTTTGATATTAAAATAACCTTATATAAAACGATATTTCCACAGATGGAACGTTTACGCGGTGCCACGATGAACCAACGTGTCCACAAGGCCATGGAATATTGGCTAGAGGCTATCAAATTCGTTCAGGAATGCCGCAAACAGGAAATCACCAATGCTGCCCAACGCCAGAAGGAGAATCCTCACTGCATCCCCATTCACAACGAAAAAGGTAAGTTTTACTTTTTAATAACTTTAAATGCTATCAATTATGGATGCACGAAATACACAAAATCAAACGGTCACAACAGTGACGAAAGTCTCTAAGAGGAAGGACGTCAAATGCAAGCCGAAATACTCTTTCCACTTGCAGACATTCTAGGTCTCGCCAGTAGTATTCATCTGCTGACCAAGGCTTCGCGCTTCGCTAGAACCGGTATGTATAACGCAATGCAGGCTACGCTACTACACAACACGGATATAGAAAAGAAAATCGTGGAAACCTCCAAAGACGCGATACTCGAAGCAAAACAAACTGAGGATCAGCAACAACAACAGCAGCAGCAGCAGCAACAAAACGTCATTGCGAGTGTCGCCAGTTACACTAGCAGTACCTAGCAAAATCGTCAAAAATCGTCCATTGTTCCGTGCGGGGAAGCGCGCCAGGGAGAGCTCGCTTATTTTGCTTCAAATTCGTACCGGGAAAGCTCCCCGTCTGGGCCGCTTTTACAATTGATTTCCCAAAGCGCACCGACTCACCCAGTCTGAGCTTTTTTTACCACCGGTTAACTGGCGCTTCTGAACTTGGTGCTATGATAGAGAGCGACGTCGAGCAACAACGCAGCTTCGGCTTCGTTATTCGCGAGCATGCACAAAGGAAGAATTATAAAGAGAACGGGGAAGTACTATTTTCACAGAAGAGGAGCCAAACTTTGAGGGGAAATTTTTCAAGTGAAAGGATCAATGGTACTAAACGAAATACTGTTCCGAAAATTCTTTTTAAATATGGCAATTCGCAAAGCACTCGCAAACATAACGGCACGTCGCGACGCTCTAAGGAGTTGCAGTGATGGAAAAAAATCGAAAAAAATTGAGAAAAAAGAGCTTCGCGTCGTATTGTATAACATTTTTACACGTCAATCGTGATTCCGTAGTTTTTTAAAAGCGCGTATCCGTCGATTCAATCGAACTGTGACCTGTATCCGGAGAAATCAGTTCGCGGCATTTTACATTCGACATGTACACGAGGTAACACATATTACGATTACCGGAAACGTGATTATTGTAGAAACCGGTGCGGAACCGTCGAGGTCGCCGTCGAGGAAGATACACACCGTACGACTGAGGATTCTCCTCGACGTCTTTAGGTTGACATAAAGAAGTAAACGTCAGTAAGGAATATACCCATATCAGCCAGGACTGAAAGACCCTCGTATCCTCGGTCCGGTCGAATCTTCACATGTCGCAACAAATAAAAAACAGCTCCGACCATTATTGGCTTAGGTAGAGACCTGGGTCATTCTGATCTAGGCGAAATTTTACGAGTGTGTTAGTCCAGATGCTAGAAAACGATTTTTTAGAATAGTTAAATGTGGCCTTCCTTAAGTGTGCGACCCAAAATGTGTGTCAGGTAGTAAGTATTTCGATGAACGACGAAAAAGAAAAAAAAACAATTTTCGAACGACGGAATGGCGACCGGAGGACTGGCCGGAGTATCAAGAGTTCAAAAATGCGAAAAAAAAAATAAAGCGACAATCAGAAAGGTATTACAAAGAAAACGTATACACAAGAAGGATGAATATACGTTACGATCGAGTCCTTCCTGAGTCCTCGAGTGCCATTTTTTTCGGCCGTCGCTCCGATTGACATAGATTATAATTCGATATCGATGTTACAAAGCAATCCGAATGCTGTCCACTGTACCGTATTACGTATTACGTGTATACACGTATATCTATATAATTGTAATTCGCGTGTTTGCGCAATATCGACAACACGTACTCCTCACGTTTCACGCTCAATCGCAGACACACTCGTTACATGATATGCAAGACACACGTGCTGGATAATGCGAATGTACATTCTTGGAATGTCAGGCACACACACACACAAACACTGACTCGACATTACACAAATTAATGCATTGAATTTTAGGATGTAAAACTAAACCTATATTAACTCGTAAGTGATGGGTCTACTGCGTTATATTGGAATGCGATACGAAAGTTAAAAAAAAGAAATATCGTAATACCCGCAAAAGAGCGGGAAAATTTCAAACTTCTTAACTCTATAAACGACTAGTAAGTTTTATCGTAAATGGCTGACTCGCTGAAAAGTTTTAGTATTTCCTATCGCGTACCGAGTTACGACGCGTTTGATAAAAAAAAAGTTTTGGCTTAGATTTTTTATGGAATTTTCGGTCCCGCGGGCTCCGACTTTAACCGATCGCCGATATATGTACGTAATATATCCGCTAATTAACGAACCTTCCTAGATCCGACTCTCGCCGTGAAAATATCTTATAACTATATAGAAGAGGCCTTGCTGATATCTAAGACCCTTGCCATGGGACCCTATCGAGACTATTTACATCTGCCGGAAACAAAAATAATCTCACATGTTATTCACTCTCGGGACTTCTTTCTAAGTGAATCTTCGAATTATCAAGAGCACTTTTGCCACACACATGCGTTATTCACTTCATGCACAGGCGCACTTGCACTATAGACAACACTGTTATCATCTACACAAACACATAAAGTAAATGCGCTCACTCAAGAGTCACTACCATTTTTACTAGATGAGGGACACAGTGCGCCGTTCGTTTTTAACTTTTTTACGATTTGCCGGTAAACGATCGTGCGGCCGTAATTTTCTGCCAGGCGCGAGACAGCAATGTATTTTGAGCGACTTTAGTATCTAAATACCCCCACCCCCCTTCCCCCCAAGGAGAGTATAGTCGATATCCAGGATCGATGGTAATGCTCTAATAAGTTTACGTCTTCGCGCTGAGCATGTGTTGGGGAGGAAGTGTCAATTGAATTTGAATATTGGATGTTAGATATGATAACGATAACGGTTATAAATATTGAAAAAGGTTCTTAGAGCAAGACTGTATTAAGTATCGATGAAACGTCAATGGCGCGTGTGAAATCGGATGCCCACACGACAGATTCGATAGGGACTGAGAAGTGATCGTTCTTTGAGAATTGAATAGCGTGAAGATTGACAGAGAGTTCAGAAGGAAAAGGGTGAAACGACGAACGTAGAATGACAATGTCGAAAACTATCATAAATAGTGCAGTGCTTTAAGATGTTCCCTTCGGGCGTTTGCAGAAATATGTATTTAACTGTGATAACTTTCATGCCAACACTCATATATCTATAGCTCCTACGACGAAACTTACCGTAGCCTATTTTATTCTTGCGTCGTTTACTTTATCGTTACCTTCTTTCTTTTTTTTTAATCTCATTATATCGAGCCACTCTATAAAGTATCTCCATAATCGCCCGAGTGTTATGCTATATATTTCGTTATATCCATGACGCGCGGCGCTCAGAGCCACGAATATCATAATTTAAGAATTTCGGAACACACGGTGTACTTAATTGGTGGTTCGTCGATGCGCGATTCAGCAAAATATCACAAGACTATCGCGAATAAACGGAATAGTTTAGTTGGTAACAAGAATTTCGAGTAGTCAGCAAGGATCGATTGATAAGGGTTGGATTGAGTGATTGGCAGTAGAACGGCGGGGGGGGGGGAGGGGTTACAGATGAACTAAATAATAATATGACGCACGCATTACCCCTCGCACGTGTAACAATTGGTCCCTGGGTATCGTGTTATCGTACTACATATTCATCGACCGTACATACGTAGGCTATAGTTGTTGAGTATTTATCAGGGTGTTAATTAGCGTGGTTAGTCGATCGTTAGATAGATAGATAGCGGATGTTAGTTAGTTACGTGTCTCGCCGCAAGGGTGGCCTGAAGGTCTCTCCGAGGGGGAGGAGGTTGAGAAATATTTTCGACAATTTCCTTACGACCCTTCGTGCACGAGGGAAGGATGACGATTTAAAAAAAAAATAATGATTAACCCTACGAATCAGACAGCCGCGTGTCTGAACGGCGCTGTAAAGTGATAAGCGTGATAATGCTAAATAACAGAGAACGGAGAGACGCGATCGCCAGGCCTGTCTGTAATCGTATTGTGTAATAGAGAAAGATAAAAGAAGCCACTAGGTAAATGCTGCATACACCACTGTCATGGTAATACTGAATTACTAGGAGATAGCTCTATCTAGTAGGTATATGTCCGACAATCCTACTTTAATTGCATGTGATACTATATATATGTATATATATACTATTGAATATACATATACGCGGTAAACGGTTAAAACAAGAAATATAATAACGATAATATATTGAGTATATAGTATAATAATATATGAACTGTAAGCGGATATCGAGGTAACGGAAGATGAAAAAAAACGACCAATGTTAAGCTCGCGCAATTCGCCAAGCGTATATTAATTGATATACAGATATATGTAATATCCTGTTTGCGTCGACGTTCATTCTTGCGTCGGTGTATAGGTTACGTTCGGTGTTACACGGCAGGTTGACAGAGCGACGGATTTGGAATTTGGAACAGATGGAATATAGTATTATGAAAGGATGCGAAAGAAAAGGAAGTAAAGGCAACGAGAGAAAGGAACAAATGATAACGAGATTTCTTAAACTCTACACCAGATTGGACACGCGCACACAATTTCGACGACACACGCACACGCAAACGCGCTACACTGATATTAAATATTGAAAAACAAGGGTGTTTAATTAATATTAATTGTTGCTGTTACGTATTTAAATTAACGATTAACGACGGGAATATAAGGTATGTTTGATGTAACTCTGATCTATTCGGTGTTACCACTCGCGCTCTGGTATATTAAAACTTTTTCTATCGTTATCGTTCGAAACTCGTCAAAGGAAGAAACTTACTAAACTATGATATATATATATATATATAATATTTAAAAGAAAAGAAGAAAATGTATAAGAAAAAAAAAAGAATTTGACTCTGTACCTCGTGAATATCAACGAAACGCAAAGGCCGCTTCGTCATTCGTTTTTCTGTTTTTTTTTTAATTTCTTTTTGAAAACGTACTGCAAAACATAATTGTTAATACCGTACACTCGTGTATTCGCGCGCGCGTACGTACAATGTCTTAGCTGTAGGCGCGTGCGCTTGCGCGTACGAAATGTACGTTCAGTTGACCGAAGGCGAAAGGATCTCTCGTATGGCAATTTATTTAAATTAATATGTAATATTGTCAATCGGCACGCGGCATTGTGTAAAAATGAGAGTCGGGAACCACTTTACTGGGCAGGATTCGCATTCTTTGTGTCTCTTATTTATGCCGAAGAAGTCGCGATGTCACTCACGTTGCATTTTTACCTGGCATTTTCACATGTAATAAGACTATTTATGCAATTAAGTATGCTAGAACGTGAAGCTATCTCGTGCGCTTTGAAAGTCACGTGACCGACAGGTCCTCGTCCGCCATTAATGCCGCATATTCTTAATATCGGCCGTCGACCTGAGAATCCTTTTGCGCCTGACGAAAACTTCGGTCGACCGGCGGCTTCGCCTTCCAATGTAGTCGTAAAAAATAGATGGCTCAATGTGAAATTACAAGTCTGGTTTATAAGAGTACTATACTAACGTTATACATTAATATCTGAAGAAAAGCTATATCGGGTAGTGACTATAGGTGCGAATGGATATCTATTGTGTGTGTGCGTGCGTGCGTGCGTGTGAGAGAGAAAGAGAGAGAAATGATGCGTTCAAAGTGAGGAAAAAAGAAAGTTAATATATTGCATTGTATACATATTGTGAGTGTATCGTCTACGTTATACGCTTCTTAAGGTACGAACCGAATTGATAGAACTTGTCCTAGTATGGAATTATAAGCGAATGATGATCATGACGAATGAGTGAATGAGATGAAACAAAGATGAAATGGGCATGTGCTGCAAGAGAGATATATAATATATTTGCGTGCATATCAACATGGTATGTCGGGCGCGGCCATATTCTGACTCGATTGACAAAGAAAGGACCAGTATTTAGCGTTTGCAACGTTATTGACGCCGACGCGATGAACTGATAGTAGCTAGAAATAACTTTCGCCAGTACTTGCTGATAACCTGATGACGATAACACGTCAAGAGCGCTTTTTACATTACTGATACGAATCGCATCGTGGATTGGATGCGCTTCCTTGTGCCTGACGTCTCATACATACGATACAATTTAACGCTGACACTGGTTGGCTGCTTTCTCTTGGGCACAAATCTATTAGTTCTTTATTCTTTTTTTTTTTTTTCCAAACACGATTTCGTGTATAGAGTCTCTACTCCAGAGTCTAGACGAAAGTCAACGGAATATGGCCGGCCTGACGAGGGTACCTTACCTAATTATTATTATACATATATTATACATATACATATATATATGTATACATATGCATACATATATACATATATATATATTCTATGCATTATACGATTCACGTCCGCTTTTTAATACAAAGACGATGAGATTGCTCGAGGAGGGTATTTAGTAAGGGAGTAGGTAGGGGTTAGGTACGGGCATCCATACAATGGGAAATATTACGAAGTAAAGGGGGGGAGGGAACGAAATTATTCAGACTGATTAAAATTTAAAATCTTTTTCTTGAATTTTTCGAATGCGGGAGTGTGGAGAAATTGTAAATGGTATTAATTTGTCAGTGCGTCCCTGTTGACGCGTCGAGACACTAATTGTACATAGTTTGACGCTTTTTCACGAGAGCAACCTATCCTTTGGTTCCGTAGGTCCTGTTTAGTCGAAATCTCGCGTGAAATTTTTGCGATACTCCCGACAGGTCAGTGAGACTAAGATTACAATGGTGGTAAGGGAGACTAATATCGCGTACCTCATACGTTTCATACAATTATTATTCAGAGCTATGTTAATTTTTTTTTCGTTACTTTTATTTCGTTTTCATTTTCGTGAAGAAATTTTTTTGGATTTCACAGAATCGGCGAAGGTACCGCCGGAAAGATGAATTGTCGATATCGCTTTTACCGATTTTACTCTGTGCTAGATTGAAGACTAGGAAAAGGGAAAAACATAAAATCGAGAGAGGGGGAAAACGTTAGGTGGTAGAGAGAAAAAATATGTAGGATAACAAGTAGATTGTATTTTATTTAGTTTTTTTTTTCTTTCTCTCTTGTTGGTATCTACCAGTTAGCCGAAGAAAAGGTGTCCCTCTGTCGAATATATTTATAAACGTTGCGTGTTTTAATCGTTGGTCGCGCGTGCTTTTTTTATAGCAAAAAGTTCTAAACGGGTAGATAGGACGCGCAGATGAAATATTAGTCAATGATAATCGATGTATCGGTGTTTAGAATTGTATAGGATCCTTAGACTGTCTTTTTTTTCGGATTTTACGTGTTATTGAAAATTTGGACGTCTTACCCCTCGATCGAACTGTCATCGATAAAGAATATTGTAAATTAATTTTAAAAAATTATGTCCAACCTATTTTCTCAGGGATAATGGCAATGGCAGTGTGACATGATAGCAAGCTGATAAAGATGATAATGATAATACTCGATTCGTGGACCACTAAAACACTATACAACGACTACATTACAATAATATTTGAATAGAGTGAATCTTTAATGGCACGATGACGTAAGCTTACGAATATTATCGTTAGGGATGGGAGAAGGAGGAATACGAGAAAAAGCGATGAGGGAGAGATAGAGAAAAACATATGAAGAAAATGGTAAAAAAGGAGAAAAATTAGAAAAAAAAATTGAAGTTCGATCGAGGCTAAAACGCGAATTTCTAAAAAAAATTATTAATCGGTTTTATTCGGATGACTGTAGTAACATTTAGGAATTTTGAGTCTATGAGACGTAACTCAACGTAATAATAATAATAATACCCACGTTGTATACCATTATCCGTTAATTACCGTAATCTATCTCCAATACACACGATCGCTATGCTTGACTACGTACTGATTAGAAGAGCGCCTATAATTTCCGGCCTAGAGACATGAAAATGATGATAAGGGCGAATTTTCGTGATTACGAATTTTAGGTAATTTTGAAACGAATTTGTTAAAGAATTATAGAAACGACTAGACCAGTAGCAGTGATACGGGAGATGAAAATAAAATCTCAGCAGATTATCCGATCGTTTATCCTAGCTAGGTGATTCATTTAGGTTAGAAGGGAAATAGAAGAAAAAAAAAGAAGGTTCAACGATGATATTTATCCTTAACGGACCTTCTAACGGAATCGTAGTGATAACGTCTTCTTCTTGATTCTTCTTGATAGGTGCTAAGACGCTCGTCTGTATCCGCATAATCGAAGAGAAAGATAATACAAAGTGGGCTGTAGAAGTCAATAGGTCAAGAGAACATGTAGTTTTATCGTGACAGTATTTCTTCTTTTTTTGTGCTTTTTAATAAAAATTTGTGGAAAAAAGGGGTAAGGAGGCTATTTTCTCAACGTACTGTAGTAGCGAGGGTAACTGGTAATCTTACCACTCGTGAATAATCGTTGTTAACTAGTTGTTCTTAGTGTAGTTTTTTTTCTTTCCTCGCGAGCGAAGGGACTCGTATGGTATGCATTTTAAAAAGTAACGGTCGTCGCATCTGTGCGATTGGTGCCGATCGCATTAGCAGTTCTTAGCGCGGAAAAATACAAATTTTCAAATTTGTTTAAGGAATCGAACACACTCTATTGGATTAACGTGAAACTGCCAGTGCTGCTACGTCGATTCGCGTATTTTTCCGATCGTTTGGCAAATCAAGACGAACGAATGTGGTCATTTCTTATTTTCTTTACTTTGTTTCCCCAGTGACTTTTATTTTTTTTCTTCCCATTTTTCAACTCACAATTGCTGCTTCTTATTTTTTTAAAGACAGTTTTAGACACAACCTGCAGTCTCAGCGAGAGCTTTCGCCAAGAATATTCGACACTTTTAGTTTTGCGATGCGCACTTTCGTCCTATATATTATTAACGTCCTTTATACCAGAGAAAATGAGAAAGAAAATGCCCAACGTTCAAGACGTTAGACGAGTCTATCCTCTTTTTTTAATTCTTTCACGCGTTAGCAGTTTATTCGTCCATATAAAGTAGATACGGGAAAGGCAAGAAGACGTGTCGGTCTCGTAGTGATAAGGAAAAAAATGTGCTAGTAGATTTTAGGTTAACAAGATGCTCTCCATTGATTGTCGAATTTTTTTTTTCGATGTTCTTCGTTAGTGTAACAAAGACTATTATTTTTGGCTCAAGGAGCGTTACTTGGTATTTATTGATAATTGACTTTATCAAGACGGTTCGAAGACTTTAAGAATTTCAGCTCCAGATATATGTATACCGTGTTAGGATGACGCAGTCGAGACTCTTTGAAATATATCTTTTGCATTCTTAATTTGTTTTTCGCCGCTTTGCGTCTTCGCGTTGTCGGTTTCCGAATTTTGTCAAGAGCGAACGTAGCGATCACGACGATTTACTTATTCACTCACGGGAAGATCTCTCCTATCGATTTGATCGATCAATCGATCCTCGATTCGTATTCGGGGTAGACACTTTTTTAGGCTGTGATCCTTAGAGAGTAATCGAGATCCACGCGATACAATCAATTTTCCAAAAAGGATTTGGAAAGATTGTTTAAACAAAAAAAATGGCGAAGCGTCCATCTTGTTCCTCTTGACGATGGCACCCGAGTACTTTCCAATAGAGGAAACAGACAGCGTGCAATTAATACTGCTAATTAATCAATTAAACGATGAGTGTCGTGAGAGTGAATTTTCGAAAAATCTTGAAAACGTGGAGAGCAAGAGAGCTAACACGGTTTTTTTTGTATATTATGTTGAACGTATACATACACGTATGTCTTACTAATTATCATATATAATAATTACTATAATATATATATATAATGATATCGTTAAATGGGCTGTGGTAGAAAAAAAAACCTTCTATACTCTTGTGCACATCGGATATTCGACGTGTTTGATATTCGTCAGGTATAACCTAAACAGAAAAGAACAAAGAAATATTGTAATGTCGACTGATCGTATGAAGCGAGAAACGTATTAATTAACGAAAAAGCAAATATCCTACGACTCGCGTCCACTGACAGAACGCCGTTTCAGATTGTTGCGACACAACGACCACTGTGCACAAACTGTACCTAATTATAGTAGATCCGTCATTATTGTCAATAATTCTGTACCTACCATTAGCCGTGACTTGGGCGCACGTGTTGTACGAAATAGGCTGTAAACTCAAGAACGAAACGCCGATTATAAAAAGAGACCTGTTCGCTCTGAGGCATCTGTGAAGCGCGTGACTGCCATTTTATTATAATTTTGTTGTAATCCTTGCTAAAGCTGTGAATCGTTTAATTTTTCTATTGAGATTTCAAATCTGACTAATTACGTCGCTGTGACTATTTCTTAAATTGACTTGAGAATATAATTTCACTAGTTTCTTATTATTTTGTACCTATCCGTCTCTCTCCTTTTGGTATAATCACGAGAACGATCCCTTTTAATTTTTTTTTCATTCCTAAGCAGGTTTTCGCACGACGATGAAACGTTAAAAGATCTCGAGACAGTAATGGCGGCGTTATTACGTTCAGACAGGCAGTCCACGCGCTCTAATGATTAATGCGTATTACAATAAACGTAATTTATTAGTCTGCTAGCTAGGAATGACAAAAAAAGCGTTAGTATCTTGCTCAATAATTAACATCCCCCGCTTTTGCATGACAATGCCACTGCCACCGGCATGGTTGTGGCGAAAGGCGCGCGATTTTCGCTGACATGACTTTTTACTTCGTGTTCATTTCTTTTACATACTCCATTTCCTTTGTTTAATATTATAAAAATTTTCTTTATAACAAGATCACCGACGCTCTTCGTAGTGTCAGTAACTTATCGCTCCAGTAATAACGAGAATGGGAAAGGGCGTATGCGATGAAGAAATCTCAAAAAGTCAACTGGAAAAAGCGCGCGCCTCAAAGACTCCTTTTCCTCTGTAAGGAAAAATGGCGCTACTTACGGTCGGCCGTCTCGCGACTCGTTTTCTCCCTACTTGCCAAGAATTTCATGTCAATTCGAGAGGCTGAGCTTGACGCGAGGCTGTCGCGACGCCCTTATTACCCCTTTCTAGTTTAGTAGATTTAAGTAAAAACCTGAGCTTAATATTATCCGCCTGTAAAAGTGAAAAAAAACTCCTGTTTGTACCTTACTAGATTACACCGTAGCTTTTAATCGATAATTATGATGGCGGCGGTAGGAGGAATGGAGAACGGTGGATGTTCTAGTACGATTAAGCATCCCTTTCAATTTATGTGAGATGCTTAGTCGGTGATACATCTATACGTACATTACATAAGTTGCATACGTGTATATTTATATAGTATATATACTATACGTATATATTATATCGTAAGACGTGGATACTCTTCGCAATTCTCAACATGTTTCTACTGTCCTATATGATCGTATGTAACGCTGTAAAAGTAAAAAAAGTAATTGGAAAGAAAGAAAGAAAGAAATAGAGAGAGTGACGACGAGCGGCAAAGGTGATTAATATATATTGTAACAATCCAATTTTGTGTATAACCTTTGAACCTGCTAACGGTTGGCAGTTCCGTTTTATTCAAAGTGTCCTTTCTATGTAAACTTGTTTGTCCCGACAACAACGTCAAGAACAGAAAATTATAAATAAATGGTATCTTTCATGTTCACAAAAGATTTCACTATCAGTTATCATAGGTGATGATAACCATCAACGTTACTACGATATACATAAGTATGCGCAGAAATGCTTTTTAATTTGCTGAATTTTATTTATTTCTCTATGGTAAGTCAAACTAGGACAATTAAACGTCAAGATATTTAGCAGTTACGTAACGTATCAAAGTAAAAGTACTTACTGAAGTAAGAAATGTATCTGTATACTATTATCAGAGTCTGTATTCGATCGACAAAATCAAAGTAGACTCCGTCACATTCATTCTTACAGAACGGACATCTAGCTTTCTTTTGGTCTCGATAAGTTGCGATAAAGTAATTCCTTGTCTCTGATAGAAGGTCTGTTGAGGAGGGAAGGGGTTGAAAACATAAGACTTTGTCTACCCCGAGCTCAACAGACTATGAAACTTGCATATTGCCTATTGCTTATTGTAGAATATCTTATCGTAGTAATATTCATGCTGCATCATAAAGTTGTTCGATCGAAACGATAATTGACTCATTTTTAAAAAAGAATGCTGTTTTTCATCACACTGATAAATTATGACTCGAGGCGGATGCATGTGCGATAAGAGATGCAAGTTTTCAGTAAAACTATCATATTGCATGCACCGTTTTGACCTTTTTACTAATAATAAAATATGCCCTTTGCAGAATTATGTAACAGATCTTACAAAATCGACGCATTTTTTGTAGCCGGTCGAAAGCATATCGAATGGAATATTGATCTTTCTTTTCAACTTAAATAGTCATAAAAATATATCGCCTTTTAATACATCACGAATACATTAATAAAAGTGTGTTCCGTACTGTAGCAAGGGCCTAGCTAACCAAGTTCAGGAGATGACGCAGTTCGATTTTTCTTGTACATTACCGTCCGCCTTTTCAATTTCGATCAATAACGTATGGAAAATGTCGGCCACCGACTGAAATGGATCATAAGCAGACAATTACGATACTAGAAATTGTTACAGCGTATCGATGCATGGTATTAGTTAATTGTAAGCACCTCATTTTGCTTTGCACTGGTTTCTAGAAAAGCTGCGTGCCATGAATCTGCTAAACGTCTTCCCTGCTCTGTGGAAATCATCCTGTCCACATAGAGATCTGTCTTGTTTCCAACAAGAACAATTGGAACGCTGTAATAAATAAGTTTTTCAATTAACGTTTCATAAGAACGTCTAATCAAACTAGTCAAATTATTATACAATACAAATTGGCAAACATATAAAAAAGAAACTTACTGGACTTTGCCTGTGATATCAAGCAGCTTATCGTATATGGTTTGTACAACTTCAAAACTCTTTGCACTTGTTATACTGTAGACCAGAACATATCCATGAATGTCCATGGAGTACTGTGTAGGAAAAATGCTGTATTCATCCTGACCAGCTGTATCAACTAACTTTACCTCATAATCTTGGCTGTTGACCCGTGTGCTCTTTGTGAATGCTGTAGTACAAAACAAAAACATAAGTTATACCCCAAACACTGAAGTATATCATAAATACAAGCTCATCGGTTGCAAAATATTGTACTGAGATAACATACTATTTTCAATCGTAGGGTCATACGAGTCCACAAATTGTCCCTCCACAAACTGTATACTGAGCGAAGACTTTCCTGTAAGACAAAAAAAATATAAATGAGCGTGCATTGCCTGTGATGTCAGAACTAAGGATAGGAATCAACACCCATGTTTTTAGTCAGTTACTAGAAAATTTATGTGCAGCTACAACTCACCTACGGATCTGTAACCCATAATGGCTATTTTTCTCTGCTTTGACGGCATTCTTCAGGAATTCTTTATTTTCTTCTTTATTTATTTGTTCCCACTGGTGAAGATAAGCTTCCTTTACAAGCGGCTACAGATCGAGAATTGAAAAGAGACAACATTCCAAGTTATTCCACGTTGATAATGCTACGTAAGCGCGGTGTCCTTCACGGTATACATTCCCGAATTCTGCTACAAATTTGTAGGACATAGGAATTATAGCATTGTTGTATTATTGGCCCTTGAAAATTTTTTCCAAAAAACTATTTCCTGGCTCTAAGAGAAACTTTCCAAAATGACCAATGATACAATCATGCTATAATTCTAGTTCACCATAAATTCATAGCATGATTCGCGAATAAGTTCCCAGCTGCACAACACTGCACAAGCAGAGCATTCTATGTTGTGTACATTAAATAATTTGGACTAAATGTCTTCTTTCCCCACGTCTAACCTCTACCGACATCGAAACCCTTGCTAGAACAAAAAATCTATTTCATTTATAAAAGATTCAATTGATTAACCTTACAAACTGTTTATAATCATTTAGAATGATTTCTATCAGAAACCTACACTCAGAACAGGACTCTTCTGTATAACTCCATGAATGCTTGGTACAATTCTGATTCAAAATGCTAAACTGAAAATACTCCAGGGGATTACAAAGATCCTCAGATGTTCTTCTCAGCTTTCACACAGAAACGCAGCTGATTATTCGTTCCTGGTATACTGTCCAATGGAATCCAGTGTTTCCCGTGCATACACGTAGTTTTAAATGCTTCTTTTATTTCTCAGGCTGCTTGGCACTGTAAACTTTTGAAGACTGCTCGTAGTCACGACCAGTCTCGACTCGACTCGCGGTTCAACGCAATTATTACGACGTCGCCCTCACTCTTGCGCGTATATACTGACATAAGGACGCAAGATCTACGCATCAGACGCAATTATGCCACAAAGGCCATCGGGACTCCCCAAGTGTCCGCTCTCCAATGCGTTCCAAATATGTTCCTATAAAAGCGTCAAAAGACGTAGAAGCTACCTTAATTGAGACTACGTGTGATATTGGCAAAGTCCGTGAGTCGCATGAACTTATGAAAGTGCCACCCGATATAAATGTAATATCGTCCATTACTTCTTGTTCTTTTTGGCTTTATGCCCTCATAGAGGGCCAAGTGCCAGATCGTTCATTACAAATTCTCTTTTAGGATGATGAGTTCGCGAACGTCCCAATTTCGCCAATTCACTGATATCTGAGATCGGTAATTATAAATTTATCACTTAGTCAAAATTATTGGGAATTTTTACACTTTAACGAATCGTGGCACATGTATTTCGAAAGTAGACAGTACTATCGGTTCTAGTTGATTTTTATGCTAAAGGACAAGGAACCCTAATTCTATATGCTCTACCAAAAGCTATTCAATTTACACGCAACTTAGATAAAAAATGTTCTCATTTTATTCACAATTTTCCACACACGTAACAATGCAGGTTGTTTTTCTAAGATTGTCCTCGTAGAATCTGCTAAAGGTGCAGCTAGCGATCAGGTGTTTTTTAGCGTAATCCCTACTTTTATTTTCTTATATGACGAATTATAAAAAGACACCTGTTATAGTTCATGATGATACGTCGAATGAGATATAATAATCTTATGCAATGTAAAGGTGCTATTAGCTATGAATTGATGAAATTAATATTGCATTTACATTGTGAACGAATTGACGTATAATAAACATAAAAGGATCACTGCCTACTTACAATTAGTCTGCTGACCTAGGAGCAGAGATTTAAAAATGGCAGTGAATAGATATTTCTATTTCATCGACAGAGAGACTATTTACGATGCTGTACAGTATCAACAATTAAGGAGAACAACGATCTCAGTAACTAGAATTATTCGGCTCGTATGCTAATTGCGGTGCAAAAGGAAAACTATATAAATAGAATAATGAATAGTATGATAAAATTGATATGTTATTAGATTTATGTATATCAACCAAAACAAAAAGATATCGTGTAAAGCGCACATTAATTGATGCAGTCTCGATGAATGTTGCTCTATATTAAGTTTTTATACGAATTTTTTTGTACAAAATCATTCAGAAAGGAACGATTCTTTTTTATAGCCCAATAGCCATTCTTGATTGATAAACGTAAAATCTTCGTGTATGGAGTATATAATCTTACATTATGTTCTTTCACTATATTTATGATAAAATAGTCTTAAAAAGTAGATTTTTTGTCACAAGAATTAATGATTTTTTTGGATGCATAAAGGCAGAAGCGAATGAATTACGATGACGTAAAATCAAAGAGAGGCATATCCAAAGGAACTAATGGAGGAAGTGATGCAAGATCTAAGGAATTTGGATCCTCTGGACATGACTCTTCGTTGGGACTTATAGACACTGCCCTTAATTTTTCATTCAGGTGACGTACTTCTTGCTCCTTGGAATCTAATTCAATTAGCAGACTCTCTACCAGAGAACGAAGTTGACAATTGACAGATCGTAGCTCCTCTATTATGATACCAGAATCCTTGGGATGTTTAAAATACTGACTATTAGTTTCCGGTAATGACATCAGACCAACAAGAAGACTATCTTGTTCTGCGATAGTTTTGTAAATGGCATGTCGTAGGGAACCCTCAATCTTCTCAGGAACAAGCTCATCGGAACTGGGTTTCTCCAACTGTTTAGTTACTTGTTTACCCAGCAGATCCTGCTGCTGAATCTCCAAATTTGCTTTATATTCCTCATATTGCACTTGTTTCATTCTGTAATCATAATAACTACCACTATTGAATCAAAATTAGATTTCTCAGATTGAATGCATACCTAACTACTGCAGCTTGTCTCTCGTGATAATCCCTCTGAAGAATCAAGGACTCTCTAGTAACTAACGAGCAAAGAGAATTGACTAAACACCCAGAACCTTGACTAGAGGTGCTAGAAGTACGAAGATCCACCAGATTGTTTTCTATCTGTGCCCGAACTTCCTCAAGAAGATTGGCTACCTTTTCATGACACTCAGCAGCCTCTTCGAACCTCCTTTCTTTTAAAAGTGCTTCAGCTCGTCTCTGCCTCTCGTGTGCCTTGAGATAAAAACAAAATTCCTTTACATCGATCTCTCTAAACAAATAGGTGAAAATTCTCACAGTATAAGTAAATAACAGAAAGCGAAATAGCTGCCAGTCAAATTCCAATTTTTGAACGATGCAATGGCATATAAATCAAAGGACCCAAATACGTTTAGAATATTTATCCAATGAATACGTAAATAGAGAGTCTACGCTCAAATGTCATCTAGATACAGTTGCCAAAAATCGAATACTCAAACGTTTTGAGTTACCGTAAAGTACAAAGGTCACAGAGGCTTATAATAATAACGCAAGAGATACCGTTCAAGAGCTAAAAAAGAATAGCTACTTACCACGTTCAAGGCAGAAGTCTCCATAACTGATCAGCTGATCGGGCAGCGAATCAAAAACAGTGAGGTACACATGCCGTCAGAGTTTTTGGTGGGAACTTTAATGGACCAAGACAGAACGTACCATCGGATGACGCAGAATACATTTTACAAGAAGAACGTAAGATGGAGCCATTATATGTTGCCAGCCGAAGCGCATTAATACTTATGCTGCTGCTTGAATTAAATATTGAACGAAGGAATAAGGACCGATGTCACAGTAGCCCGAATAGCCTCAAGCTATGCTAATGCAATCCTCACGTAAGACCTTGTGCGTCTCTTAATGTAAAAATATGAATTTCCCGCGATATAGAGTCTCTGGTCTCCCATTGAGAATTCCGCTTGGCTCCATTCATTTCCCGCAGCGATGTACTTTGCGTAGGATTAATTGTAGTCGACGCTCACTGCTCACATCAGAGCCCGTTGAGCAAAGCAACTTTCTCGCTCAGCCAAGAGCATGAATGAAACTGTGAATACTGAATGAATGAGCGACTTGATATATCCTAAGGAGTTTTCAATACATTGATGATAACTTCTGTGGATTCGCGGGAAAGTAATCATACAATTTTTCGAATTAAATTCCTTGGAAAGTATTCAGATTCATTCAGTGAGTAAATAGTTAAAGAAGAGCTCATTCGAATCCTATAAAGAATAAGATAAAGAAACTGGAGGATCCTTCTTACTCGCTCCTCATATTTTCTGTAATGGAGGATGACCAAGGATTTGAAAAATAATTTTTTATTCTTTATTTCAGAGCGAGCCTTTGATAGAGGATTTAAGCATGACTGGAGTAGATGTTGTGGCTATTTTATTGATCCTGGGAAACTGCGTGCTTGTTTCGGCTCAGGAATGTACCCAAGTCGATCCCAGGAACATCAGCTGTGCCTGTTTATTTGGCGGACTGGAAATTGTTTCTGTAGCTAATGTGACATTTCGGGATAAGAATTGTAACGCGATGCAAAATAGGTATGAATTTAAGAAAATGCCTCGGGCATATACGATTATGTATTTAAAGCTATTATTCGAGGAAGTCAAAGGTTATGTCTATACTGTCCAGATGAGCATGCTACGTGCAAAATGTTCCAAGACCAACCTTCTCGTCATGCTGGATCCAGACATACCTGGTTATCAACCTGGAAATTTTCATAATCATCTAATACTCGGTAAGATTCCTGGAAATGAGCTGCAGGACGCGCTTCTGAAGAACGTGACGAAGACCCTCTGTTATCGTGAACCGGATCCACCCTCGACGACAGGGATTCATCGTTACATGTTTCTGGTGTACGAACAACAAAATCCAAGAATCATTAAGGCGGTGTCTGATGATCGTCACGGTAACTGGTCCCTCGCTGACTGCGTGTCAAACCAGGAGGCAAAGTTATGTGGACCAGTAGCTGGCACACAATTCCGCATCAGGGCGTGAGCTCCATCGGTTTTCAAAATACCACAAAATTTGACTAACAGAGAATTGTTGCTCGTATAACGGATAAGGCCTGTAAAAAGTCAAGGAGCGTGATATTTAGCGTCCTGTCACTCGATCCGGCAGAATGCCTCTCTATTAACGATACCACCATATTAAAGAGGACTGACATTCTCCTTTTGACGGGAACATCTTCTTCTCCGGTGCAGCAGCGAGTAGAACCAACGAAAGAAGTAATATTTTGAGAGATTGAATAATTTCGGTTTCTCCGGAGGAAGCCACTCTCTCGGTTGCGTGCGCTCTCATGAATGGACCTCGATGGACCAGGCGAGGTAGAGCCAAGTATGAATGAAATAGTAAATATAATTGACAGAAGGGCAGCGTGGGCAGAGAGTCAGGCATTCAGTCAGCGTGAAGAGGCAAAGGGGCTGGTAGTCAGTCAGTCAGTTAGGCAGTCAGGCAGGCATCACAGGCAGAACGAGCAGGCGAGAACGGCGTGCGCCGCGTAGGATCGAGGTCATCACCTTTCTATATCCGAAGGAGCCTGCTCTCGCCCTTCCAGGTTCCAGCCTCTCTTTTACTGGAACGAGTATGTGATTTTGGAACGGGACGCTGCGAAGACTCGTAGCACCTCCTAGGAGAGGAGGCATCGTCGAAGGTGGTAGGGCCGGGTCCAGCTCTCTCGTAGAGGTAAAGATGATTTCCGGTCGCCCACGCGTCAACCTGGTCTCAGTGAGTTGTGAAAATCTTTGATTCAGAAGTCAAGTGCCCCTGGCGCAACGCGCTAGCAGCCGCCTCCGCATTAACCTTCGATTACCTCAAAGAAGGTAATGCACCTCGAGGACTCATTAAGCTCTGCCACTCGACAGCGAACATTGACAACACCGATCTGATACCGATCTTTGGATGTTTATGCGTATCGTAAGTTGGCCCTGACAGCAGCCCTTGTACCGGGTCCTCATAATGGAGGACGATACCCAAATTGAAGATCGAGGTCAACCTCGCTCGGAAGGGTCTACTAAAACTTTTCCTCCTCCGCGTCCTCCTCCCCGGAGGCTGGAACTGGCCCGCTGCCGAAGAACGCATCCCTCTCCACGACGTTAGGGCATCCGAATGTGGGAGGGATAGTTTCCGGTCGCCCACGCGCAACAACCACTCCGCTCCAGGCTGCAGGGACAACACGGAGTTGTGAAAATGTCGTTCAATCACGAGTCAAGTGCTGCCAGCCGCTCCTCATCTGGCGCAATATCGCTCGCGGCAGCCCCGCGCCAGATTATATCGATAAAAATACTAATGACGGTAGCTCCCTATTAGCTGGCGACCCTCCCTGCCGCCACCTTCACCACCTTCCCAAGGCTACGAAGAATCGAGAGTTTCGGTCGACGTTGAGGCAAGGCTAAGCATCCTTTCCATCCGTGCTCCTGCCTTCGGCAATTCTTCCTTGGTCCTTCCGCAAGTGACTCGAGCGCCGGCCGGAACCCTCATGGAACTTTAGGGGACTTCTGCCAGGGACAGGAAGTCCTTGCGAACCGATAGACAAGGACCTAACTCCGGACAGAGAAAGAGTTAGAATCTTTGAGATCTCAACGGGCAGAGAACCGCGCGTGGTCAGAGCGACGTAAATCGGTTCTCGAAGGAGACGAGGAGTACGTGGAGGATGTGGAGGGACGAAGAAGATGAGAGGAGCGGGCAGAGTAAGACGAACAGGGAGAAAAAGAGGTAAATAAAGATCGAGTCGACTCCCACGCCCGTGACCATTGTTATTATATCCCATGGGGTATTGTTCCCATGGGAAAAGTGGACAGGGCCGGTCTACCACCTAGGCGCGAGAGTGCCGAGTGCATACATGGAGCAAAGAGCAGCTAGAGTGAGTCCGAGAGTGGAGGATGTGTGTAGCCGTCTCACGTAGGTGCACCAGAGATACGGTGTAGTCGGGAGGTGCGCGAGGTGCGCGAGGAGACGTAGAAAGGGACACGCGTGTTGGACGCACGCATGCACGCACCATCGGGGCAGCGTGGATTTAAGATATTGTGGGGGGCGTTCACCTCGCATCTCGGCCCTCCGCGTCCAGCAGCGAGGAGGATCGCGCTGGTATTGATGCTGGTTGATGCTGGCTGATGCTGGCTCTCTCGGTCCTGGTCCTCTTGCTGGTGTCGGTGTCACGCGTACGAGACTCTACGAGGAGAAGGTGAGCGCGAAGGCCCGCTCGGACGTTGGTGTGTCTGCTGCTCGGTGGATGCTTGAGGAACAGGGTGCGGCCCAACCCACCTCGCCTGAGTTACCTACCCATATTACTGTCTAGGTAGGTATATATCCAGGCGCGAGCCGCGCGGCCAGGGTACTATGCCATATTTGCATCCATGATCCAGGACACGTGTGTACCGGCGCGCATATCTCTCCTTTTTTTTCTTTCTTCCTCCTTCTCCTCTTCTTCCTTTTCTTCCGTCTCCCTTCCTCTCTCTCTCTCACTCTCTCTCCCCCTCTCTCTCCCTCTCGTACCTTTCCTATCAGCAGTGATACTTCTTCTCGGTCCGACTCTCTTCCACGGAGCATCGGAGTAGGTGGGTTCACGCGTGCACGAGGAGGAGGAGGAGGACGTAGCTGCAGCACGGTCACGGGGATGCTTCGCGTGCTTTCGTCTGGCTTGGCCATCGGGTGGGCTCCTGCGGAGGGAATAAATCCTGACTCGATACCCGGGGACACGGTGCACGCCCTCTCTACGCGCGACTTCTCTCTTCGTACTCACCGAGAGAACCTGCCTCTATCCTTCTCTCTCGCTCTCGACTCGGAGTAAGCCCGAAGAACTCTTTATCCTTGGCATTAGGACGAGTCTCCCTCGATCCTTCGATACTTCGATCTCTCGATCTTGCTGGCTCGTTTAACTCGGTTAGACGGGTGCGCACACGCGAGACCGTTACCGTTCGAAGGTGATCGAAGGCCCCACGAGAGATCGAATTAACCGGGAGAGGACGAGCTACCGTGGAATTTTTAATGGAAACTCCCGGGGCCCGTGCCACCGTGGGGCCCCGGCTCCCGGGTTTCAGGCCTCGGGTTCTGTCCTGCCTTAGCGCTTGTGTTGCAGCTCGTGCCCCGCTAGGCGGGACCGGATGAAGCGACTCGGCCTGCAATTAATTGCCGCAATAAATGCGACGGCGAGTCTTAATTTCCTCGGCGAGTCCTGAATCCTGCATCCCTTTTCCCAGGAAGAGTGATCGTCCTCGTGCCGGCTCCTTCTTCATCGGGTTCATAGGTCAGCAGCGACAGGTCTTCTAGGATCAACCTGGGACTTTGTAACGTTTTCAAGGTTATCATCGCGACTACCATAATCCACCTCGTAGATCAGTATCGCGAGTCTTGCGACATCAGGCGTCGAGCGTCCGCCGGAGACTTTCACCGCGGCGTCGATTCATTCATAAATTGATTATTCCCGGCTGACTATGTTTGGCCACGGCAAACGCGCCTAGACGCTCCTGCCTTGTCCACGCCAGGTCAACAGACTCCTCCGACGTCGTCATCCAAGTCGACCTGGTCCTTCCGATGGTGGCGCCCCTGAACTCACCTCGAACTTGGACCTACAGCTACGTCCCATTTAAGATCTTCTTCAAAGGTCACGGAGGGAGCGCGCGAAGATTGGCGAATACGTAGCGGGATAAAAGGACCAAGGATGCTGCAGCCTTCGAAGACGCAGGATATCCTGCAAGGGCGCGTCGCGTCGCTTCAGCCCGGAGTCGACTCGAGAGATGGAAAGAAGGAAGAAAAGAGGTGTGGCAGGCCTCTCGCATTGTCCGCCCGTATAGCGTTAGCTCGCCCCGAGACTGGTCCACGCAGCATCCGAATCTATCTACATACAGCATACCATACATACATTAAACGAGCGTACGGACACCCTGCCTCTTCCACGTGTGTACCATATGTGCATGTATGCAAGTGGTTGGCGCGCGCGCGCGCTTATGTAGCGAACCGAGCGACCAGCCGAAGAACCGAGCGACCGGCCGACTACGAGGACCAACACACTCCTGAGAGAGCCAGAGACTCGAGAAGCGAGAATCGAGAACCGACCGGTATTCAAAGTCAGAGAGGGCGAGAGGTGGAGGGAGGAGAAGAGGAGGAGGAGGAGAGGGCCGGTAGAGGGAGTAGGCACGAGCCTAACTGCAACCAGCATCCCACGCGCCTGGACCAGCGTTTAGTCTATCTCTCTCTCACTCGCACTCAATACTCTCCTCTCCCTTTTACCCGTTCGCCCGAGCATTAGGTGTATACTTCTTAACCTCTTCTTCTCTCTCTCTCTCTCTCTCTCTTCCGTTCTCCCTCTGCGTCTCTGCTTCCCCCTTGACTTAGGATGAACACGACTTGGTCCAGCGTCCCCTTCCTCCTCACGGTCCCTCCTAGAGTCTCTTTGGCCAACTCTCTTGTTATCCTACCTCGCTCCTTCTATGGTATCTACTTCTCTTACTCTCTTCCTTCTCTTCTCGAATGCGCCTGGAAAGTCGAAAATTTAACGTAACCCGTTCGTCGTGCCATTCATAAGTTGCATCACATCCGGTCCCGTACGGCGTTCCTATCCCACGATGTGTGTATAGGTACCTACGTGCGTTACGTTGCATTCTGGACAGATAGAAAGACAGAGATAGGTGGACTCGGGAGAAAGAGAGAGAAGGAAAGAAAATAGGAGAAAATGAAAAAATAATAAAAAAAGATAAAAGAACAACACAGCCGCTGGGCTAAACGTGATTTGAACTGGGATCGTTGTCGGTCCGTCCATTCGATCCTCCTCGGCGCGTGCGCCGCGCGTATCAAATTCTAATTGGATTCCTCGTTACGGACGATAGATTCCGCGATCGAGTTTTCAGAGAGAAGAGATAATGGAGATCGGGATCGGGGAGTCTGTTGGTCGCGTGCAACACGTGAGTACAGCCAAGTGGCAACGTGAATATAGCCATAAGTTGGTGCACGCAAGTAGGTGAGTACGTGATCGTAGCGGTTCCATGATTCGTTCGGAGAGTCTGGACCTCGGGAGAACAGGAGTTCATCCGATCAAGACGTCTCGGGAGTTCTGTCTCTGTCGCTCTCTGTGACTGGAAAAAAAAAAATTAACGAGTCAGAGACGTCAGGATGAGAGAGGCGATAAAGAGGAGATGACGAGGAGGACGTAATGGCCAGAACGAAATCGAATTAAGCCACGAGAGCAGGAGTAGCCGTCGCTCTTATTCTACCGGAAACAATCCGTCCGTCTCTTGGCTACGGGAGCCTGCCTCTCCTGACGATGATCCCTACTAAAATCGAGGGTCGAAAATCGAATGGCTGAGCAAAGAACCCTGCTGCACCTTCGGCCCTTCGACGACCTCGGTAGCATCGTCTGTTAAGATTCGCATGGACCTGGGTGAGTCATCTTTTTTTTTCTTCCTTCCTTATTCCTCCTATTACGTTCTCCTTCGCTCCTCCTTATCCCTTTGAACACGTACTCGTTTACTGACTCGTTCTCGATTCACCTCTCTGCTAGGATCGTTAAACCTTTTTCTCAAGACGCTCACTCGGGTACGGAATATCAATTAACGGCAAGACGTGTGAAAACTATTCTCGGTCGGGTCTTCTCTGTGCGCTTCCTGGCAAGGGAAGCCGTGGCCAATAAAGCTGCACGTGCTCAAGATGGATAGATCCAACAACGAGGAAGCCACCGCTACGTCCACGTCTCCATTGCGTTTTCATTAGACTTCCCAAGATGCAGTGCGCGTACGTCGACTGGTCTCCCAGGAAGCTTCCAAGGAGAACGATAGAAGCGAAGCGGTCGCGATGAAGTTGCTCGATGATTGCATCGAGGAATCGCACCGGAAGCCCGATTGCCTCCCGGCATCGAGGCGAACGAATCGATGAACGAAGCGGTATCATTAGCGTGCATAATTAAACGGCACTTCTAATGGAGCAATGCGCACTGCGATAGGCTGCTCGTAGCCGTGTCCCGCAAGATGGAAGGCTGTTCGGTAGGATTCCAATGAGGTCTAGGCCTGATGGAGATGCGCGTTATGTATCCCGCGGAGGAGATTAACGTAGAAGCGTCTTTGCTTCCCTGTCCTGAGGATCTGGTTGCAAGACCAAGCATGGCTATGTCATATCGCGAGATGAGTATTGCGTATCGATGGCTCATCCACGAGGTAGAATATATTAAAAGGATTTCATCGGTAGAATTTCCGAGTATGGCCAAGATTTGGGTACACGGTGGTACCTCAGGCCCTCTTCGTTTATCTTTGAGAAGAGAAGCGGCGCCTGGATGAGATAATAGGCGGCAGAATGGAGGAGACCGAAATCGCGTCTGATGATTCCTCCGTGAGAAGCAACAGGAAGAGGGAGTGGGTGGAGAATTACATTGGTGATCCTCGGACGAGGGGAGCAGCGGGAAAGGGGGGTAGCCAATACTAGATTGGCTAGGTACGGCTACGGTATGATCATTGGTAATTGAGAACGTGGCCAGGGTAGTCGGACTCTTGAGAACGAGGAACCTGCTGAGGCTGGGCCTGGTGTTTCCGTGTGTTGCCACCCATGTTCTTCCCCACTCGACAAGATCAACGCACGGAAGTCCAAATAAGGGTAAGTGCAAGGCGAATTAGTCTCCCTCCTATTCCCGACTCTGCGGAAGATCGACGAAAATCGGCGCTAAGAGTCTGCGCCGTCGTAGTTCGATCGTTCGCGATCGCTGACGAGTCACTCAGTGGGAGGAGTCAGATAGCGATTTTAATGGCGGATTTTTGCAACTCGCCAATCGGCAATGGCCTCTTCCCCTGTCCCGTGGAGGCTACTCTCGATCAGCTGCCGCGTAACGCGGTGATCTACTCCCTGTGATCTACCACCGATACGAGTTCCTCTTGTTTGCGGGATTTCATTTGCGGAGACCGCAGGCCCCACGTATATAACCGCAGCATCCCGTAGCCAGAACGCGCGGCCAAGCGCGTGGGACAACTCATGTCGCGTGCCCATTCTCTCCTCTCATCTCTTCTCCTCTCCCGATGCTCCTCTCTACTCTACTATCCTCTGCTCTATACTCTTTCAGGCCCTGTACAGTCTTCTCTCATCCTCGGACCAATCTTTGGCTTCTCCATCAGGGACTCTCACTGTGCGGCTCCTTTCTCTCTCTCTCTCTCTCTCTCTCTCTCTCTCTCTCTCTCTCTCTCTCTCACTCTCTCTCTCACTCTCTCTCTGCACCTTAACTTGTTTCTCCTCTCCACACGCGCTATCTATACTCTTTCTAATCTACAGTACCCCGAGCCGTGATCGTTCCAGGTCCCCGTGAGAACTCGTTCGATTTCCATCGGGGAAGTCGCGCGACACCGTTAGCGTCGCGGCGCATCCGCTTCAATTGGTTCTAATGTTCCAGAGCCACTCAACTGACCAATAAAAGGGAGGAACGAATCGACTTAAGAAACTTAAAGTCTGCGTTACCATCATAGCCATACTGTATATACATACATATATAGACAGAGGCATCTAGTAAGTACATACAGGGACAACATTATCTTGAGTAACACTTGGGTACTATCTGGTCCTCTCCCTCTCCAGGATATGTAATTCCTTGGGCATGAGGGATGCTAATTCACCTCAGCAGGAAGTCCACGTGAGCATAGTGGACCCTGTTGAGAGTCTCTGGGAAGCGAAGCCTCCCGGGTCCACGTACTTCGTAATATCACGCACATCATCGTCCGGACGATCTGTCGCAGCTGGGTGTGCGCGTCTTGTATGCTCGTGTCTTCCTATATATGTCCAGGATGAGGAGGGCGAATTGAGTACGGGGGGCACGACGGACACACGGCACACGCCACACGCCATCATAATGGAATAATGAGGCAAAGACGATAGCAATCGTGTAGGTTCCTTTCTATGCAAGTGTCTCGGTGGCGGACACGAGTGCGCGCATGCGCAGAAGCCACTCGGACGCGCGCGAACCGAGAAACCGTACAGCGATGTAAGAATGTATAGCAGCAACGTGTAGCAACGTAGAAACTCGGGAACGCCGGGGCCGCCGTAACTTGGAGCGAATTGAGCAAATCAAAGCCACATCCGATGAGGTCAGCTTCGCTCGGTTCTTCAGGAGCCGCCGCTCCTACGAGCCAGAAGACGCATCCTTGCTTCTTCTACAGTTACGATCGTTATGAGAGTGGCGCTGGGTCGCCGATAATACCTTTTCGACTATTCGCAATCGCTATGGGGAAAAGAACGAAGGCGAACTCGAGGACGACGTGAAGCCGTGGCACGTGACCCCGAGGACCGCCAGAGTCAACTCGCTCAAGTGGTCGAGCCCTGCTCTTTGACCTCCAGCAATTTCGAATTATGTATCCCAGGGAGTGAGTACCTACTCGCTTGGTCACTCGCTGCCTGTCCACTTTGGATTCTTGCTTGGTCTCTTATTGTGGTACCTAGATAAAGCGTATGGCTCGACTCGGAGTTGAGTAACCGATGGCAACCCCTGCTGCCTGTATTCTCTTCCGATTTCCGAAAGGCCAGTTCTGTTCGAGAGTGCGTGTGCTGGCGCGCGCCCATTGAAATCCGTGGCAATGCTCCGCGTGGAAGACAAATTACGGCTTTAAACAGACTCTCGAGACGAAGGGCCCCCCGGGTGAGGCGCAAGCAGGACGCAGCGAGGTGGACGAAGACGAAGCGAAGCAGGAAAGAAGCAAAGCAGAAGAGAGGAGTGAGGAGTGAGGAGGATTGCCGATGAGAGGGAATGAGAGAGAGAGAGAGAGAGAGAGAGAGCGAAGGATCTGGAGGAGACTAAGAGTGGTCGGCAGTGGCCAGAGCGGCGTACGGGCTTAATCTGGCCGTGGCTATTACAATATTAATGTAATGCCACTAAAAAGGTGTGTTTGCTCGCGAGTCGGGAGGCGAGGCGGCGAGAAGCTGAGGTGGTTTAGCCCACGTAGGATAGTCTCGCCAGATATGGCGTGTGCCGACGCCGTCGTCGTCGTCGTTTGAGTCAATCGCCCCTATCCCTACTCCGACCCTACCCCAAGAGAGCGTCTCTCCTTCTGTCTTCCTTTCAGCCACGGCCAGCCGACCTCGTATCTTTATTCGGTCATGCCAAGAGCACGAGAGCCACTCCGTTCCACTGTGGGGTGCTTTCGGAACCTCCACCGCCTATGCCAATTCCTTTATATCCTCGCCAGGAGGAGCCTTTCTCTATCGCCGGGTCCATTGCCAAATTATCACCGATCCTGGGTTCCGGATCTGTCCGAGAAACGGTACCGAGTATCCCACCCTCGTAAAGCTTCCTAAGGAAAAATTGTCCGGGTCCGCCGTTCGAGTTCAACGTCCTGCAGGACCATGGGCAAAGATCCGTGCGCATCTTACGGAGAGAAAACAAGAGATGAGAAAAGGGCGTAGGGTGGTGAGGAGAGGAGAGGCGAGACGAGGAGGTCCTCCGGTCGCTCCGGTGACGGGGCGGCGTCGATGACGACGCTGACGCCGTCAAGGATCGCAAGGTCGTAAGGTACGCTCGGTCCAGGACCCGCGCGCGATTCCACAAAAGTTCTCGAGCTTTCAGGAGAGACAAAAAAGAGAGAACACGGGGGAGAGAGAGAGAGAGAGAGAGTGAGAGAAAGGACGCAGGGAGAACCCACGAGGGAGGTAGGCGCTGCAGTTGAACGGGTGCGAGAGAGACCGAGTCAGTCGTGTGGGGGTGCGCCCACGCCGGTGACGTCACTCCGCGAACGTTGCCTGTGTAATGGGTCCGAGAGGCTGTGTGCATACGTGTAAGCGGTTCTGTCGCGGGCGTGCGGGTCGGAGGGCTCCCGGGAGGAGGAGGAGGAGGGGGAGTAGATCCGAGTGAGGTGGGGTGAGGCAGAGGAGAGAGAGGAGTCTCTCTCTCGATGGAGAGGAGGCAGAGGAGACACGGAGAAGGAATGAATGGAGATTGCAGACCATGCGGGAGAGACGGATGGCTCGAGTGAGGAGGCCAAGAAGGAGGAGGCTCTCTCGCATAGGTAACCACCGTCAACAGTATCGAGAGTAACCCCAGGGTGATGTCGACGACACGTGACGTTGGCAAATCTCTCGTCTCGCCGGGCCACAGCACACGAGCACGACGCTCCGAGGAGTTCTCGCGCTCGCCACTTTATTAGTCTAGCGCGGACCATCGCAAACCCTTGCCTGCCTGCCTGCCTGCCTGGTTGCCTGCCTGGTTGCCTGCCTGGTTGCCTGCCCGACTGCCTGACTGTCTTGTCCGACTCGCTGGGGCCCGCGTTCTCGTATCCTCGCCCGGCCGCGTCCACCCGTCGACTCATAGACCCGCTCGTCCCGCCAAACAATACCATTCGCGCCTCTTCGACTCCGACTCCTGTTGCTCTTTCGTGTCTTCGCGCTCCAATCAGTGCCAATATCGGCCGCGTCCGCGTAAGTGCGACGTCCACTCCGCGTTCACCCCCAGTGGTCCCAGTGAGAGCTGTTGCTCAGTTCCGGTTACGTGATCCTCGACTTCTTCTCCAGTAGGCCTGCTTTCTCAACCCTCGAGGGTCGACGGAGAAAACGGCGCCGCCTCTACCTACCGCGGGAGACTCGCGAGTGAATCTGTGAATCGCAGTTGTACCAGAGGAAAGAAAAACAAAAGAGAAAGATTAGCTATTGGGATCAGGATTAGGAGCAGGGAGCATTGGCGACGGGATGACCCGTCGCCGCATCTAATATCGGTGATTGTGTCATGTGCTATAGAATCTCGGTGCCATTTTCTCTGGATATCTGCAAGAGACAGCGAAGCCAACCCCATCTACTACGTCGTCCCCAAGAGAATCGGCATCGGAGGCGGAATCGAAATTGGGATCGGCAACTCTCCTCGAAGAAGGTAAAGCAAAAGGAAAAGCAGGAACGAGGAAGGTCGAAGGGTGTCGATCCGAGTCCTACGACAAGTTGAAAAGATGCTGGCGCTCGCGATGCGACGCGAACACACGACTGGACGCAGCAATTACGATCCTGCGAATCCTCTCGCGGGCTTCGAGCATCTCCAGCAGAATCCGTTTTCCGGCATCCAGCCTACGGAGGGCCGCGTGCGCGAGGGTGCAGCCGCACCCGATGGCGAGGGTGAACTTCAGGAGTTTGTGGACATAGCTCAAGTCCAACAGCTCCTGCAGCAGCAGCAGCAACAACAGCAACAGCAGCAACAGCATCATCAGCAGCAGCAGCAGCAACATCAACAGCACCAGGGATCAACCGGAGCCTCGGCGGCTTCCTGTATATGGGGTGCCGTCTATCCACCCCCTCCACCGCCAATTGGCTACCCCCATCATCATCACCATCACCATCATCACCATCCGCCACCACCGACAGGTAAATCCTCTCTCGATCAAACTCCCGATCTTACGTCAACCCTGACCCACCCCTGCACTTCTGATCTAGTACTGCCCCTCTTGCTTCTCCATTGTCGTCTCTTATTCGCCTGGTTTCTCGTCCTCCGTCTCTCTGCCCTTTTAGTCTCTCCTTGCACGCGCGACCGCTTTCTCTAATCGTTCGCCTGTCTCTCGTCGCCCCACAATTCTCCCAATCATCGACACACGCTCCTCCGATCCTTACCGATAATTCTCCCGATTGCCTGATCGGCCGATCACGAATCGAGGGTAGAATGCACTCTATAGTCAGGGAGGTTCGTTACACGCGTGTGACTCCGGTATTCCATGGGTGTGTCTACGACTGGACGTCGTGCAGCGCAATCCTGCAGTCCTGCCGTTCCTGCCGTCGGACCCGCGTTCAGCCAAGCAACCAGCAACAACTCGACCAGGCCGGTTCCCCTGGCGATCGCAGTTGCTGCACTCAGAAATCCTCGGGACCCGAACACGGGACTTTATCGACAATCCCCATTGGCTTCTCTTTATTATTCACCTTCGCTCTGCCAGAGACTCTCTCAATTCTCCTGATTCGAGATCCTTCTCCAAGAATCCTGGACCAGTCCTCTACGTATTCTACACAGGTGTGGAAATTGCGCATCCTTACTTTATGCAGAGTCCGTGTCTTATCGATCCTGGTGAAGAAAAAAAAAAGTCTGAAGTATCGAACGAAGACTCTTGCGACTGTAGGAATGAAATTGGAGACCAGCTTCCGTCCGCTCCCTCCTGCTCCCCTTGATTCGCCCTTCCATTCTCTCTCCTCACCCCCCTCCATCTCCCTTTTTCTCCGCATCTCTCGACGCTCCAGCTAATCTTTCCCAATGTGGCGATCCATCCTCGCCACGTAGTCCGGCCAATTACCGCCACTAAGAAAGACTCATTACTCCGACTATCTTATACTGGACCACGACAATCCAACCATCATAATTTCTTATTGCCAACATGGAACAACATAGACGATCGACTAGCCGGAAATAGTTTCTTCGATCATAAATGGCCATCCACGTAACCATCGACGGTCTTCCGCCAATAATCGCGACGCGAGTCATCGAGTAAAAACGCCGAGAAAAACTTAGCCCGCTATTCCTGAGAAATAAAAGACCTCGTGGAGCAACGTTTAAAGTTCCGCGAATTCGCAAACGTAAACGGCCAGCGATTACGATCGTCGGATTCGTCATCGTTGCCAAAATCGTCGACGGCGTGACGAGTGCCACCTACGTCATCGACGGACCGATATAACGCGTCCAGCGCATTACATATAAATTTTAACGTCTCTACCGTCGCGCCATAACATTGCGCAAGTCTCTCCTCCGATATCAATTTCAATACCAAGTCACACGAAATTCAGATACGAAGTTTCCAAATTTCTCCTTAATCAACGTAGAACGATCCCTGTATATACGTATTATATATACTCTCCTACAAACATGGCAATTTCTATCGTAAGAAAAGGATTCATTTCCAACCTGCTGCGCTAACCTGTAGCTGCAATAACAGTGCACAGTTGCAAAGCGGAACGACGTTTATCGTCTATCAATGGCGACGTGGTCTACGTCAGCGTTTCCGATAAGCTTTTATGCGCGCGACGCCTCTCAAGAGGTTTTGACGTCGAGCGCAACGCCACCGATTCAACGCGTCCATTCGTCATTTTTTCTCTCTCTCTCTCTCGTTTTCTCTTATCAATATTTTGTATCTTTTTTTTTTTCATCGTCAACAATCAGCAGGTACTTCCCATAGGTCACGTGTCACGCGAGCTCTCGCTACTATATGTGTATCTTAGCGTGTGGAGAATAGACACTGGGTGAGGGCCCGATAACGAGAGCATATGTAGATACGTACATATGTACTCGCATAGATAAACGGAATGTAAAAGAAAATAGTCGATCGGATAAGACTGGGCTGTTTAACGGGCGCCCGTTTTACGAGGCGCGTTTGTTTACTCGTTGAAACGTTCGCCGGCTTGTTTGCCGCGGGCACCGATGCGTGGAGCCTCTTGGTGAACACGACAACCGGACAACCTACCGTATTCACGAGAGTCACGCGTGAGGAGCCGAGAGATCGGAGGCTGCGCAGTCGGCGTTGAGAATTTTCGAAATTCTCAACTGTCTCAACTGTCGATCCTGACCAGCGTCAGGGAGCTAAGCCGGGACTGTGGGAAGATCGATATGTCTTGTTTGCCTCGGAGATCTCTAGGCGCAAGGAGATCGTTTATTTTATAGTTAAATAAGTGAAAAAGTATAGGTTGTAGAAGACCAGTAGTCATAATGGCTGCAGGTAGGTAAACACGTAGGGACGATGATTGGCCTCGGGTGATCGTGACTGCCTTCGATCCTTCCTACTGGATCTCTTGGCACGCGCGATCGATCGACATCGGCATGACGCTGAGGAGCATCCGCACTTGGGTCTATCGACGTTCGAGGATGATGACGCCGAGGAAAAGTCTACCGAAGGAAAGGGGCCAAGGGGACGGTAGTGAATTTAAGGAAAATTCAGCGATGCTATTCGTGAGTCATTCGTCATAGAGAGAACGGGAGGGGTACTTGGTAAGATGAGAGAGATAGGAATGATCTGCACGCGCTCCGTAATCGCACGCACAGTCATGTTGATATTTGGGGATGCTGGGCTCAGGTGGTTGCGTGGCGTCTCGAAATAGAGTCGCTCGCCCGCGCAAACCTAACGCGACTCGCGACGCGAATAGCCCGCGCCCACCACCTCGATGTGGGGTAAATTTAGATTTTGTTATGCTACCTATAGACGCGGAGGCTAAGCCGCTGGTGGTTGTGGTCGGGACGATACTGGACTGCGATGCTTCCCGATGGGTAGATCATTCGATGCCGGGCGGTGAGCGGCGCGTGGCTGAACTGGCTGAACTGGCCGAGTGGATGGCTGGTCTATTGGGACGCGTTGCGTGCGCGCGGTCTGCGCTCTGTTATGCTAGGAGGCATGGCGCGGGAGCCCAAATAGGGCATCAGGTGGTTGCGTAGTCAAACAAACCCTCGCTCCCTCTATGTCTGTTTCTCCGCTAGAGAGGAGCGTGTCTCTGCGTGGGTGCGTGGGCCGAGAGGTGCGTGCGATCGAACGGCACGCGCGTCCTCGTAATCGTTATACTGGCATTCGCCCGCTGGTCTCCCTCTCGAGACTGCTCGAGAGTCAATCAGTGGCAAATGCGCCATTCATGGAGATGCACGCACTCGGAGCGAGAGTGCGTGTGGCTGCTGGGTCGGAGCGAGGGAGACGAGGAACTATGGTCGTCTTTACGAGCCGGTCGGGCTGGGCGAAGTAGCAGTGAAAGTCAGGAGGAATGCAGAAGCACTTGGTACTTTGAGAGGGAGGTTCTTCGTGTACACAGTGGCTGCACGTGCGACTGGGTCAGGATAGCTCAGGGTAGCTCAAGATAGTCCAGGGCAAAGTGGCGGAGTGTCGGATGAGATGGACGGATACCTGGACCGGTACCGAGGATGCAAAGACGTAGTTCGAGTCGTCTTTGCTTGCGAACGTGACGAAAGGTGGCGACGCGTAGATGCCTGCGTTACGCAGGGCTTATCGGCTGCTTGATTGCGAGGTAGAGCGAGAGAGCGAGTGGTTGGTACTTGGCCACGTAGGACAAGGATAGGAACGGTCGCGTAGATACCTCGACGTGGTGTGGGATCGGGCGCGCGCCACGGCTCTACGTCACAGCTTTCTACGTCACTGGAGAACCGCGCGCGCGGCCGAGAGCCCGAAAGCCCGATAGAAGCCGAAGAGGGGCTCGGGGAACTGTGCTCGGATGGCTGGCTGCTGCTGCTGCTCTCGTGGAGGGGGATCTCCTCGGGGTCTTGGTGGGGATGAACGGCGACGCCGACGACGACGACGGCGGCGGCCGAGAGCAAGGCAGGCGGGCAGCCATACATACATACATAGACAGGGACCAAGAGCGGGGATTGGCTGGCGGTCGCTCGGCGCTTCCAAATATGGGACAGTCTCCGTGGTCCATTCATAAAACTACGGGGCGCGCCGCGGCTCGGCTCAGTTCGTGCGCGACCCCCACGCATCGCGCGTCCTTTACATCCTGTATCCTCGACGGCACACGAGCGCGCATAAATTCTTCTCTCTCGCTCTCTCCCTCTTGTTGTCTCGCTCTCTCTTTCTCTCTCGCTCGCTCACTCCTTCGGTGACTCTGTCACACGCGCGCGAACAGCCGAGGAGCCGCATCGCCTATGCGGTCTTTCTTTTTGCCCGGTTATTAAGGCGGGACACCCACGCGCCCGCTACGGACACCCTCGATATACACGAGAGAGAGATAGACGGACAGGAGAAGTCTTAAAGAAAGAGTGAATTCAACGCAAACGGGCAGCTTTATCGTCTGCTTCTGGCATCTATTCGTCCGTCCGTCCGTCCGTCGTTCGCACGTTTATTCGTTCGTTCGTTCGGCCGGTCGGTCGGTCGGTCGTCCAGGTCGCTCGCGCCAGACGACCGCTCGTGTCAAGCCGCCGTGTGTGACTGTAGAGGTTGCGTCGCTCTGGCGAACTCTCTCTCTCTTTCTCTCATCGGGAGGCTATATCCTAGTGGTGCCAGCGCCACGAGGACGCAGTGTCCTGGCCCGTGGGAGGAAGTTAACGTGCGACGTGCGAGCCTTCTCCAGGAGTGTGCTTTACTAACCCAGTGACAAGGGGCAAAATTCGCGATCCTCATGATCATCCCGAAAGAGAACGATACGGGCAGAGAGAGGTACTAGGAAGGCGTTAGCATAGAAGAGAAGGAAGTAAGGAGAGAGGGACCGAGACTGGGCGAAGGAGACAAGGGTTGAGAAATCGGAGGACAAGGACGAGACTTAAAGTATTTTTCGGAGTGCTCGCCGCCAGGACGATTATAATAATTGCGTTGAACGATACGACCACAGGCGAGGAAACGTGCGCGGCCGAGGACGCTCCAGGAGACCAGCTCCAGAGGATGACGATGGACGGGATGGAAGTGGTGGGCTCGCAGCCACACGCGGCCGCCACCAGCCCATTCTTGCTCTCGTCACCGCCGCTCGGTCATCACCATCACCATCATCATCATCATCACGCGACCTTCAACCTTCAGACGGTTCAACTAAGCTTCGACGCCTGCCTCACCTACGCCTCCGCGTCATCCGGTGGGGCTGCATCCCCAGCCGCGACGACATCCTCAACGTCCACCGGGTCAAACAAACCCGTGCCCTCGCTCTCTCTCGTCTCGTGCGCTCCGCTGCATCCTCAGCATCAGCAGGCGTCCACCGGAGACTCTCCGAATCATCATCATCATCATCAGCCTAGACACCATCAGCATCATCATCATCATCGACTCGACGAGCATCATCGGCACGCCGAGACGCCCTCTTCCCCCGGTGATCATACCAACAATTCCTCCTCCGTCGTCGCCTGCACCGATATCAAAGGCCACCAGGAACACGACGACGATCAGGACTGCTCAAGGAATTGTCACGAGGATCTTCAGGATGTCTCCGAGAAGGATAAACCTGGTGACCTCAACACCCCCGTCACCACAAGCAGCGACCTACCCTCTTTCTTCGGGCCCTCGGCTCTCGTCGAACCACCACCGATCTCAGGTACCTATCTCCTCCACTCTCTAGACAAACTCCTATTGTTGTCCTGCTCTTTAGCTCGACCTAACACAACCGAACACTAGCGTCACTATCGTCGGTGCGACGACCTGCACCACGTCATCGTATTCCCGGTTCTATTATCTTTCCCGGCGTTGGCGGCACCCTCCAAATCGGTGGATTCGCGCCATCAGGCTGGTACCGCTTCTCGGAACGCGTACGAAGTTCCGCTAACGTATATCTCGTTCGCCAAAAGGCTAATATCGGAGCTCCTGCTTTACGCCGATCAATACTCGGCGACCCCGACATTCAGAAGCCCTCCTCCTCCTCATCCTCCTCATCCTCCTCATCCTCCTCCTCCAGCTTCCACGAACCCCTCGACCACCTCAACCACCACCTCCTCGACCTCCTCCCACCGTTCTGCAGTTCATTCATGCTTCGAGCCACCCCTGACGTCTCTTGCCCCAGGCGAAGCTACCTACGACAGCCCGTTGCTTCCAACCCACGTTCATGACTTCCACCCCACTTTTCCTGTGAAACAAACGAGCGCGCGCTATTGCTATCGCAGCTTTCATCCTGGCAGGTTCACCTTCTGATTTTAACAGATTGTACGGATGCTGTGGCCAAGTTTGTACAGTTAAGACGAACTGTTATCTCATTCCTCAGGCGCTTTGGATTTCATTGAAATGGCTCTCGCGAATTCTCTTGGAATAAATGTCGAACGATAGAGACGTAAAACGCGACACGATTCTATTTACGTTCTCCCAATTTCTATCTCGCTCTCTTTCTCTCTCGTTTTCTCTCGTTCTGTGAATTTAATCGTTTACATGGGAAGGAAGTATATAAATGGCAGGATGTAGAGGACAGATAGCTTAGCTGGCCGACACGGGGCGTGCATTTGTTCTCGCGATAAAGACACCCCCCATTATCATGAAGCTTCCTGTTGCGCTTTCGTACTCAGAATCCCTGCTCGACGATGTTGACGATGTTGACGATGGTGCTCAAAGCAGGTCGATCCTTATCTCGTGTTACAGGCAGTCTTGCGGGTGATGATCTCTCGCTCGAGGAGGCAGCCGCTGAAGAGGACGAGAGTACAGCCTCGGCATCTAACAGGGATCATCATCATCATCACCATCAACAGCAGCAACAGCAGCAGCATCAAGACGGCCAAGATGGATCGAATGCTCCTATCTCAGGCAGTCCCGGCCGGCATCATACCCAGGAACAAGAGGATCGGTGCAACGTACTGCAGGGTGGAGTGATCCTCTATTCCGCGCCTCATTCCGCTACTTCCGTATCATCTTCCGCACCAGCCACCAGCGTCAATATATGTAACGTACCGACGCTCACCTACAGAGGCGTCTTCACAACGACCTGTACCCAGTCCTCGCCTCTGAATAGCCTCCAGTCCCAACAGCAGTCCAGTAGCCAGGAGCTCTGGAGTTCGCTACCCTCGCCGACCCTGACCTTACCAGGACAACCCTTCCTACACCCTTCGCTGCACTCGGCTCCCTACGGCGGCGAGACGGTAGAACTTCTCCAGGTCGAATCGAAACCGCCACCACCCCCGCCTGGTTACCACGATACCCCCTCATCGACCCCCACCACTTGGTTGACCGCGCACGAGGAAACCTATGACCCCGGCCTCCTCACTCATCACCATCCTCATCATCACCATCAGGAGACTACTCTCAAGCAGGAGCCAGCCGCGACGACCGGATACACGGCCAATGTTCAACAGCAGCAGCAGCAACAGCAACAACCTCAGCAGCAGCAACCTCAGCAACAACCTACCCCTAGTGGCACCCTCGGAGTTCAGCTCGCCGAATACAATCCCAGCACCTCGAAGGGCCACGAGATTCTCACTCAGGTCTACCAACAGTCAGCTCTGCCACTGAGGCTGGTACCCGTTAAACCACGAAAGTATCCCAACCGGCCCAGCAAGACTCCAGTTCACGAGCGACCCTACGCCTGCCCGGTAGATGGCTGCGATAGGCGCTTCTCGAGAAGCGATGAGCTCACACGACACATTCGCATCCACACAGGTCAGAAGCCGTTCCAGTGTCGCATCTGCATGCGCTCCTTCTCTAGGAGCGATCATCTGACGACCCACGTGCGCACCCACACTGGCGAAAAACCCTTCTGCTGCGACCAGTGTGGCCGAAAGTTCGCAAGGAGCGACGAGAAGAAGCGACACGCCAAGGTCCACCTGAAGCAAAGGTTAAAGCGCGAGGCGACCGGGGCCCATTCGAACCCTCGCGCGAATCATCCCCAGAGCCATGCGGCATCACCGTGCAATCAATAGGATGCCCGAGGCGGGTCAGATTAATTCTGAACACCTTGAACATCCTCAGGATCATCCTCCCCGACGCTGATAGGACGACGGAGACCTTCCGACGGAGAACGAACCGTCACCGACTGATTCGTCATCGATCGTCGTCGTCGGCGGCGATAAGATCGGGCGATACCACGCCCGTCGATCCAGGATGAACGATGGCGTCACGATCACGACTAACCTGCTACCCCTTTCGACGCAGCCACCCCCCGGAGCATCATCGGTCGACTCTACTCGCTGGCTCGCACTGCAGGAGCCACTGCGAATCGATAGCGTGTTGACAAGAGGGGGGTACCTCCTCCAAAGGAGTACGTAGATCACGATTCCCATGGGTGATCGATTCCCACCAAGGACTCGTACGGCGATTAAACGGACCGACGGAAGTGATAAACGAATGAGGGCGATAATGTAGCCGCCGAGGACGAGTTTCCTCGTTATTTAAAATTTTTCAAAGTCTTTCACGTCCCGAATTCCCCTCGTGTCTTTCAATCGCGTTATCTTGCAATCGCTTCCTCTTACTATTAGTCTCATTCTATTTCTACTGACAATTAGTCTATTATCTAATTGTATCTTTAAGTACATTTACTTTTGGATATTTACGTCCACATTCTTCTTTACTTTTCTCGTGTATCGGACACGCTAAAATCCGCATGCAGAGAGTTCATACGATTTATATACACCTCGATCAGCTCTCACCCAAATCACCTGAACTCATTCACTGAAAAAAAAATCCTAACAAACCCTTCATTAATATATCTTCCGAATAATCTTAATTTACCACCAATTCACCTTGTATCAACGTCCGAAAACCCCACCAATTGTAATTAATCGTGATGATCGTTGTTGAATGAAATTCTTTTGTACATATGTATATAACGCTATTACATATATATATACACCCACACAAATATATATATATAGATAGGATATGTGTAACTGACCACAGACACTGTAAATCACGTTACCCTCCTCTGACACACAGTGATACACAAACACACACGAATCTCATCTAACCCCCTACCCCCACCTTCGCCCCCCGTTCCTTCCTGTACTATTCCACCCCCTTTTAACCCTTCGTCGATCTTTTTTTTTTTATAATTTCACTAGTAGTTCTACGTACTGTCACATGTGTGTGTATGTGAGTGTGCGTGCCCGTGTGTGTGCGCCCGTGTGTATGATTTCACGAAGATTAATATTATGTATATGTTGCTCTATTTATTAACACGAAGTATATATATGGAGATATATATACACACACATATATATATATTGTTAAAATTAAATAATTATTTTTTTTATTGCCGCCGCTCGCGAGTCACAATGGTGCATTACGAAAGAGTGTAGAGAAAGAGAAAATAAAAAAAAGTAGTAAAGAGATAAAAAAAATGAAGAATCGAGCGAAGAGCCGTACTGTACCTACATGTTACATATATGTATATCGCAAGAGGATACTTTTTTACAAATGATATTATCGTATCGTTAGGTAAATTAAATGTAATTAATCTACATGGTGCTCCAAGTGCAATGCACGTAAAAGTAAAAGAGAGGAAAAGAAAAAAAAAAGAGAAAAACAATCAAACTACCTGTATTCGGTTGTTGTCGTCGTTCGATGTGCGCGAACGCAACAAGAATGGCGCTCCTACGATAATTATTAACAAAAATACAAGTTAACAATGATTCGCACGATGACTTATTTATTCAAAGCCAACCGTCCCTTTCTCTAGTACCTCTGTCAGCAGCTAGAGGCGTTGGCGACTCTTTGTCTATGGCGACAATCAGTTTTCCCAGCTGTCGACTATTGTCGCGCGAACCTCAAAGATCATTCGGGTCAAACGATTCCTAAAGAAACGACAAATTATTGGCAGTGAGTCATTTTCCTTTGGCAATGTAGACGGAGTGAAGGAATTGGCGAAGCACGGGAATTTGGCCGCGTCGACCGACTACCACTTTCGCGCGCGACAACGACACTTAATCGGACCCGCCGCGTTCACGTCTAGAAATACCAATTGGAGGTATATAGAGTGCGCGGATGTGTGTATCTTCAACAAGCGACTCGCGAATGATCAATAAGGTGTATATCTCTAAGGTATCCGTGGTAGAAAAAGAAGAAAAGAAAAGAAAAGCTGTGAAGAAGAAAAAGAAGCGTATAGGTGGAAGTCGCGATTAGCGTTGAACCAGGAGTCATCGATTGGTACGTGTCGCTACGTAGAAACGGATACTTTTGGTCACCCTATGTGTACCCTGTACACTTTATACTGTACACTGTATACCGTATACAATGTGCAATGGCACATAGCTATACCTATAAGAGACAGTGCAAGAAGTGGGCAGGAGTGAGGCTGTGAGAGCACGTCTATAAATAGGTCCAAGACCGAGATGAGGCCTCCTCTGCACTTGGTGATCTCTCCCTCTGCCCCTCTCGCTCACCTCTCCTCCTCCTCCTTCTCTTTCTGGTCTCTCCTCCTGGCTCTCTTTTTCCCTCTCGTCATCGGTCTGCTTGCCCCACCAATCCTCACGGAGCGTGTACTCGCACACACCTATACTCATTTACGAGGAACATACGTATCACCAGGTTCCCATATACACGTTTATGGTTGTTCTCTCTCTCTGCCTGCCTCTCTCTTCCTTTCTCTCTTGCTCAGTTTTGTGCACGTGCGAAAAAAATTGAAAAATCTCCTTCCCCCATTGCTGCAAGCTCCACCTCCAATCCTCGATTGGGACCCTTGCAAAAAAGTTCAGCAGAGTCGTCCGTAGGACGTCCGATGAGTCAGGTAAGAGAGGTGACCAAGTGAGTCGAGTGTTACGTGGGTGTGGTGAAATTTCGTTCTCTCAAACGTAACCGAAATCGATGAACACCTCACAATCGATATTGATCGAAAATCAATCTATAAAAGTAATTCAAACAGCCAGGTCAAGTAGAGCTACCAGAGGAGATCATCTGATCCTGAAGTAACGAAAACTAAGTATGCAAAGGAAAATATTAGAAAATTGTAAAACGGTACTGGGATCCAGATTGATGAATTTCAAAATTCCAGATGGGACATTGTAACGACTTTGGAAGGACCTCGTAACTCGAGCCAGATTAACTGCCTTCTGGAATCGAGTCTGACCGGTGTACTGGCTTTCCGGTTGAAAGGATATTTCAATTTTTAATATTAATCCCGACTACGATTTCTGGTGTCGCATCGATCTTAACCACCGAACAGAGAGCCAACCAAACGAGCCAGTCCACCAGTCAGCCAGTCCACCAGTCAACCAACTAGCCAGCCTACCAGCCAGCCTGCCACACCCCGATGCGATTAAACCTGTTGCTCCTTCGCTCGTGGCTCAACTATAGGTATACTCGTTCAGGCCCCACGGGGTTCCACGCGAGCTTTGAGAGAAACACGGCGGCGCGTGCACCCCCGTCGGTTTTACCTTTGACATACCCTTACCTACCTCGCCAATGGTCTACGGGGAACGATCGATGCAACATCGCCAGGGGTAGACAGCCCGCTGCTCCTGTATTCTATTTCTATTCTCTCCGTTCGATCCGGCTCCCTGCACTTTTGCATTGGTCCGATCATTCCTAGCTATAAAATACAGCGGACTCTTTTGTTTGATTGTCGGTAAACGTCGATAAAATGCTGACGTTAAACATGGAACAGCTATCTACAGATTACTCGGATAACCAGGAATATCATGAATACCTATAGATGAGTTCGTGTCAGCTGTACCCAAGTAAGGCCTAAGTCTTGGAAGCTAATCTTCATCAGATTCTAAGAGCAAGATTGACTGATTGGTTGTGTGTCGTAGGTAGGTTGTATCCATAGACAGAGTTCAGATCACGCAGATTTTTCTTTATCATCAGTGAGTGGAGTCTCTTCGGATCCTTTTTCGACACGAGGCCGATGCATACCCCCCGTAGAACTCCGGATTAACCGACCTCGTTTCTAGCTCCGATCCATCATCCGATACGAGTCTAGTCCGTGTATGGCAGAGGATCGTTTTGTATCGTGAATAGAATATACAATTTTATTTTCTACCCCCGATCGTGTTATTGGGGTTCATCGACCCTTACCTTCCCTCTTGAATACCCTGAAATCCCTCGCGGTTCCACCCTCAGGTCGATTCAGGGTAAATTACATCTAAGGTATGTCCCTAGTCCCAGGTATTACAAAAGACGATTTGGGATTGATTTCAATGGAACGTTCGAGAAGTTTCGTAACGAGTACACCCTCATCCTTAATTCAGTATTGTGACCCTTTAAAGTGACCTGTAATAGCTTTTTTAAAGGAAACATATTCCTCGAAGACGATCTCTCCATAAAAGGTCTCGATAAGCTGGGAATAATTAGCGCGTGACGTAAAACCACGATTACGCAGACTTGTGGAAGAGGAGAAATCGAGGGGTTAAGTACAGGGATGATATCGAGGGTAACGACGTCGGTAGCGCTGGATGGACGTGGTGGTGGAACCAGGGTAAGGGGCAGCGGCGACGAGAGGAGCGTTCATTGAGAAACGGCACGTGTATGATAGAAAGAGGGCTGAAAGGCGCAAGGGCACGAGGAGGGAGTCAGAGGGTTGCCTGGCGACCGCCACCAGCCAGGTTGCCCCTGGCGACTGTTGCGTCACTGCAGCGCCGCGTGACGTCACGACGCTAGTGCCCTTGACCGCCCAGTCGACGCTGCGGGCGTCGTTCCGCCACCCCCAAGGCTCATAGAGATCAGAATACAACCCCTCCGACCCACCAGCCCTCTCGCACCCGCTGAACGATCTACGTACATGCTGAACGTCAGTCGACTACCTACCTCACTGCAGTAACCTTAGTCCCTGTCTTTATTCTATGCTCGTGTCTGCGCATCCTTATCTCTTCTTTCTCTGTCTATCTGATTTAGCAACACGTAACCTGTAGCTGATAACCAATCCTCTGCCTATTTGGCTGCTTGCTTACCTCCTTGTGCAAATACGAACTTACCCAACTACACGTTCAGCTCCTTCGCGTTCATTCACTCCGTTCATCCATTCATGAAATGCACTGCCCGCTTGCGCCTGCGCACAGCCTACTACCTAGCACTACCTTCACAATCAGAAGGCCTAGCAGCAGAAACACAACTAAACACACCACCACGAGGATACGTGCACATCTCCTGGCTAAGGTGGAACCACGAGCAAACCACTAAGGAAGGAAGGCAGGAACCGGAAAGAACGTTGTTAGTATTCTGGTACGACTGTATCACGCGATACTGACCCTGATTAGTCTTCATGATACCCTTGTGATCGAATTTTGGATTCCATTGATTCATTCTTTTTTCAATTTTTAAAGGCGTGAAGCATATACCGTCTTGGAGATGCTTCCTGTAAATTAACAATTTCGTGTATTCGTTAGGTTTATCAGCTAATTAATTGATTGACCGGGAACGGCATTGTTTTAGATTTTTTGGGGAATTTCTTAATAATAATACTATAATACTATACGCCTTATGTTTTATCTCTTAATAACTTTCGAATTTATTCGCGTGTTAAGGATGTTTTTCGCGTTTCTGACACGTTTCCAGAAACGGCCAACAAAACCTGAATCATCTTCATATCTCAAAACGCGAGTATCATACAATTAAAAGGCAAAAATACCGTTTATTTATATTTCCGTGAAGGCCATCTAAAAATTGGCTCCTGATCGATTCGAAAGGTAGCGCGCAGAGAGACTAGCCTAACTAAACCTAACCCATGACCTAACTGGACCTAACCAAGATTCAGTAAAATGTGATTGCAGCATACTGCGCGTGATCACGAAGTTCAGAATAGTGTGGAATAGTGCTGAATTCATTCGGAATAGGTCAAAGTTTACCAGAGTAAAACGAAAGAATATAAGAAGAAGAAACGATAATGCAGTTCAAGATGCAACCGCAAGTACACCCGAATAAGTCAGTAGGCCTGTTCTACGTTCTGATGCTCTTGACGACATGGTTGTCATATGCAGATGGAATAGGTTCGTAAAATTGTAACGGAATGAAATGGGTAATAACGAAAAATCATGCCTTGCCTTTGATTTTTAACGAAATAGATCTATGACGCCAGATATTTACGGTACTAATGAATTCCATGCGATACTAATGAATTAATGTCGTGTGTCTAAGTGTGGTTGAAATTACTTTCGTTCCTATGAATTTTATCTGTCATTTTAATATTATCATAAACGAATATCGTGAGCAGACTTGTAAAACAGGGAACAAATTAAGGGATTGGCGGACATCAGGATCAATTTTGGAAATCAGAGATTCGGACGTCTTCTTCGAGATAATTGATCCTCCCGAACTGGAATACACATACAGGCTTTGGCCTGCCATGGACTTTGGTGCTCCTTTCGTAAGTTACAATTATTTTTACAGCAAGGCATAATTCTCATAAGTCCTCGAATATCTATTAATTGTCAGTAAAGTAATAATTAATAAGTCGGATTAGAACACGAGCTTCTCTGAACGGGGTATTCCACTGGTCTTGAGCAACCCTGCTACCGGCTGCCGGCGGCCAGATAACGCCGATCAGTTGAAAGGAAGAGTCGCTTTGGTTCAAAGAGGAGAATGCACTTTTCTTGCAAAAGCTGCCATAGGCCAGGATGCTGGTGCAAAGGCTGTGATCATCACTGATTACTATACAGCATCTGCTGAAGAGGAACGTACCAATCCTTTATGGATGGACCATTACTACATAGATATGACCCATGACAAAAGTATCAACCTATTAGAACCTGTCAGGATACCAGTTGGTTTTCTTCTGGGAAAAAATGGCAAAATGATATCTAAGACCTTGAGACAATTGAATAGGCCTTTTGCTTTAATCAATATACCTGTCAATCTCACTTACACCCCTATAAACAAACTTCAACAACCACCCTGGCTGTCCTGGTGATTTTTCTTACAAAATTAAATTATTTTTGTTTCCCTGACAGAGTTAAGTGCCAAGTACATTAATGTAGTAATACAATTGTATATAAAGGATAGTGATTATTGTTTGTAAAACATCCTTTCGTGATTTCATTCATCAATTGAAGATCTTTCACCAAATTATTAATGTTCTCTAAGGAATCTAAATAGTACAGTGTATCTTTCTAAGTTTTAATATTAAATTAACTAGTTAAATACAAACAAAGATAACTTTGCAGCTGCTATATTAAGATAATTGTTGAAAAAAGGAATTAAATCATTTGTTGCAAAACATCAGGCGTGAATATATTATTACTGCAAACCAGAAAAGTACAGAATGTAAAAAAATTATTTCGGTCTTATGAAATACAGTCTTTCGATATGGGCTGTGTTTCTCTCCTTAGCCAAGCTAGAGCTTGCGCATTATCCTCTCCTTGCAGAAGAGGACTCAATATGTTCCAACATTTTTCATGGTAACGATTAAGATACTCAATCTGCAAATGAAATATGATACAGTGAATAAAAGATGTATCATAAATTCCACATCACTACATGCAGATACATACCTCATCCTGGGTAAGTAAAGACATATCTAGAATATTTGTTTGAATCGGAACAAGTGTTACAGTTTCAAAAGTAAGGAACTCTTGATTTTCACGTTGGTAGCGTGTGTTTACTTTCACGACTAATTCGATATTCTCTAACCGTATGCCAAACTTTCCATCCTCGTAATAACCAGGTTCTATAATCATTAATATTTGTAAAAATTATTAGACAATCGTTTATGCAAGAACATCACAAACCATAGAATTCAATTACCATTAGAAATAAAATTTCCGGCTTGAAGACCAGGGTCGTTTGGATACGGTCTCCAGGATATATGTATCGGCATTTCATGAACATTCAAATATGCACCAATTCCATGACCAGTTCCATGAAGATAGTTCAGCCTAAAATATTTATAAAATTACCAAATCACGGTCACATCAAGTTTGCATCTAAACTCACCCTACATCCCATAAGCTCTTGCGTGCCAGGCTATCAAGGTAGTTGCCTTTTAGCAATACTGGAAAAATTGTAGTCGAAAGAGCATACTGCCCCTTAAAGACACGTGTAAAGCATTCACGTTCGTAGTCTGTCGGAACGCCGAAATGCAAGGTGCGCGTTACATCTGTTGTACCGTCATAGAATTGGGCTCCAGAATCACAGAGATAAAATGATTCATCTGTAATAGGTATATCAGATTCAGGTGATGGGGCGTAATGTATTATGGCGCCGTGAGGTCCCATAGAGGAAATTGTGTTGAAACTGAGTCCTACGTATCCTTCCTCTTTTCTGTGAATTAATGATAATGTGTATAAGATCTGGAATCAATGTTTAGATAAAATGTATATTAGACAAAAACTTACTGTCGGAATTTTTCAAGTTGCGTTGCTCCAGAAATTTCAGTAACGAGAACCTTATTTTTTATCTGATCCTCCAGCCATGAAAAATACTTCACCAGGGCTACAGCATCTTTGATATGTGCATGTTTCAAGCCTGCGATTTCTACTTCATTCTTTACACTCTTCATTAGGCATACTGGAGTGATGGCTGTGTGTTTTCGCACGTCACCAAAATCTGCATGTAACGCACAGTTCGCTTCGTTATTAATCCATACTTTATCATTTTCGGTTAACGTTGATGCCAGTTGCTTGACAAACGGACGCATCTCTTCGTAAGGATGAAATATAGGATTGACGCCTTCGTCGCGTAGCTGTTGCTCTGCTTCAGGTGTAAGTCTTGACTTGTCGACAAAGAAGTGAAGATCTTGAAGCGTTATGATTACGTATGCAAAGAAGACTGGATTATAGGTAATATCTGATCCTCTAAGATTGAGTAGATATGCTACCTCATCTAGAGCAGTTATTACCAAAACAGTTGCTCTATTTTTCAGCATGGCTTCCCGACAGAGTTCCACTTTCTCCCCAGCCTTCTTTCCTGTGTACCGTAATGGTTGAGGTACAATTTTATTTTTTGGTATTGATGGTCGTTCGTCACCCCAAACTTGGTCTACCAAATTCTCTTGCAGCGGAAGTAGAGAATGACCAGCAGTTGTTAGCGTTGTGTGTAATGTTAACCAGACGTTGTAACTTAACAAACTGGGATCTGCACCCACAGTAGACTTGGGTGGTAAATTTTTAGCCAACCATTCAGCTTGTGTAGGTGTTCCTACAACACCTTCTTTCATTAAAATCCATGCCTCTGGAGGATCCAATTCAGATAAAGCTTGGGCAAAGTATCGTCCATCTGTCCAAAGTAATGCTTGATCGGCAGTGATTATGGCTGTGCCAAGGGATCCTTTGAATCCAGATATAAATTTACGACGTTCATCAGCCTCTCTCAGATACTCTGATTGATGAGCATCCTCGGTATTTACTATCACAGCTTGAATGCCTTTTGCCTTGAGCCCACCAACTGCTACAGATTCCATCAATTCTCTCAGCTTTGCCAACTTCATTGCCCCACTAAGTCGCGACATTTTACTGGAGTTAGAAGAAAACTTTCACAAAAGGAACCTCTGATAAAATGATTTAACTACAGAAGATTTATAAGACACAATGTGTAGGTTAACCGAGAGTATTTCTTCAAAGGATCAAGTACCACAAGTCACGTCGAAGACTTCAATTAGTTATGATAGTTGATCCAACGTACTCTTATCACATGCTATCGGTCGTTCAAGTGATAATTATTGACAGTACTCAATACTCACTATGATTAACCGGACGATATCACGTTTTATCCAGAGATGATTGCTGGATACCAGGCCATCCCACGTACAGGTTTCGGAGGCAACGATGAACTTAGAAAGCCCAGCTGCTTCGTCATATGTGACTAAATGGAAAAGTCGAATAGTTTTGTTCAAGGAATATAATTTTCTCGGCTTCAATGAGAGTTGGTGCTGGGTTATATTTTACCTCTGCATTAATTTCTTATATTTGGTAAATCACGTTTTTGAAACAATTGTATGAATTGAAATATGAAAAGCTCATTCGAGTTTGAAAGTTCTCGCGGGGTCTGCATTTGTTCTTCATTGATCAGCTGATCAGCTTTGGAGCTACGTGCATCGTGCAACGCAAAGCAGTCTTCATGACAGTGTGTAAGATCGGAGTGCTAGTGTAACCAGGATATGTTTTTCTACGACTTGTAGTATTTTATAATCATATAAACATTGATAATAGTGATCATTTGATAAAACAGAAGAATTGTACACTCTCTATTTACCCATGCTAAGAGACTGAGTAGGTGGTATTAAAAATTTGTAATAATCTTTCATTAACTTATTTCGTTTGGGCTTTCAGAAATAAAATGTTGAATGTAACGAGATACTGCACGAGAACGGTGACAAGATGCACCTTTGGAAGGCCACAGCATGTTAACAGATCCCTGTTTGCGACTGTACCCAGGAAACCAGTGACAAATAATAGCTTTACATTTTTACACAGAGTCCCATCACAGTGGGGAAAGGTATTCCAATATTGACTCATTTGATACCATGTGTTACACAGTTTTTATATGAATTAACGTTATTACAGATTCAAGCTTTGTTCAGACAAACTGGCACCATTGCTGTAAGCTATGCATCGAAAGTGAGCGCAAAGTCCGATAAAATTGTGGGCTCATGGATGCTCACATGTAGCGGCATGGTCTTCATTGCAGTAGTATTAGGTACATTTGGCTATGTCATTTTCTACTATTGCATTCGCACAGTCCTACAATTTGTTCTGGATAAGACTTATGGAAAATGAGGATCTTCGACGACTAGTTTTATAGGTGTTTGAATACCTACTGGCACATAAAAATTACACATATTCGGTACTATTTATCACATAGGTTTAGCTTACAAGCTGTACACACATGCTTTCTTATCCTCATAGATAATTGGATAATCAAATAGAACGTCGCTAATTGTATATTTCCAATAAAACCACTGTCTTAACAAAGGCTGATTAATTGCGTGAACCCCATTCCCCAATAGGTGGTGTAACAAGATTAACAGAATCTGGACTTTCCATGGTCACTTGGAAGCTACTTGGTGAAAAGATGCCTAGAACAGAAGCCCAGTGGATCGAAGAATTCGAGCGATATCAACAGTTTCCAGAGTTCAAGATGTAAGGATTCCTCGGTACTTAAGTACTCCATTGGAGCATAGGATACTGAAATTGGCATTTATTATTTTTTTTTATATTTTATTTCATGTCAACAGCCTCAATAAGCATATGACGCTCGAGGAGTTCAAACGCATTTGGTGGATGGAGTATTTGCATAGAACGTGGGGTCGGTTAATCGGAGGAGTATTCATTGTTCCTGCAGCTGTATTTTGGGCCAAGGGTATGCTAAAACCAGGCATGAAGATTCGAGTTCTTAGCCTGGGTGCACTCATTGGCTTGCAGGGCTTAATGGGTTGGTACATGGTCAAGTCAGGCTTGGAGAACAGATTCGATGGACCATCGGACGTGCCTAGAGTATCCCAGTACAGATTAGCTGCCCACCTTGGATTGGCACTGACCATATACACTGGATTTCTTTATAACGCCCTAGATCATCTAATTCCAGCGGAAAACGTAGTGAAGAATTATTTTAGCTCACAGCCCATGCAGAACAGCATAACAAAGGGTCTGAGGAAATTGAGGATGTTGGTATATTCTTCAAAAGGTTTAATTTTCCTGACAGCCATGTCAGGAGCTTTCGTGGCTGGCATTGATGCAGGATTGATCTATAACACCTTCCCAAAGATGGCGAATAAATGGATCCCCGATGACATCCTTGCGCTTTCACCAGTTCTCGTAAACTTCACGGAGAATCCAACAACTGTGCAATTTGATCACAGAATATTGGTAAATCTGCAGTGATTATCTACGTAAAATTAGTACGTGGTGCATAATATATTCCTGAATCTTCTTCATTCCCAGGGTATTTCCACACTGACGTTGATCACCGTCATGGCTATGATGTCGCGCAAATATAGATTACCTGGACGAGGATCGACTGCTGTTACTGCAGTCGTCTGCGCTGGGTATCTTCAAGTACTCCTAGGAATATCGACTCTTCTGAACCAGGTTCCTTTGGCTTTAGCCGCTTCCCATCAGGCTGGTAGCCTTTTGCTCTTGAGCGCAATCACATGGCTCTGCCATGAGTTGAAGCATTTGAGAAATTTACCGAAATGAAGAGATAGAAAGGACTATTTAATTAAATCGAAGAATCATGCTAGACATTGTTGGAAATGGACTGACAGTGGGAAGTTAATCGCGAGACTTTCACAACATTATGCTGATTTATTTGACAATGCAGTGTGTTATAATGGTCATTGTTCGTAGAAATTAATTTGGACTCCATTACAATAATACACCTATGTCAAAAGTATGAAAGCTTAGTGAATTTGCCCTTAATACAATATTTCGATTTTATTCTATTGGTGGCAGAAACCAAACATATACACCATTACTTTTTTCATATTATCATTTATCTAATTTATTTCTTCTTCTTCTTCTCATCTTCCTCCTTTATGCTGCCTAAAATTTTAATCGAATCCGCTAGAACTACATGTTCGTATGGACATGATTGGATTTGACTCTTAGCAATTAACATCGACTTCTCGATTAGTTTTTAGAAAATTTGTAAACCCTGCTTAATACTTTTAGTAACTATCTAATTACAGTTAATTTAAATTCTTGTTCAGCGAATTTGGAAATTCCTCATGGCGTGTAAGATCGCTCGCAATCAATACCGAGGACAATCCGTTTTAATTAGCTTTTTTGTCATCTCTTTTTCTTTTTTTATATTATTGGCAGTTATATTATAATTTGTCGTTTCCAATCAGTCACACTTTGATTTTAAAAACGTGCTTCTCGTACACCATTGGTCCGACGTGGCAATATCTAACACTGGAATAGCGTCTTTGCCACGCGTTAGAAATTGCACTTTTTTCAATTATTTTTTTATTGTAACGTTCTCTATTTACACACTCGACGCATTCTTTTCTCGTCTCGATCGAACTCGGCACGCTGGCCGAGTGCCGCGCGCTTATGAGTATTTTAGAAATATTTTACGACGCAGTATTAATCGGGCTGATGAATTGGCATATGCCGATGATTTTAAGGTTTCACAAAATAATCCGTCCGTACGTTTGTCCATTTGAAAATAATCGTAAGAAGCAACGTGAAACATAAACGCCACGTTATAAATGACAAAATATCAAGACAGCGCACGAGATACAGACTAAACTTAAGAATTGAGCATCGTTTAAAATTTTGCCGATGAACGTCGCGCGAACCTACAAATATAATTAAAATTTCTCATTTCGAAATGACACATTAGATAAGTCGCGCAGTCAATACCCTAGAAGGTTAAAAGATTCCCTAGCTGACCGCGAAGAAGTACAGCGGAAATAAATCGCCATGAATTACAGCGATCGATCACGTTGCAATCAGTCATGATAAAAAGAGAAAAATTTTTCTTCGAAGAAAAGTGTTTAATTAAATAAAATAAATTCGTTTTGTGATCAGGTTTCCATCAGTCTGATAAGATTTGCTAACGCCGTAGCGGATTTCTATGATGTCACGTACACCGACAATAATAATAATAATAATAATAATAATAACAACAACATTACCGTATATAAATGCACTACTACCTCATATCTTCCCTAAGCAACATTTTTTTCTTTTTCTCGTTTTCGTCATCACGTGATAAAATAATACGTGCAAAATAATCACTAGCAACCAAAGATTATCACGATCGCAATGCTGACACAATAAACGGCACGCGATGCCAGTCGAGTAAAACATGATCAGGTTGACCCGAAGTACAGTCGACATATTATTTCATCAAGGCGTAAGTCCTCGAGTAGAGGTCGTTTCAAATCTTGCGATTCACGCAATTCTTAATGTTCATGCAGCATCAAGGGCGAAGACCGTTACGCCATAGACGCAAGTGCCAACGTTAATTTCTATCGCGAATGTAGTACATTAAAAAACAAAAAAAATGCATAGAATATCGAATATATATACACGCACAATATATTATAACGTTTCCTATTCCACACAAACTGAGCGTCATGCGCATTCGTTTCCGGTTTCTTTAATAATAAAGAAGCGCATTTATAATACAGTCAGCAGCTCGCTAATTAATAACTCATAAATAAGATACGCGCAAGTTTAAATTATCATCTCGTAGCTCAGTTTGTTGCTAAATGGAACAAATATATACAGAGATTGTGACAGCATCAGGATATCCTCAAGAGATTAAAATTCCATGAGGAATTGTCAACGGGAACGACTCCTCCGGTGCATGATCTCTTAAGGATATTCTGGAGTTATGTTGCATCCTGTATGATTATGTATACATATACTATATAGCCATATATACACGCACATATATATATTTTTGTATATACAAACATATATATATATGTATATAATCGAATAATTAAATGTATAAAAGAAATAAGCTACGTAACCGTTACGTTAATGTCGATAGAAGAATTCAAACGCATAGCACATGCGTATACTTTACGCTCTTAATTATTACAGGTTTAGGTACTTTGCGCAGCATGTGGAGAAAAGATCACGGTCAAGAATTGCATCGTGTCCGGAGTGTGACGCTCCTTGTTCCTTTGACATATTCGCAAGACTGACCATTACTTTCGTAGGTGAACTCTGCAATTTTATGAGCTACGGCAGGTCGAAGAAGTAAAATTACAAAATTGCAACCACATGCCGCCTTGTGTATAAAGAGTATGATTGAGTTGCGCCAGTCCTCGAGTCTCACTTTTGAATCAGTTTAAGAAACCTTATGCGTTATGTATGTCTTAACACTTATTAGGAAGGAATCGGAGGCCTTGGGCCAGCGTGTCACTCACAGATCAATTGATCTGACTACCACTTCGATTAGGTTCTTCTTTCTTTCTTGTTAGGTAACCGCAAGCCGGGACTTAGGCGCTGTACTTTTGATATGAGTCGAATACCGCGCGCGTAACATTCTTACTGCATCAAGATCCAAACTCCAGATGAAAATCTTGAATTGGATGATTCGGGCTCTTGCACTCATCCACTGTACATGCAATAAATCGAGGGACAGTTCAGTCGAGCGTATTGTACACATTATCGCCATCGTTTTTCCTGGACGTAGCCTATGGGGTCACATTAGTTTTCAATACGAGAAAACACATTAGCATGGATTTAAATTGGTGGAGAGACGGAAAAAATCTTGTTTCTTCTCTTATCTTGATGACTGTAATAAACTTCTGATTCGTGGGATTTAAATGTCAATTAAGCGTTCTTCGCATAGGTTGAAATTAAAGTGAGTGGTTACTCGATTGTGTTATTGATTGAATGGTTCTAACGGCAACGAGTAATTAAGAATCAATCACCATTATTAACAGCGTAGGAACGTGCCTATTGTTATGTATTATTCGTTTTATGTGATGTCCAGCGCCATTGAAATTGCACCTTTTTTTTATTCAACTTGTCTTTACTGGACTGTCCTCTATTTTCTCTGGATTCACAATGACTTGTATTACGTAGCCAGGTTGGATTTTCGCCTCTTCTATGTGCATTTTATCTTCGAGCAATTTTCCACCGAAAAACCACCGCTGTCGCGATGGTTCTAGACCCTCTTGACTCTGTACATATATTGGATGAATGAATATATTGTACGAAAGGACAAGATAGATCTTGTTTAACACATTCACGCCGGCGTGTACCACAGGTGGTTCACGGCTAGTTCAAAATACTATATATAAAAAAATGGGCCGGCATGAATGTGTTAACGATGACTTGAGAAAATACGAACCTGCAGTTTTTTCTTAGCAGTTCCAATGGTGTCTTTGCTGTAAACGGGCAATTTGACATCTCCTAGGGTTGTTGATAATCTGAGCTTAAGGGTTATCTCGGTTCCTCCATCAACAGGTTCTGCAAGGATAGCATATAATGGAATTGCTTGAACATTATCTTTCGTTTAGTACATATATGCGTGTCCTTATTAAGTTTACCTGAGCAATCGGCTGGTGAATCTCTACCACTGTCTTCTTTAACAATATTGATAGGGTATGACAGACAATAAATTGGGACATCGTATCGCATTCCCAACTCATCATAACATTCTGTTAGAGAACCATTGGGCACAGAGATATTGGCACCATCCAGAATGGCTTGAGCCAGTTGATAATCCTGAGCTTCCGCAGCCGTTGCTACAGCCCTCAATGCATCCCATATTTCATTACGTCCATCAAATGCTGGAGCAGTATCCCAAAATTCATCTCTCTTACTTCTAAGTTGCCCCACAGTCAAGGGTACATCTGACTTCCATCTAATCACTTCGTGACACAATGGATGATTTTTTCTTGAATTTCCTGAAGATATAAGACATTCTTCAGTTAAACTATTTATTGAAGCAAGTAATGACTTAAAAGCACTATCTTAAAACCAAAATCTATAACAAAACTATGTATGATAATCTATGATTAATAATATCAACAGTGTTATGCATTTGTAAGAATTTAGTATGATAAATATATTAAAGATTAGCACTAATCAAAGGTCAATGGATAAGTAGGACAGATAAATAGGTACAAGGTGGTAATAAAAAGCTGTTGTAAAACTGATATACCCAATATTATATAACCTTTCTCAAAATTATTATTGTGCTCCAGAGATGACTAAGATTATTTTAAATCGCGTGAATAATCTAACAGTATGGATCCACAATGGCAGAAGATAATAAAATTGTATATAAAACAATTGTCTATGCAACATGATAATATAATTCATTAAATGAATAACTGAATGGAACATGAATTTTAATAAAATATCAGTTATTTTGAATATCATTAGCATATCCTAGTATAGGAGTACAAGAATTATTACACACTAGGTACGCAGAAGGTATGAAAAAAATATGTATACTGACTCCAAGGTTAGTTAGTGTTAGGTATGTTTTGAGACACGTTCCTCGAAGATGAGTTTCTTACCAGAATTTGTCCTCGTGGAGTTTGCGGACATATCGTCCACAGAGGCGTTTCTGGCCCTCGTAATGCCTATGCAGCCTCCCATCCTAGGTGGCTGGTGTAACCAAACATTTCACTAAAATTTAACAACACCTCACATGCCATTTTCGTCCATCTTATCCATCGCGGTTGGTGCCGCTCCCGTAAGCGGCGCTACAACTTAACCAAAGAATCTTCACTATCCATTAGGGTCCACTTTACGTCTCTTGCTAATTATTTCCAACATGATAGAAAAATTACAAACACAAACCACCCTTGAAATTATCTACGAACTCCGCTGCACTTGTTTGCACCTTGAACAATTTCTCTGATTCTTGGACCAGGATGCACGTATACCTTTTTCTATCTTCGCTCTGTCATTTTCTTTTGGATGTTTATCTCATTCACTATCTCACTCTCACCACTGTACTCATTTTACTGAAAAATATCTAGGAGGCCAAAGGCAGACGTAGCTGTTTAGGGTCAGGTTGGCTTGAACCTTTCTGATTTTTACGTTATTCAGTCACGGAGGTAATTATCATTCGTTCCTGAGGCATGAGAGATGATGGCGTGCCCGATGAGTTCCGTCTTTGCTGAAAAATTGTCGGTGGCTTTTAAGGACGACAATACACTGATTGCAGAGTGCCTGGATATCGCCTTAGGTATTTACGTATGCATTACCATCGATTAACATAATGCTTTGGTCGTTGATGTCTCACAATGGCCTTGGCATTTGGTGCAGAAGCGTGAATTCCAACTGGGGGTTAACTATGAAATATTCTTTGTTAACTATGAAATATTCTAACATTCTTTGCTTAATACTTTTTTTTTTAATCAGACATTATGTCGCCTTTATTCTTAATGAATGCCACGCGTTATCAGAAAAATAATTTCTAGGAAAGCTCATTGGAAATTCTTGGTCAAAAGTGATATGTCATTTAGATGGATATAGTGTAGTGTTTTTTATATTTTTCAGAGATACAAAAAGGCCATACCAAGCTTGTTGCTCTGGTCGAAGAGCTTGGCCCTTTTTTGACAGACAAGGATGTTACCTTACGAGGGAAGGGTCTTACTGCACTGTCCACTGTTTTGTCTCACTTACCTAAAGATTTTCTCAATGAAATCGAGTTGAATTTTATAACAACGTTTTATTGCGATAGACTGAAGGACCATCACAGTCTCATCCCAGCTGTACTATGTGGTATTTTGGCAATTGTATGAAATGTATAATTTATTGACCACTTTTATTAATTAAGATAAGATCATATTTAAAACTAAATATGATTGTTTAGGTGCAAATGGATAATCTTCCTCTGGACTCACCATCACGTTTATTTGGTGTAATGTTTCAACATGTCCATTGTCAGTCTCACTTACAACAAGATAGAAAAAAGATTTATTTGATATTTGAATCTCTACTGCGGAATAGGAGTGGTGATTTAAAGGCTATGGGACCAGATTTTGTCTATGGTGTGATCTCTGCTATTGATGGAGAACGTGACCCTAGGAATCTCATGTTCTTATTCAACATACTTCCATATTTCATCAAGGAGTTTCCACTCGGACATTTAACAGAGGAAATGTTCGAAGTCATTGCCTGTTATTTTCCTGTTGACTTCAATGCTGTAATTATGATGCACACTTTAATTTTTTACAGTCTATACAATCATATGTTATACTATATTACATTATAGACTGCTGGTGAAGGATTGGATATAACAAGAGATGCTATAGCAAAAGCACTAATGCCATGCCTTTGTGCCATTCCACAATTCGCTGAGTTCTGCATACCTCTCATAACTGAGAAACTCGATTCGAATCTAAAGCTCGCAAAATTAGACTCATTATATTTACTATCCAAAGGAGCCTCTACTTTTGGAGTAGACGGTCTTGAAAATAATCTTCAGGAACTATGGCCAGTTCTAAGGAAGGAGGTTATGTCGAATGGAGATCCTGAAATAAAGAATGCTGGATTGGAGGCTCTACGTGAATTGGTCAAGGCGTTACACAGTAACAGTACTGTACGTCAAAGTTTTGTTGAGAAAATTATTACAGATACAAGAGGATCGCTGTGCGATGTCCAATTGAGCTTGTACTGGCCTGCAGAGAAAGTATTAGAAACTGTAGCTACAGCTGATAAAGAATCATGCATACAAGTCCTTCGTGCAATAGTACCACTATGTCTTGGACAGTATTCTAGCAAAACTGCAACGTCTGACAAAGTCGTTCTTATAGAAACACTGAATAGTTTTATAGCAATCAGTGGGAGTCACAATTTCACTATTGGCAGTAAGTTTCATTTATCATTCGTTATTGTCCAGAGACAAATTTCTACATAAGTTATTACAGGTCTTCCAGAATTAGCATGGACTGATATACCATACTTGTATTTAAACGAGTTGACAACTCAAGATACAGAATTAAAGAAAAAGATATTGTTTGGCTTGACTGTACAAAAATGTTCTTTAAATGAACTTCATCGTACATCACTCTATGACAGAATATCATCTGAAATTGAACGGATGAACAATGAGATAAGAGGTGTCTGCCATAAGAGTCTCTTAGCTTTTGGACAGCTATATCCCAATGAAATATTAAGTGTCATCAACAACAAATTTCCGGTTGACATAGGTAAATTTACAAATGAATAAATACCCTGACGTTAGACAATAATTAAATGAGTCTCTCATTTATTACTGCTATATTTTAGATTCCGTAGAATCAGCGGTAATTACATGCAGACTAGAAGCATTAACGGCTGTAGCAATGGTTCCAGAATTAGGACCAGAAGTGCTACCTAAAATCGTTGCAGTCGCAACGTCAAATAATTCTGAAAAAAGTCTTGCTGCCCTGTCTTGCCTTCGCAAACTCGTCACTACTAGAAACAATGATTTTGACATTCATAGTTTCCTGTATAAGGAATGTAACGCCATTGACAGACTGGTTGCATCCGAAATTGGCGATTCCAATCAGCGACTGAATCTGATTTCCAACATCTGTCGATTCATTGTGAGAAAACTGGATGTAGAAGATCAGCAAGGGGTCGTAAATCGCTATACAGACGTGTTGAGAAAGAAAATATCAGAAAATAATGTTGTCTTGCTCGAGGGTCTTTTGACGCCATTACGCAAAAATGTTTCTATACAGAATTTTGATACTTTACTGGAGAATTTATGTAATCTGGCAATATGTAGTACCAGCGTCGATGCCAGACGGGTCTCATGCAAGTTGATTTCTGTATTAATTAACAAGATGGAAGATGGGGAACATTTAGGACGAATTCTTAACTGTATGAGGGAACGTATTACTGACATTTTGGAATCTGAGGATTCTGATATCAATACTAAAAGGGCTACGGTCAGTCTTCATACGTGGCTGACAAAAGCAGTTATCACGAAAGGCAGCTGCAGTTCTCAGGACTACCTAGACTATGTAAGTGTTCGCAAATACTAAGAATAAAGTATTTTAATATTCACTTCTCAATACTCCACAGCAATTGAACATGCTCAGAAACGATCGGGTTGGCTACGATGCTGCGATAGCATTTAAAAGTTTGGCCGACAAATCTGAAGATACGTTAACGGAGGAGAACTTTTGCAACATAAAAATTTTTTATAAGCAAAGAATATTTCAGAATGTCATTCAGCTAAATAGTAGGTTTGATTCTGAATCTAGACAGAATTATTTGATAGCCATAACTCATTTACTGCAAGAAGTACCACATGAATTATTGTTCATGCACTTAACGCAGGTGATTAAGACATAAATCACAAGAAAATTATTTCATATATGTGATGTTTGAAATTAATAATTTTTTATTTTCATCAGTTGGTACCACTTTTAGTGGAATCCTTGGCTCTCGACAATGGAGAATTGATACTATCAACTTTAACTACATTGAAATTCTTACTGGAAACAAAGAACAATGTTTTCTTAGACCAAGCACAAGCTTTTATACCAAAATTTTTAAAGCTGTCTACCTACAAAGAAATGGTACCTATACCCTTCTTTCTTCATCAGCTTTTTTTTTACAAACTCTATGATAATCGTGCTTCTTAAAATTTTTCAGAAAGTGAGAATAACTGCTCTGGAGTGTCTATTAAGCTACTGTAACTATCCAACTATTTTAATTCTACCATTTAAACAAGATGTGTTGGAAAAATTAGCCACGCCGATAGATGACCGGAAGCGCTTAGTAAGAAAGGTCGCAGCACAAACTAGGACACGATGGTTCCTAGTTGGTTCACTTGGAGAAACGAAATAACGAAATATGCAAACATACCGTTATTCGTATTGTAAATAACCGCAGAATTAACGAAAGTGTACAAGAGTATTTATCAGAGCTTGTAAAATTATAATTCTGTCAAATGGTTTTCCTGTGTGCTTGAAACAGTAGCGGAACAATTGTTATTCCTTTTGGAATAAGTGAAAATAAAGACAAGATATTTTACCATTTCAATAATTTAATTAGCAGCAGATTATCCTATACCTTAAGATCCGACATAACTGTGCCAAAGGAATTTTCATCTTTTAGCCATATTCATTATATATGTATATATGCTTCGGTTAATTCAATAAGCCATTGATTTCAGTAATTGGATTGAAATTCTGAAGCTACCAATAATGCTTTTAGTGTATCAGGAACATGGGTGATGGTAAGTCTTTTTGAGTCAAGCTCCTCTTTTTCTGTGGCTACCTCAACCTCTTTTGGTCCATTGGATTGACTTACTAATTTCAATTGCTAGGTGTGGTCAAGAACGGCGCGTATAAGTACGACGATGGAACGAAGTACATCGGCGACTGGAATGGACGTGGACTTAAACACGGGGCTGGCAGTTTGGCATTACCGGATGGAACAAGATATGATGGAGCTTTTCAAAGTGGCCTTTGTTCTGGTCTAGGTGTAATCGTTTTCCCTGACGGGGCTAAGTGAGTACCTGCAGCTGGAGGTTGATGATCTATGCGTTTTTCAATTTTTATTCGCTACTTAGGTACGAGGGTGAATTCATGCAAGGGTGGTTTCATGGACATGGCGTTTTCTGGCGTGCGGATGGAATGAAATTCGAGGGTGAATTTCGAGGGGGACGCGTTTGGGGTTTAGGTAAGTGCAGAATAATTAGATATGGTATACAGAACTGTTAATGAAGATCTCTTCTTACTCTTACAATTAGGTCTTGTTACTTATGCGGATGGATCTCATGGATTTCCAAGGAACGAGGGATTCTTTCAGGATTGTCGACTGGTCCGACGTCGACGTTGTCCCGAAATCGTTCAGAAGGCGCAAAAGATATCCATGATGGCTCGTGCTCAAGGCACATAGAATACACGATTTTCATCGTGTTAATTATGTAGTTTACTGGGACATAAATAAAAAAAATTTAATGATAAAAAATCTATCTAGTATACTTAAATATGGAAATTTTCAGTCACAGGATGAATCATAGCATGCAAGTAATGGGACATTACGTGATAATAAAATCTAATCAATTTAAATGACTTTACTATCTCGCTGTCATATTTATCTTTATGCCAGAAACCATATTAATGAACGACACATTTATAATTTAGTAACAGGTAGATCTTTAATATCTTTGTGAGAGATCAAAGTCTACGGTTCGTATTGTGCTCGTGGTTTGAAAAGAATAGTATATCTATATTGTTTGGGAACTGACTGAACTTTCAACGAATTGAACACATCGGATGACCAGCCACGACCAATGGTTATGCTAGGCTCCCCGCTCAAGTAACTTGCGCGTGTGTCTATAAAATGAAAGGATGGCCTGATAGATAATGAGCGACTCGGAACAGAACGGTGCTGATAGATAATCGTTGTCCTTGAGGGCGGCCCTGAACAGGAAGGTTCATTTGATTTCTCATGATTCGCGATTACACGGATCGTACTACATTATTTCAACACGATGTGTCCAGGTAAGAGGAAGGTTGACCTTCTTTCATTAATGCAGCAAAGGAATTCACCGGTTTGGCTCTACAGTTTAGGTACCGTTATGTTTCCAACCAGTTAATGATCGTTTCTGACGGATAATTTTCATATAAAAATGTTGCTTTGGTATTTCAGGAAAATATTTACATCATTCATCATTACATTCATGGCACAAGATTTGTAGCGAGTTCCAGTACAATTATTTATTTATAACTTTTATTATTCTCATAACCTACTGCTGTCTGGTAGAATTATATTTTTTGATTTAGTCGTGAGAAAGTCATGTTGTAACCTTCATTGCTGTGCATGGTTATTTCCAAAAGATGTTGTTTTATCGATGTATAATTTTATCAGTGATAATTTGTTGCACATCATTATCATGCATCGATTCTCTTATATCTGTAGTAAAGTTAAAGTCATAGAGGGGAACTCTTCCGGAGTTACCAAAGAAAAATAGTGGGGATGAATAAACTCTTTTGGATAGTCACGGAGGTAGCACTTGGGTGTCACGCTCCAGACAGATCAGTTGGAAGACTTTTTTTTTAAATTGTGATAACTTGGTCAAAGTTCTCTATCACTTGGGAATGTCATTCTTCAGTCAGTTGTTAGCTGTGTAACTGCAAGTAAAATGCTCCAAGATTATTGCTCTGATATCAGGAACGTATTGAGAAAGTGAATAATAAGCTTAATTGAATTTGGCAGTATTAGTAAGTCATAAATCCTTTTTAAAGTACCATTAAAAATAACAGATAACCGTACAGTACTTTTCTGCATCTTTGACTTTTGTTTCTTCATTAGGATAGTGTATCGGAATATCATAGGAATTTGAATGTTCATTTTCAACTTCATATATGTTAATGTTACTTTACATTACCTTTTCATGACATGCATAATTCAAAACCGACCTTTGACTTTTTTTAGTATTCAAAGATAAACACTCCATACTACAAGCTAACTGAAAAATTCTGTCAACTATACTTGAAAATAAGTCTCAATTCCTGTTCATTTCTATAAAGAGTACATATTTTAATTTTTCTTCCAGCAAAGAAAAGTTTTGGCATTTCACGTGGATGCTTGGCGATTCGTTTAAGCTTCAACTATGAGTCCACACAGTTGTAAGGATTGTCTACACGCAAGACTCATGGCGTCCAATGGATATTCGAGCACAGCGGCTACGGCCCCGCAAATCGAAAACCACTCACCACCCTGTGAGTCTGTGAATTGTATGTGTGCTTAGATTAGCCACCTTTTTTTCTTTTTTTTCCATTACAATACCTATACCGTTCATTTTTATGATCATTTTCAATGGTCAATCTACTGTATTCCGATATCTACCTGAAGCAAGATTCAATCTAGTAGTTAATTTGCATTATTTTACTGTAGTGTACGATGAATTGATATTAGATCTCTGGCCCCTATCATCTAACGTTAATCACTTTTGATCACGTAAATGACTTATTTTCAAGTTTCTTAACAAACTGCAGAGTGACTCGTATGAAAGAAGTCACAAGTATGTGTAGAATAATTTCCATACGTAAATAACTTTGCTTACGCAAGTAGGTGCGTAAGACGTAGCGGGAAGCGAAATGAATATGGTATATAATACTGTAACACCTGAGTATTTTTCAAGTATTATTTCATGGCGTGAAATTATAAAATAAAATTGACATTCAAGAATATTCAGCAAACGTACACTCGGTAGATAAATGAATAATTTATACCAGAAGCTTGAGTTATTTTTGAATTATCTAAATCCATTCATTTTTTTTTTTACTTAATATCCCAATACTTATGTAACCTCTTGTACTAGAATTATAAATCGTTAAATTTTTTAATTAAGATATCCATGAATCTCTGCTATCGTGCTGTTCTTGTCGGAGATTAGATATAGTCGACTTCTGCAAAATGCGTGATATTGCTTATTAACGCTAAACTCCCAGTACTAAGATAAACATCATTTGGAAATCATTTTCATGAAATGGAGCTGCCAGTGCAAGAAACGATGAACCTTTCTATTAATACTTCTAGCCATGCCCTGGTTTGGAATGGATATTGGCGGGACTCTGTCAAAATTAGTTTATTTCGAACCAAAAGACATAACCAGAGACGAAGCGGATGCAGAGCTCGAAACTTTGAAGAACATACGCCGATACTTAACCAAGAATTCAGCCTATGGAAAAACCGGTCATCGAGATACACATCTGCAGGCAAGTGTCTATTTTTAGAAAGAGAAGGAGCGAGAAAGCGTTATGTGTGTTTGAATGATTATTAAATTATTTGACAAATTACAGATGAATAACGTTTGCATAAGAGGAAGACGTGGGACACTACACTTTATAAGATTTCCAACGAGCGAGATGGGCAACTTTTTAGCATTAGCTAAATCTAAGGGTATGGCCAACCTCGTGACGACAGTCTGCGCCACGGGAGGGGGTGCCTTCAAATTTGAGGAAAATTTTAAAAGGGTAAGGTCCACGATTATAAGGATAACACAATAAAGATTTGCAGGTTGGTGTGTGCGGCGGTAAATTGAATAAATTTTTTTAAATTTTGTCTAGGAGGTCAACATGAATTTAGCGAAATTCGACGAGTTGGTTAGTTTGATAAGAGGAATGTTGTATATTGAAACAACAAATCCACACGAGTGTTATTACTGGTCTTATCCTACGGATGAATCCAGGTGTCAGAAAGTACCTTATGATTTTTCGGACCCATATCCATTTTTGGTATGAAATCAATTTATAGAAAAAAAACTTATTCTCTGTTACTTGTTTGTTATTAAAAAATCAATTCTTTTCATTCGTTTAGCTTGTAAATATAGGATCTGGTGTTAGTATACTGGCAGTTTATGGTCCTGATAACTATAAGAGGATATCGGGGACAAGGTAATTAAATATTTGACAGTGCAGTTCTTAAACTAAGTTAACAATCGAATCTTTAAACTGAACCTTCTCTTTACAGTTTAGGAGGTGGAACTTTTTTGGGATTATGTTGCCTATTAACCGGTTGCAACAGCTTCGAAGAAGCTATTGAATTGGCAACTGGTGGTGACAACACAAGAGTAGATAAATTGGTTAAAGACATTTATGGAGGCGATTACGGTCCGTTTGGTCTTCCCGGAGATCTCGTAGCTAGCAGGTAATTTAAATTCCTCCTACAATCAACCAGTCCTGAGCATTGGATCGATAATACGATTAATTTTTACGGTTGTGGATTTCTTTATTAATAGCATCTATAATTTTCTTTCTCAAGTCCTTTCTATGCAGTAGAACTTTCGGCACAATCTTAAATTCTCTCCAGCAAACTCTGTAATGTCTTCTTGTACATACACCGTTAAACTTCCCTTCCTAGAATATCCCACAACTTATCCTCAACTTAATGCTTTTCTTGTAGATGGCCTTTGTAATCGTATGCTTGTCTAACAGTCACCTCTATGTTAAGTTTTCTCCATGTGTACAGTTTCGGGCAGATGAACTCGAAGGATCGACGTAACGCAGTGACCAAAGAAGACTTGGCGCGGGCGACACTGGTCACCATTACAAACAACATTGGTTCGATAGCACGTATGTGTGCAGTTAATGAAAAAATCGAGAAGGTTGGTGTCACTTAATCGATTAAATAATATACTTCCGTCCCTCATTCGTTAAGATTGTTATGTGATATTTTTGCAATAACTTTTTCAGGTAGTGTTTGTCGGTAATTTCCTGAGGGTCAATCCCATATCTATGAAACTATTGGCTTATGCTATGGATTACTGGTCAAGAGGCACCCTTAAGGCTCTCTTCTTGGAACATGAGGTATGTTTGTGCTCTTTTAAACAATTAATGAAATATCAATCTTGCAATGCAGGATGGTACAAGTGATGGTTGTCTTTCTTTTTTAACAGGGATATTTTGGAGCAGTGGGATGTTTGTTGCAGTACAATGGCAAGATCAGCTAAGGGGATGGTTAGTCAATATTACGCAATAAAGTACCATTCCAGTGGAGGAAATGATTCCACATCGTGATGATGATGTTGCGGTCATGAAGTTAGATAATGTTATTTAATTGCGAAGGGTAGCTTAATTTTATTGTTTACTTGGTTTTTGAGTGTAATTAATTTTTAGGGATCGCGTGCGATCAATGTGCGGGATCGATCCCTGTGAAGATGCAAATACAGTTGTGATTGACAGTGACCAATATTCATGAAGGATCACAAGTGTTTTGCTCTTGTCGCACGTGCTCCTTGACAAAAGGGCACAAAGCTTCAAAGAATTCACACAAAAAAGTCGATGGACCAATTACCCAGACGGGTCCGACTCGCCCGAGTATTCATTGCGTATATCGGCTAGCTTAGTTTTACGTCGTTTTAAGTTTTAAATTTATTATATATTTATACATATACATATTTGCGTGTACACGATGCATGCGTCTTACGATTTAATGACTATATTCGGAGCCTGGTAATTTTAAAGCGACGGGAAGGCAAAGGGGAGGGGTGAAGAATTTATACCACTTGTATATACTTAATCCATATTTGTTGGAAATCGCCGTAAGCATTATAAAATAGTACCAGGGGTTCGTCGCTCCTTTTATAAATATTTAATACTTACCTCAGCCTCCCTCTTTTGTATTAAAAAAAAACAAGGCCATATTTTTTAGTATTTTCATTGTATCTGCAAGAGAAGAAAGTAAAAATTTCATCGTCTATTATCAATGCGATTATCATCGATCAAATCAACGATAATCTTTTAACAGGTATAAATTATGTCGGGTTATCTGTAAGATAGTTTGCAAAGTGTTATCTAATCGGTCGGGTAATAAATATTGTTATCTACTGTAAGAATTATACGCAATATTCCGTAACATGACATTAGGTTACTTGTATAAATTTACAAACACAAAATGTTCAAAGCGGTGCAGATCCAGCAGCACGTATGCAGTATAGCAAATTTCATAGTTTGACGTTTCTTTAGATAAGTTATAAAAAGGAGGCCCTACGATCCGGCTATAAAATTACGTTTTACGTTCCTTCAGTTCATTCTGATTGACTATAGAAATAATAATGTTGTAATAATCATAATGTTGCTACATTCCGTGATAAGCACATTCGACGTTTCTAATTTGGTAATAGCAGATATTTATAGTGTTCTGCCAAAAGAATTATTGCATCTGCTTATCACGAACAGTATCTAGTACATTTTATATTCTAGGCAAATATCTGGTAATCGGATGGTTTCTTTTTTTTTTTAAATACACGTTGCATATCGCAAGCACTATGTATAGTGTGTTCTCATTTGAATCCTCCACCCCGACCTCTGTCAGGAAAGTACAGTGGTACGCTGGTATAAAGCTTTAACGAGCTGGTGATCGTTATACGGTTGCTACCAGGTATAAAAGTTGCCTAGCAACTCTGATTCTCAAACAGTACTCGAGGGCTGAGCGTAATGAACGCAGACTAGTTTCTCTACCACTTGAACTTCTGAACTTTCGTGAACCCGGTTCCGAGGCTGCACTCTCTCGTGCAGCGCTGATTTAAACCTTAAAAAAAATTGAATATTATATTTAAAAGCATTTCTAAAGAGCAAGAACGAGGTCAACGGGAATTATGGTAAGTCTCATTGATATGACGTAGGAATGTAAAATTTAATGAGATTTTATGTTGATCAGGGACCCAAAAAAGCAAAAGGCAAAACGATGGATTCGGTCGACGGGGTCGATACTTCAAAGATGAATCGTGAACAGTTGGAACTTTACTCTCATAAAATTCTTGAGGAAATGGAGAGAGAAAGAGAGGAGAGAAATTTCTTTCAATTGGAAAGGGACAAGTTGAGAACTTTTTGGGAAATTACAAGACATCAGCTCGATGAAGCTCGGGCTACCGTGAGGTAGTTTGATTAATGGCCTAAGTTACTTTTGATAATTATAATTGAGATTTGATCAACTAACATCACTCACTAATTGCAGAGCTACTGTTATTACAGAAACAAGGAACGCGAGAAGGAGGAACTCTCAGAGAAACACGATGCGGAATTGAAACTTTACAAGCAGAAAGTCAAGCATCTCATGTACGAGCATCAGACGAATCTTTCCGAAACGAAAGCTGAGCATATGGTAGTTCTTAAACTTGCTCAGGATGATCACACGGCGCAGGAAAATGAGTTCATTAAGGATAAGAAGGATCTGAAAAAGATGCTTAAGGAACAGGAATTAGCTCATATGAATGAGATTCGAGCGCTGAAGCTAGTGAGATTTTAATGACTTTTACTATTACTGCTGATAGCACGTGGTTCTTACTAATCTTCTGTTACAGCAAAGTGCCGAGGAGATGAGTATAATTATGAAGAAATTCGAAGCTGAGGCAGTGGAACTTGAACAGAAGTACGAGCAGAAGTTGGCTAATCAGTATGAATCTTTGACGCTGAAGCATAAAATGGAAATGACTGAGGTGGAAGAGAGGAAGAATATGCAGATAGCCACCCTCATGAAAAATCATGAGAAAGCTTTTGTTGAGATGAAGAGTTATTATAATGACATCACACTTAATAATTTATCTTTGATCAAAAGTCTCAAGGTAGCTTTTGTATGATTTATACTATAGCAGATACTAAGCTGCTCTTGCTTTTGATATACAGAGATTTTTTTTGTTGAATTTTGTATGTAGGAACAAATGGAGGTTATGAAGAATCATGAGGAAAGAATGAAGAAGCAGGTGCGAGAATTATCTTCGGAGAATAAAAAATTCTCGGCGGATTTGAAAATTGCGCAGGAACAAGTAACAGAAAATAGTCGGCAGTTGGTAAATTATGAGAAGGATAAAGTCTGCTTGGCTGTTGGTATCAATTTTTTAATTAAGAAAAACAAGTTCTTCATAATTAAAAAAATTCTTTTTAACTCTGTTATCATTATTTTTATTTTAGCATACTAAGAGACGACTTACTCAGACGCTCAAAGAACTAGAGAATTTAAAGTGGGAAAATGAAGTCCTTGAATTACGTTTTGAAAAGGTAAAATGCTGTGGAGAATAACAAAAGCAATTTTACTGATTGATTCTCAAAAATTGTAACAGTGTCAGGGTGAGCGCGATGAACTTCATTCGAGATTCGTATCAGCCATTTTGGAACTTCAGCAGAAAACAGGATTGAAGAACGTTCTTCTAGAGAAGAAATTAGAAAAGCTATCAGATTTGCTTGAACAACGAGAAGCTCAAATTAATGAAGTTTTGGCTGCTGCTCAATTAGATCCAGCAGCGATAGTGAACGTGAATAAGAAGCTAGAGGTATTAACTATTTGATTAAATCTGACAATACAATTTCCCTAAGACTTGTAATTAAAGATTTTGTATATCATGTTACAGGAAATGTTAAACCGAAAGAACACGGCTATTCAAGATCTGCAATATGAATTAGCAAAAGTTTGCAAGGCTCACGACGACCTGTTATCAACTTACGAATCGAAACTCCAAGAATATGGAATTCCAAAAGCTGAACTTGGTTTTCAGCCACTGAGAGCAAAGATACCAGACGCCAAATTAGGTTTGGGCCCAGCGGGCCTTGTGACAACGAATCGATAACATCAAACATCAAATACGAATATAATATGGCAGTCGAATATCAATGAACAATCAATATATCCACATAGAATACTTTTATTTTGTACGACAAACAATTTTCAGAAATGGATACAGCTGTCATTCTCCAAAAATTAGACAAAATTTATCACAGAGGATGTACAATATAGAGAAGCGATATTCCCGCCTTCAAGTAACAAAATAAATTTAACATTATCTCTCACCTATGTTTCATATTCCTCTACGAAATCCTGCGAAGATCAAACTCCAATCACTATTGCATTTCAAGAGAGACGAAGAAACGTTAAATATACGTGCTACTTGCAAAGGCGAATACCTTGTAATGTCATAATAAATTTATATATATATATAGATATAGATATACAGACATTGACTAATCTACACTTTGTAATATAATATACAAGTCGAATACGTCAGGTCACGAGGTTATAAAATTTGAAACATTTATTTTCTTTTCTTTACGATTAATTCGTATAAAATACTTCTTCCCATGTCACTCAATTACTTTCTCCCTATTTTAATTTTGGGTCTAACACACGCGCGACACAGCCCTTTGCCAACGAAGAAATATTTTATCCCTCGTCTAATACACTTTTTGTAAATATTATACAATATATTTGTATAGATATAATTTCACAATATATAATATATATATATAATATTTTTATATTAAGAACTTTGGCACAATAAGAAATAGAATCACAGATGAAATCATTGTACATCGTGAGAGCCATAATTGGATAGAGCCTATACATGAATGTAAAGTGTGTTGTCTCTCGCTGTTGTGTGTGTATATTGTATTTGCTTCTTCGTTTTTTGTGTAATTCTATTCATTCTAAGGATAGTCAACGTATTATTATGGATTAATTATGTCTATTATACATATATATGTATACTGGCCTTGTCCGGATTATCGAAGCTACGTAGAAACACTATAATACGAATGCTCTAAGCGCTAGTTTCACGATTTCAAAAAATGAGAATCATCAGAAAGAACGCTGGAAAGAAAAGAAGCTTAAAAACAGTCAGCTACGCATTAATACTGTCTGCTGTCGATTCTTTATCCTCATTGCGGATAAAGAATCACATGTGCGCGGTGGAATAGAGGTTTAAATATTAGTACCACCATCGAGACAGAACTGTTCCAATATTTTCAGCAATGCTTTTTTTGTTCGTCACACGAGTCGTAGTAGTAGAAAAAATAAGTATTTGTTTCTATAATCGTAGAGAAATGTGGTCCATCGTTCCGGTGTAAACTTTTTTGTTTTTTTTTTGCATAAGAAGCTGCTCTAATTTCATTTCACAATCTACTACTCATCTTAGTTAAGAGGGAAACACGGAGAATACCAATGAATACGAACTAACTTCCGGTCGAAGAGACGCGGTCCGATTCCACTATTCCGGTTGAGACAGAATGGCGAACTAGCCTGGAAAACCTCTACATCCATGTGAAAAAGAAGTGAAGTATGATTAATATTTTTGGTCTTTGCTCAGAAAAGGATAATAAGAACGTAAAGGTCGGTTCTCTGTGTGAATGCCGACAAATAGAATTTACAAGTGACAAGGAAAATTGCAAGACGGAAACGTTAAAAGTATAAAATTTCATATGAATTAATCTGTCTCGTGTCTCCGTAAGACGCTATCACCACAACTGAACATTTGGTTCTTGAGAATTAATTTTGACAACTCGCAGCGTTTCTTTCATAACATTTGATTTAGACTTCAACTCATGACCCTCCAGTTTGGCAGAACCTCAGCTATCAAGGTAGAGAAATATGCAGTCACGTTGTACACGATAGTCTCGCCAGCTGCCAGGATGGCGCCGAAGGAGCCATAGGTGCCGTAATCAATAATACTATGATTACAAGCGGAGAGAACGGCCAGGTCTTTACCAGGTCCTCTGCCGTCGGCGTCAGAAACGAAGCTCACTCTGTGCCTCTTGGTGCGCAGGTTGTATCTGCACCAGGCGATGTTATCGCTGGCCACTACGAAAACCACGTTCCTATACTTGCCGACGAAATAGTCCATGGCTGCCAGATAATAGCTTATTGGTGCCGGATGAACTTTAAACTTTTGCCAGAGATAGTCAACGTAATCTGTCCTCCTCACGTGGATGCTCACGAACGTCGGTTCCGTCAGGTGAAACCTTCTAGCGACTTCTTTCAATAACGTATTCGCGTATGAGCGCAAACTGGCCTTGAACGTGAACTCCCTGCGTACGTCGTCCGGCCAAACCAAAATGAGAGACCAATATGCCGCATGTCTGCAACGTGAAAGGATCCCAGGATCAATTTAACAATCATAACCAACATCTAGGAGTATTTTATTTTCTAACTAATGATCTTACCTGGGGATTATGATATTTTGCTCGGTGCTGTTCCATTGGCCAAGCGAGTTGACTACTTGTCCAATGTCAAGAGTGCAGCGACCTATGTAGCTGAGTGGAGGTATACTTAAATTCTCAAAATGCTCCTCAAGAGTTTTGAGAATGCATCTAGGCATGAACGGTTCGAGACCTGTTCTCCGGGCAGTGGCCCAAACCGATGCGTACTCCCATATCTGATTGCCAAGTTTGCCACCCTGTACGGCAGAAACGATCCCGTACTTGGGACATGGGTTTCTCCATTCAGCAGGGACCCTGACGTTCTTTAGATTGGTGCGGCAGAGGGTCTGCTCGTATGTGGAGATCTTGGTATGTCGTGCTGGTGGGCTGGACGTGTACATGGGAAAGAGGAAGACGTGGATGCCGAAGACGACGATCATGGCGAGGACTATAGCGCTCGCAAGCACATGCTGCTGAGCGTGACTCATTCTCTCTCGTCCGTTCCTTAGCTTTTTCCTTTCTAAGTTCTTTTTTTCCTACTTCTTTTGACTAATCTTTCTTGCTATTGTTCTCTATGACTCGCGCGCTCTCTTTCTCTCTCTCTCGTTCACTCTCTAACTATTTTCTCCAACTTTCCGGCACCCTAATCCGGCATTTCGAAGCTACAGGCGTGCCGTGTTCCTTGCTTTCCGACGTACATCTTTGGTACATGATAATATCGTTAATTAATCACGATATAAGCAAGTATACTAATTATAGGGAATTTATAGACATGCACTGTTTTTCAAAATCCTCATTATCAGTCGGTCTACTGTATTTTGGATTCGCAACATGCTACTCGTAAGCTCTGACCATAAGAATAATTATTTCAAGAGCGAAAGCAGTGGCTTTGGAAGCAATTGAATGGTGATTAATTGTTATCTTGTTACTAATAGCGCTAATAGGGATTTTGAAATATTTATTGCGGGAGAGGATGCTGGTACTGTCATTTCCTCTTACCCAATGCAATGAGATCCTCGTCGCTATCGGCTCCACATTCTTCCTGCTTCAAATGCACGTCGTATCTGTGCCTTTTGCGTTTCTCTAGCATCTTTTCCCGACTCGTTCGAATCAGGCTGCGTCCATGCGTGTCAGCAGGGGTTACTTCTCGCACTCTGTTATGGCCTTTCTGCTCCTTGGTAATATCCTCGAGAAACGTCTGGAAACGATCGGTCTTCCTAGGTTTCACTTTTACAATAGCTAGAATGGACTTCCTCACTACAAACTACCACTTGCTAAGACTATCGCTATGCGACTATGAAAAGGATCGAACTACTCCGTGTAAACCAGGGCTGAAATATCACCCTGGAACGGGGGATGTTGTCCCTGGAAATGACGTCACGCGAAACCGTGTTCCCCAGGCGACTTGATGTATGGATTTTTAATTTTAGCCCATTTTAACCTAGTTTCAGTGTCCCGGATAGCAAGTTACCGACGGTTGCTACAAAAAGTGTTACCTCCTGGACTTACGATGAAGATATTATAGATTGGTTATCTTCCGCCAACGGTTATGCCGTCTGCTGAAAACAGCTTCTGCCTTGTTTTCAAATTCCACGAGATGAAGTTGAATTATGTTAGAAAAGTAAACTACTACAATTTTAATAAGTAGTAATTATCAAAGAAGATTAGGTTGAGAATTGTTTACATATTTTAGTAATTCAAAAATTGACAGTTTTCTCTGTTTGTTGCACGTTTGATCAATTCCTACAGGTGGTTTCTCGTTCCAGGATCTCAATGGCATATCTGTAAAACTCACTAGTTGGCAGCACCTGTTTCTGTCAAGAAAACCAACAATATCCGTAAGACTGTTTGTATTTCACGAAATCGCGTGAACACAAATTCAACGAGATTAATGAGCCACTCGAACCTGGAAGACAAAGGAATAGAATGCGCAGAACAAGGATGCCCAGGAAGAAGAATCCCGTTGAAATTTCGGTGTGGCGAGACTTCCTGGCGAATCATAAATCCCCCTGATAATAAGATCAGCATAACAGGTAAGAGAGAGAGAGAGAGAGAGAGAGAGAGAGAAAAGGCAAAATGATCCAAGCTTCGCTGCATATATTTCGTTCACAAGGTTCCATTAGACGTCTGCACGGTTTCCTTTATTGGACACTTTGCTCAAGAAATTCGTGGGCGAACGAACAACCAACTAGCGAGTGCGCATGTGCACTTAACCCACGTTGCTTCGTGTTCTCCTACAAGAGAGAAGTATATTTTCACATATTCCTTTTTATGATCCCGCGATGCTCGTAGTCGTCACGGTGGGGGCGCGGTTTTACGAGGGCATCGTATCTTTTCCTGAACTATCTATCACGCCCACCGCTTAGACAATGAAACGACATTCGCAATCTATAGATCCATCGTATAACTCCTACAACTCCTATAAGGTGTCTTCACTCTGGAAGGAAAGAGAAATGGCAGTCCATATCGAAAACCAACTGGCAACACCCATTCCAGCTACCCTTCCCTTAAATTGGTTTCATCCTCTGGAATTACCTTAGGAACAGCGTGATCGTGATGAAAGATGTTCTGCCAAATTAGGCTCATTCGAGAACTTTCTACTAGGTAATTGCAGACACCTAGAATATGTATGAGTACTTTGGAGTTCTAATGTACATACACAAATTTCATTTTCTTCAGGAATACCTCATGTTCTGTTATTGGCAGATCGTCTTTTACTATCAGCAAGCTAAGCATTACTATCATGAAAAGTCCAGGCAACCACTGGTCCACGACTTTACTGAATTTCCAATTTTTCATCAGCCTTGTACCTTGAATATTTTCTATTATCTGGAACATTGCTATGTCCCGCGACATTTGAACCTCTTACATTGCATTTCCGTCTTCTATCTCTATTTTTTGCTTGTCAACCTCCTTCGGAGTATCATAGCCATACATAGCTTAGATAGTAAAATATGGCACGTTCAGGATGCGCAATACAACACCATCTCTAGAGCCACATAATATTTCTCAGTCGGTAATGTCAAATGAGAAGCGTAAAGCTTTATATAAACGTACACAAAACCTTGCCTTTAGGTATACGTCAGGTAACGCCACATCATTAGCACCGTCTGCTCGTTCAGGAAGTTTGTGTTCGCGCTTTTGGAGTTTCCGGTGAAATTGAATTTTGGTAGCACGGAATTGAGCTAAATGAAATTTGACCGTGAATAGGAACGGGAACCAGTGACAAAATGAAACCCGCTTCGATCCACTGAATACAAAAACATTTGTGCACTCTGGAAAACAATGGCTCGCCGGAAATATCTCTTGCCGCGAGCTGGACAGTCCTGTATCCTCATCCCTTGTGGTCCGCGCATTCCTCCTGTTCACGTGTTCTCTTGTTTCCATCCAATACCACCCTGACTTATGTCTACGTGTACCTGTAACGTGGGTGTATTCCCCAATAGGGCTGTCCATAGTATAATGGATATCAATGTGTTCGAATACTCATATGAAAACGAACGTTCATCAGTGAAGTCTCCGAACTTTAGGTTTCCACTTCTGCCGACCAGCGGATGGATAGCTGCTGAAGGAGGATCGTACAAGGATCCAGAGAGTACTGGCGCTGCCGCTGGAGTAGCGGTACTCGGATGGCACACTGGGGCTTGAAACTTTGGAGACCGCTCGAGGGAGCTGGGGTATAGAATTCTGCAGCTGACTGCAATACTTCCTTGGTGAGGAGTCTCTGTCCTCTTCAGTCGCACCTAGTCCCACCGCAGGACTATGTGCAGGAGGGACTAGCAGACGGCACCACTTTACCGAATTGCAGAAACGCTGGCTAATTTATGGCGTCTTTTTAACGTGCACCCACCTTCTCCGTCGATGCCTCGAGCGAATCACCATCTCTTCTTCATGGTGTACCTTTCTGCGGAGCATTACTCGAAATTGCTAGGAGGTGGATTCAACCTCTGCCGATATCTGGTACGTACACCAACCGGATAATCTACTGTGAACATTCTACCACTTAATCTCGTGAAATATTTCTGCACGGTGCAATTTTGAGAAACGATCTCGCATCGTTAGAGTTTCTTCTTCTTCTTCTTCTTCTTCTTCTAGTTGCCGTAGACGGAGGACGGTGAGAGGACACTCTAGAAAATTACGGTGATAGTCAGCAAGCCACCCAGCCGTCGGGACGTCGAGCGAGAATTTGTCAACTCTATAAACGGAGGAAAGTCGAGCATTCTCCCCTGTTGTCCTCAATGAAAAAAATTCGTACGTTCGCTTAATTAGGAACGAGGGAAAATAACGTGCTTTTAGGGAAAGCCCACAATTCTCTGGATATTCTCATTCTCATCCTCATCCTCGTAGGGGTTCCCAGGGGTGCTCCTCCTCTTCATTACGGAAGAGATTGTCGGCTTAATACGTGAAGCAAGCAACTAGGCCCGCCTTGTCTTTGCTTTCTGGTGTGCTGCGTTGTCCTCTGTCTCCTCGCGCGAACAGGAGACCGAGAAGGAGAAATAAGAAGAAGAAGAAGGGGAGGATGAAGAAGGAAGAAGTCCATTGGGGAAATTTGACACTGAAATTCTCCCACGAAATCTGAAATCTGAAGTCGTTCCACCAGGCCAGGATGCCGGCTGGCTTCGGTTTACTAACGAAATTGCTCTGTGGGGGTGGCAACGAGAATACCGTCGTCGCCGAGTACCCCAGCTGGGCGCTTCAGGATTGGGTTTACGGATGGTGTTGGGATCCTGCGGAAATTCGATGCTCATGAAGGAAATTGCGTAGGTGCCAAACCAGGTTTCCCCTATCCCATTTTCCCGCGAGGCACGACGGGCGACTACGTTTCCCAAAGTCCCCGTTAACCTGGACTGCTGAAGCTACAGGAACACGTAGCCAGGTTACGTGGCCTGTTTCGTGCTTCTGTTAGGGATGCGAGAAAATAAGGAGTAGATAGAAGAAGGAAATAAAAGAACTGCCCGCCGCAAGATCCAAAGGACGAGGATGTGCTCCATGCCGGTGAAAGCCCTGGAGGGAGAGTGAGTAGTGACTAAGGGTGGAAGCTACCCTTCTTCGCGGTTGGAAAACCTCGCGAGGGTCGGTGCCCGGGGAATTCGCAGGACAGAACCGCTTGGCACCCTCTACGTTATCCTAATCTCGCTAAAATGTTCCCTTTATTTAAATGGAGCCGCAATAGGGGCGGTACGGGCTTTCCTAGGGGTTCTCAGGGGCGTGATAAAATAAGGACCACGAATTTTCCTATACTTAAATACAGCCTTACGCGGCCGCGAAAGACACCGAGGACAGCCGAAAAGGTGCTCGAAGGCCTCGAGGTCCTTTTGATCATAATTTGCACCCATTTTCCAACCCCTTCAAAGGACCACTCTCATCTGCTGCCCCGATCCAAATATACATTATACTTCCAACCCCATGCTCATAACGCTTCTCTCGACCAAACCTAGAACCAGTCGAGCTGACCTAACCTCACTTCAGTCACCTAGCGAATCTTCTGCACGCTCCAATCCCCTCTGTCTTTGACTCGTCAAATTATAGCAACAGCTTCTACTATCATGCAGCAATTTCGCATCCACCTTTAATTCCTCAAAAACTTAGTCTATCGCTAACTGAAATTTATGTATTGCACGCTTTGCACTATAATTTCCTGGAATGATATCTCTTGAGTCGAGGAACCTAGGAAATGAAAGTGTCCAGGTCACGAGTAATATTTAAGGTATGTGCACTACCAGAGAGAAGTAGCTCCCTTTTAGCTCCCACGAATATACGTCCATGACTATACAGCTAGGTGACCTTTTATGCGCACACATCAAGTACACCTATGTAGTACGAGGCTGCTCTTGCCAATGGAAGAGGAGAAAAGCCAACATCCTCCCATTCTGTCGACCTTAACATCCATTTGAACCTTTCATACGTGGATTACCCGCATATATACTTTTTTTGCATACCCTGCTTCTACCCTGCTTTACTTTTTTTTTCAACTCCATTTTATTTTTATCCAGGGCTTTGATGAGGATCCAATAAAAACCTACCGTCAACGGCAACGTCTCCTGACGCCGTTATTCTCTACCTGGTGTACTCAACGTGGTCATCAGGATCATCGAGAAATTCTAGTTAGCGAGATGTTAATTAACAATTTAGTCCCGGCAGGGCTAGCAGGTTTCGCTGCCCTTCGGCATATCCCCTATCAGAGGATAGCGTATCAATCAAGGCAGAGTGCCGTGAAACGCACCCCCTGTATAACCTGAATATTTGGAGAAGGGTGCGTTGGTTAGTCGGACTTGTGGCTTTTTTCCACGCCCTTGCGATACTCGATATTTCTCATTCCGAAATGAAATCACCTATTTGCATCTTTATGGAGCATTATACGTACATGCCGTCGTGTATATAAATATACATATATATATGTATATGATATCGTGCGGTGGCTGTGCCGCTGGCCGACTGGGAGGCGCGCGCACAGGCTTCCCGCTCTTCTTCTCGTACCACCCCCTATACCCTAGTGCGTACGTGTTTTTCGCAAAGCTCTTTTTAACTTGAATATTCCATTTTACAGCGGCTACACTCGCGGGACGTCGGTTGTTATTTTAGCATGGAAAGAAAAAAAATGTATTACCAACGTGGGAGGTACATGATAATAGTAACTGGTACCGTTATTATTGATATGGATTACAGTGCGTCTGTACGAGCAAAAGAGTGACAGCATTATTATTTCGTATATTTGAATTGGTTTTATTTAAATTCAAAATAACTACGGGTGATACGCTTGGCTGAGTACCATATGAGATCCTTCAAGATTTATTAATTAATGAATCGTTAGTTTCTTTTTTTTTTAACTAGGGATTTAGACTCTTATTCGTTCTCCTTTCCTGAACCCACGGACCTTGCCAATTTCGCAGCTTCACTTATATTTCCTTTTTTCATTACCATTTTCGTACTTCCATTCCCATATTCTCATTCTACACTCATCCTCGTACCACCCCCTCTTCCTCCTCCTCCGCCCTCTCGCACCTTCGGGATTCCTATCGTCCCTCGCATACGTGACTCGAGTCCATTTCCGAGCGTTGCGACTCGCGTTAATTACCACTAAGAAGAGAAGTCGTGGAGGAGCAGAGGGGAAGGAAGCTGGAGAATAAAGAGATAGAGATAGGGGAAGAGGAGTACCCCATAAAAAGAGATAGAATTCAGAAGAGTAAGGTGGAGGGGGAGGGAGAGCCAGAAAATCTAAAAGCTAAGGTGCACCCTGTAGATGAGAATGAGAAACCCTAAGAAAATAGAGTACGACGTCCCGGGTCGTCGTCTGGCGCAAAAACATAGAGCTGTCTGAGGTGGGGTTGGGGGGAAGGGGCAGCTATGGAGGATGACTGCTACTGTAAATCACGGAAACTCATTAAAACCTGTCTTCGAGCTGGATGACACGAGGGAGTGATCGAGTCAAGCTATTGGTCACACCTGCTGAAGTTTCAACCCCTAGTAAGGTGGATGCTAGTTGGTAGCGTCGAAGCTGGCGCAACGGCGCCGAGACGTTGGATCCTCGACGACGTTCCCAAGCTCAGGGAATTGGAGCATCGTGGAAGAGGATTTAGGAAAAGAGGAGGGAAAGAAAGAGGGTCCAGTGCTTCAAGAGAGAGTGGTATGGGCTCATCATTTTCGATTTTGTTAATAGTCCGGACGATTTGTACGACGCCAGGAGTTAGGGGAGGCTTTTGTTAAGGGAGGGCTGCTTGATGAATTTGGAACACACACGCACCCCTTCGACTACTTTGGTTCTCTATTGCTCCGAACAATGCCTGGAACGCTGCTCCCTTATGGGAGGGCCACTTTGCTACGGGGAAAATGCGAAAATAAGTTATTGGCTGTAGGGATTACCATCGGGGTAGCTGGGGGACGGAGAGGGGTGGGGTTACTGTAAAAATGAAATGACAACGGGTCCTCGTTACTGGTAATGTGTTTGTCGTACTATCGAGTGCCGCGCTTTCATTATTTAACCCTTTTGCTCTTTCCACCCTTATCATTATTACATTTTCATCCTTTTACCCTCGCGCCTCTCAAAACCTACCTAACGCGATGCTGGAGGCAATACCGGTGTCGTCATAATTTTCTCATTCTCTAACCTTCGCAAGAACGTCCAACGTCTATTCGTCTACTTGTGGGTTTGCAGCTACATGATATATTTATGATAGTACTTGACACTAAAAATACATGGGGCGGCTGTCATGGTGCATCGCTACTACTTTCTATTATGTTTTTATACCGTGGTTTAAAGTGTCACGTATTTCCGTAGAGACACAGTTTCCCGTTGCGAAAATACTCAACGATTCTAGGAGGTATCTATAGCTTAGTCAGACTGCATGGACGTTGTTTCTACTGACGTCGACTTTGCTATGCTTCTCCTGACATGGTCTATCTATTAATGTTGCTGTTCAAGCTCATACTATATTCTTATCGTGACTAATTTTCTATTTCAGCATATCGTGCACTGGAATCCAAAAAGAACGTGGAGTTCCCTTCGCATCCCGCATAGTTCTATAGTTCCTGATGGTTTTCAGCAATAATTCTGATCAATATGTTCTAGAAGGTTCTCTTCTAAAATTCTTGGGACACGACGTAAAATTCTTAAAATCAGCCTTCGAAACGTGGAATCAGAAATCCTCCTGACGTCATTCCTTGAAATCGAGAGGGGTGGGGTCGATCTACGACGTCGATTTAGCATGGATGCGAACCTCCGAAGACTTTGGTAAATGTCGGCGCACGAATCTGTGTCTAGAACTTCCCTTGTTATACTACTTGATTCCAGATGTACGAGACTGGATCATCCTCATGTTCTTTTTTGAGGAAGCTTCTTGAGGGGAAGATGCTAGATGAAATTCTTGATGAGGTCTTTCTACTAGAACGAATCCCTGGACAGTTCCTGGAGAAGACTTACTTGTCGAGTCTATGGGGAGATACCTACTTAAGATGGTCCAGTTGAGTTGGCACGTAGCTACTCCAGTTACCCAGGTGAATTCAAAATGTTTAAAACCAGATGCCAGAGCCAAGGTAAGGTAGACTACTAGTTGGTAACCTTGTTGGAAAAATCATAGAGTATTGTCAAAGGAGCGAAAGAGGCACACTTCAGCAAATGGTTAACACTCTAGTAGTTCAAGCACCCCTGGTGTTACAAGTAGTGCCACTGGTACTTCACTGGCACCTGCTGAGCACCACAAAGTCCTCCTAGCTAGCCTCCTCACGTCACATGTATATAGTTCTGCTGTTCTGTGGTCGTTGAGAACACAGACTTTAGTTAGGATCGAGCGTCGCTCACAGGTAAGAGGACAATTTCTATTCCAAGGTTGTCTCTGGATTACATTTTTATTTTGTAGCTAAGAGACTGAATGCTGAGATATTCCATCCTGGAGAAAGATCGTTTTTCCAACATGAAGTGACGCCTTCAAAGAGTAAAGCCTGACACAAAGTACCTAGTGGTATACTTAAGTGGCAAAGATAGAGTAATTCAGTAAAAGGACTTTGGTAATCGCCGCAGAACTGTAGTAAAAGAAAGTAAAAGAGATCGTGAGGTCGATTAAGGATCTGGCCAGCCATTGGTCTGGTCTTCGGCAAGGTAAACGTTCATATAATGCTGCATCCCCAATGGACGCTGTATAAACTTGGCGACTGTTCCTTTTTAGTATTTATCGTTCTCGGGACGTCCTGCGTCCCGATGCCCAGCACCAGTTTCCCTGGATACGTCAATGGTGGAGAAGGTCGACTGCTGCTACTCACAATTTCATCGTCTATGAAAGTGCTAGTAAGTCTACTGGTACGGATACTTTTAGTGTTGGCACAAGGTATAGGAAATTGAACAGGTTGGCACTACTGTCTACTATATGTACACGTAGGTGCTCATACGATCTGTGCTTTACAATCTAACCGAACGATTTACCTAGCCGTGACCAGGATTCAAACTCCTGGGTTAAGTGATTGGCTCCGGTTACTCCTGCTTCTAGTATTCGCTTGGTACATTAGCGAGTATCGATCCAGAAGAATAGGACCATACGTGAGAATGTGTCGGATGGCAAAATATATATACACACGCACACACATACTATTACGTATTCAATCATGGAAACTTCGATTCCGGGTATAGCAAATGGCCGCCGGTAGTAGAACCATAGCTTGTGATTAAACAACAGGTTGTCACGAAATGTTGATAAATTCAATAGAATTTTGGGGAAACTGACGAACACTATGAAAGGCTATGAAATCCTGACGAGTATTCTGGATTGGTCAGAGTGTTCGGTAATGCTGACCAGAATCCGAGCCCGGTAGCCTAGGGCGTTTTAGTTGGTTTCTATAATAATGGAAACGCAGTGTAATCGCACTTGGTGCACGTTCACGGTTTCTGCTGTAACGTTACCCTGGAATACTGTAGCGTTGCCGGGACGATGAATAACCTGAATGCGCCTGGGGCGATCTTCGACGAAGAGTTGGCGAGCATGGAGTTTGGTGCACTGCTGAGATTTCAGGAGGTTCGACTGTATAGGCGCAAACGACGGGGAAGACGCTCAGGCGCTTGGGGCGTCGCGGTGGTCGAGTTGAGATATCGTCGTGGAGGAGGTTGAACGGAGGGTTGGTTCTCGGAGGTGGTAATATATGTGGGGGTAATTTTCTCGGCAATATTCCAAGGAATTTATGGGTTATTAATTTTATGAACCGCCGGGCTCCCCGTAGCCGAGCATATGTGTCTCTCATGGCGATATCTCCATTAAGTTGGCTGCGTCTGCTGTTTCTTGGGTTTAACGTTTTACGTCTCACTCTTATTAGACTGTCAGAACCTCTTCTTGAGGTACTCATGGAATTTCTCGTAAGACGCGGCCACCGGGACTGACCCTTATCTTCTGACTGAGCTGCAGCGAAATTAAACTCATTTCTCAGAGGGCGCCTGTAGATCCTTGGAGTTTACCCAGAAGCAACAGCAACCCCAGGACTCCCGCTTAATTAATTAATTCGTTAAATTTCATTAACTACGTAAAGAGAAATACGATCAGGTACAAAAGCAGAAGCAGCTGGAACTGTAAGCCTGTGCCGCAGTGGCTGTCAGTATCGTAATTAGAAGGCAGAGGAAAACGGATGACGAGGACGGGAACGGAGTCCAGGAGGTTCGGAGTGAATATTTTGTATAAAAAGCGGTAAATAGATACCTGAACGAAAGCGAAGACAGAGAGAAACGAGAAATGAGATGGAGCCGGAGGGTAAATAAAGCACATTGATGTGAATACGTATTATAAACCTCCATGCGCAGGCAAGGCTCGTCCCTGAAAATCAGAGGGTTTGAATTTCATCCCCAATAGGATGGGGTCGTCGGCGGCTCCGTCGGTAGCGTCGGTGGCCTTATCAGGCTCTGCTTGGCTTTGGGGGATCATTAGGCGTATGTGTCGTACTCCCTGTCCCCAAGGGACGCAGGGGGATGCTTCAGCTACTCCAAGGGATGGCATACGTGAAGTCGAGACCACACTCTCGCACCGCAACTAACTATACCTCTAGAACCTTCAGTCTGGAATCTTCTCCTGACACCCTGAGACCCCCTAGCCAGCTTATCTTGGAAAAGGACCGCGAGGTCGCACCCTTACACCCCCTCTTCCACGGACCAACCGCGTCCTTTATTTCGGGCTAATGTTGCGTGATAACAACTACCCAGCTCCGTCATCCCCATCCAAACTACTTCGTGAAGCTTATACGCACCAGCGCAGCTTCCACGATCACCTTTACCCGCCTTCTTCCCCCCGACGCTATTAATACCCTGCAACTTCTTAAGGCCAGCCGAGTAACATCGAGCCTTTGGGATTACCAGGAGACACACAACCCTTACAAGAATTGAGCCACCCTCTTCTTCTTATCCTCCTACTTCCTCCACTTGGTCTTGTCAAAGTTTATGGCAGCCTCCATTAAAACACTTCATAATGCATAAGCATTCTATCCTCTCACATTGACGGTCCATCCCTTCGTACTCTGGTCACCCCTTAGCTTGCTCGGTGACTCTAAGGAACTCCCTTTTAAGCCACGTTGAGGTAATGGTAAATATTACTAAGTGTCTAAGAGCCCATAAAAAACCTTGGACCAAAATTCGATTAAAAAAATCCTAATTTTGATAAGCTGCTTACGCACTTTGCTAATCATCTCGCTTATGTTTATCGGACTAGAGAATTTTCTCAGGAAGTATTATTGGGTATTCGTAATCGTCTTTTTTCTCGGTAGATTTTATTATGTAATATAAACTTATGTGTTATACATTGCTACATGTTGCTTATTGGCTATAGTTCCTATCGGCTAGGTCTCTTAAAGGCTAGAATGCACGGTGACTTGTACAGAATCATCATTATGTGTTATCGTCATTATCATCATCTTTCCCTAAGGTCATCGTCCGCGTTGTTATCGTCCCGTCGCGTACAATATATGGTATATACTCTTTTTGTTTCTTCCTTTTCTTATCTACTCTTCATTTATCAATTAAGGGGGACTCTGCTCGTACCTGGTGAACGGATCTCGCAAGGTATCCTTGCGTTAGTCTCCAGCTTATAAAACGTTAAATTTACTTTTGCTAAGATTAATCACGGCTGGGGCCCACCTGAGCAATAGCAGGTGGCAATACAGTGAATTAGGTCAGTAGCAGTCGGTTCTGTCATCCGAGTGAATTTTTAATCGAACGACAAAGAAGCGCACCGAGTTGGCACAACATTTTTTGATTTGAAAGCGTCGTTCGATAATTATTGTTTTATTTTGTCACATCTCAATTTATTCCTTTTTTGTTTGTTCGGAGGGGAAATTATGATTTTCTAATTGTTATTTTATTTGTTCTAATTGAAATTTTCATAGCAAGCAGTTTACTGCTTCTGAAATTTGACGTTGGACACAAGTCGATCATTTATGGGCAATAATAATACAATCCTATAATTAAGTAGTTACGGTTAAACGTTAGTTATTAATTATTATCGTTAAGTTTTATCCCTACGATATAATACACTCACCTAAGACGTACCTGATATTTTGTAAAAACGTCCAACCACGCTACAAGAAACACAGTGTGTTAGGTTCTATGTGGCAGTCGGAGTGAATTTCGCAGGACGACCGTATAGGTTTTTAAGTTTTTGACATTTTACACTCTCAAACTATCCCGCAATTTAACTTTTTGATCTCTCATTCTGCATTTTGTCCTTCTTTATTTATTTTCTATTCAAACACTAGCATCGTGCTTTTCTTTAAATAATTTAAATGGATCAGCCCCGTCTCTAGCCAAATTGTATAGTCAAGTTAAAATCTTTGGAAAACGTGTTGGTTTCGAGTTATTTTTTCAAGACTCAAAGATTGTCAAAAGTCAGAGCTAACAGCTAATTGGATGACCGGCTGGGCGATTGAATGGTAGCCAGGATTTAACTAATAGAATTCTGATCTTCACTCAGGAACATTTTTAATGAGATTAATACGAGATACTTTCCCATCGTGATCCTTTCATTAAAATATTATACCGAGAAGGAAGGATCCAGCTGATAATTGGTTTGGGGTAGGTTTTTTGAGAATCGTCCATCCTGGTCCACTCGTGCCTTTTCTCATTTGAAAAGCGGAGCTTTGGTAATTGGGAGAAGAGGAACTCGAGTGATCTCCTCGAGATATCGATAAATCTTCATCAAGGAGCCAGAGAGCTAGAGAAATTTAGCTCCTCGCTCAGTGAGATTCGAACTTCCGGTTTCCCTTGGCAGCCAATTCCCTCGCGCTGTTCTAAGGATCTTCAATGACTAATCAGCCAGCCATTCTTGACGCTTCCCGATGGCTCAACGCCACAGTCCTTCTTGGACTTGGACTGGCACGCACAGCACATTAATTAAAATATCTTTGGTTACAGTCATAAAAAATCCTCCCGAAAAAGAAAAAGGCTCTCTCGTCTACATCAAAATCGAGGTTGAAATCTTTGGTTGTCTGGTTTATTGGTTAGTTGATTGGCTGCTTGATTAGTATCGGTTCGATCGGTTCGATTGATACAAACTCGTATAAGTAAGACTGTCAGATTGCAGATTAGTTTTGTTTTCAGAGTCGAGGAGACGACGAGGAGGCTTCAGGATCCCGTCGATGAAGTTTTACCACTGGTAGGCATCGACATTGGACTTTGAGTTCTCAGGGCAGGGACTGACGCTGCCGCACCACTTGGTTTCCTTCAATGGTAGACAGGGTATTCCACCCCTGCGAGGCTTCACGGTAACTTTCCGCGTTCGCTGCGTCTCGCCAACACCACAGCTGCGACTGCATGCGCTCCATGGACCCCATTCGCCAACCTTGCAATCTCTGGGCGGACCTGGAAGCACATTTTCACCTTACAATATCACCAGGAACCCCTATTACGTTTTTATATTTTACACCTAGTGCTAACGCTGCTTCTGCTGCACTTATGTTGCCTAAGATTTAGATACGTGTGAGAGCACCAACACTATAGCCTAGTGTTGTGATGTGCCACTGAAAAAGGGTGCATAGGGGGTGGCGGGTGGTGGCCGGAGGTACAGAGGGGATGTAGAGCGCAACATTGGCCTTATACGAACATTCCACGTGGAAAGACTCACGGACAGCGTCTATATGTGTAAACAGTGTATGAGAGAGAGAGAGAGAAAAGAGAATGAGAGTGAAAGTGAAAGAGAGAGAGAGAGTAGCAGTACTTTGATCGTTCACACGAATAATATGGCCATTCAACGGCGAACGAAGGCTTTTGCATTAACTCCCTATAAATGAAAAACTGCATTGGCGTCATCAAACGCGTTACTTCAAAATGCATCCTGCACTACCAATGCAAAAATTCAAGGGATTTGGCAATCAAAGGATTCAGGAGTCACCCTTATTTACTTGGATCAATAAATAAACCGGAAACTCCATGTAACATGACGATTGTGTATACAAGGAATGTGACAGTGGGCAATTAAGGCCTTGCAGACAGGCAACCCGACGCACACGTCGCAGAGGGATAAGCGATTAAAAAAAGATGATGATTGCCAAATTTGACTTACGGACTCGCGGATGTTTTCCCTTAGAAAGAAGCCTATGATGCTTCATCCTGAGCCTGTGCAAATATTCCGTCTCAGTGACGTTCGGCCAGGTGCGACTCGTCCCGTTCGCTATCTTCCTCTGTATGTCCTGGTAGATCTGAGCCTTCTGAGCCTCCGCGTTCTGTCGTTGCCTCTGATAATAAGGCCAGACAAGCTTACCCTCGGACTTCCCAGTCTGGCCATTGCTATCCCCAGGGCCCTTGGGAGGCCTGGGATAGGGCGTAGGGGTAGCAAGGAGTCTGGGACGCTGAGCGTAAGACGAGGCGATACTGCTGATTATGGCTGCCTTGTTGTCCCTGGGAAGATCGGTCACCGGTTGTCCACTTCCGGTGGTCCAGTATCTGAAAGTCAAACGGAACAAGTATAATCGTACGTGGTCCATCGTGAAATTCTCATTATTTAAATTCGTTCGATAACCCCCCTTTCTCCAGCCGGTTCTCTCTCCTGGATCAGTGGTTCCTCTTTCCCAAAAAAGATAGAAGTCGAAGGACGAAAGGATCCTGGTAATATGTGAAAACAATTTCAGGACTTGATTTACGAGGGCTATATATAAACTGTATAGAGAGGACGCCACCGGAGGATCTATATCTTCTGCCGGGAGGCATCCTCTCCTTTTTACACCGAGGATGTTTCCTCTCCGCTCTGATCTTCCTATTCTATTTTTTAAAAACCGCAGCGTGCGCGCTCTGTCGCTACCATGGGAACGATCCTTTATTCGAGGATACAGAAACTTTTGAACTTTTTTTACTCTCTGGCGAATTCACTCCGGTCTATACCTTCGTGCAAGACCACTCCATGCTTATTAGTCCAGGATGGGGACAATGGCTCTTCAGCCGATTACCAAGAACACGCTAAGTCGATGGATGCACGCTACCTGGGGTCTCTCTGCCTTCTTCATCGACAGGATATTGCCCCCCCCCTCCTCACAAACCCTTCTTCATCAGCTACTATTGCCCATAAAGGCGCGGGGGAGACCTTACGAAGGTGCCGAAGGTTTACCGGAAGTACAAGAGGATGGGTTAACTCAGTGAAGGGTAGCTGAGTGTTGCCGACGCTGCCGAAACCCATCGACGGCGTGCATCGATTTGACAAGGACTACCGGATATTACGATGATAAGGACCCACGGCAGCTGAACCCAATAAGGTCGTGTTAGTTCGGGCCAGAGGACCATATACTTCCTTACCCTCTACGTTACTTCTGCCCTTTTGAACCTCCCCTGTCGATAGTTCCTATCAATTTGAGATACAACAGGATATTACTATAGGAAAAGAACTCGAGGAATCGATTTGCCTGTCTATAGGTTTCGTACGGGTAGTGTCTAGGAGGTTTGCTAAGTATAATTCAGGAAGACGGTACGTGTAGTTGTACAGTTGGGTCAAAGGTTATGTATACAGGCGATGGGGTAAAAGGTAAAAAGAAATTGGAACGAAGAGTGGTGGAGGAGACGGGAGGAGTTCGAACGTTAACGCGACGTTGACGCATGGCAACGGCGTACGACGTTCACTCTTGCTCCCTCTGTCGGTAAAACAGAGAGGTGGAGGCTGCATAAGAGAAACCAGGAGAAAATTCTCTCGCATGGCAGACACTGGGCGAGACTGTAGTTTAGGTACACGTATCTCTCTAGGTATGTAAGAGTAAACGGGAACCTGGGGAAGAACCAAGGAGGAGAGGAGATCTCTCAATCTCCACGTGAAATAGCCACCCCCGCCATAAAAGTTAAAGAGAGAAGAAGGTCTTCCTGGCTTGTGGCTGTAGGCTATGGATACGAAGAGAGAGGGAGAGAGAAAAAAGAGACAAAATAAAAGCTTGAAGATCTATAGGGTGTTTCTTCCAGGTTGAAGATCCTGCACACTAGGAGGCTGCTCCTTTCCAGGTTGTTTAGCCGATCAAGTCCTATTTCCAAAACACTTTGCGATACCCGAGACACTGACGCACGAATCCAGTATACGGAATAAGATCCTTCAAGACGGGCAGCTATTTGAGTATTCTGACTTGAAAAAAAACTACCTGGCAATCTCACGCTCTACATACAAAAGCTTTTTCGCTCCCTTGACTAGTCCTCTACACGGTTACCTTAGTGTATATACACTAGCGGTGAGTCGACTATAGGTAATGCAAAGTGCCTAGGAGATTGCAGAGTCTACTAAGATGAACTCTGCCTGCCGTTTTGCCTTATTAGTCAAGAGTAGACTCGGCAGTGCTGCACAAACCAAGGAGTTTGGTAAGGACCAGCCAGTGGGAGGCTGGATCGAGAGAATCCAGGTAAATAAGTCTAGGAAAGTGGAATCGGCAAATGGGTAAGAAAATCAGCGAGCTGAGATTTCCCGAGATTACCCAGAATTCCCGTGGAAGTATTGACCGGACCTGGTGCCGTATCTACCTCGTCGGTGTAAAAGTATCGGAGGCAGCAGACAATCGAAAAAAAAGAAAAAAGGAATAAAAACAAGAATGTAGAAAGGTGTAATAAAAATATAATAAAATTGAAAATACCTGTAGCGCTGAGAATCCATTTCACGACGCTCCTCGGCGATTGCTTCGTTCAGGTCACGGTTCGGGTCGACGTCTCGTAGCGTCGGGACGAAATTCTCGCTGCTCACAAACTCGACCTCGACGTCATCCTCGTGATAGGTCTCGGTCAGCGTATACTCTCTCAGCTGGAACATCAAGTGGAAATCAGTATTACTGGACGTCCCCATTATAAACTGCATTACCGACTGAGCAGCCATACATTGTGAGAACAGAGAAGGCCGTTTCTAGCGCGTGTTCCGAAAAACGATTATAACCATATAGAACAGTACATAGCTGAAAGCGTGTATATCAATACCAGACAATGATCCGTGGCTTGAGCCAAGCTTTAAAAATCGGCCGACAGGGTCCATAAACGAAAAGATCCAGGATTAGTATCAGAGCTCTGCATCGCCCGCAGCATCCTGCATCCTCTTCTCTAACAACACACGTGTAAGACAAATTTAGTCCTGCTTGTCCGTGTTTGCTGAAAAGATTGATACAAATTCAAGCTATTGTTGTGGCCGTGCAATCCAGGGGCGTATCCAGTGACGGTGAAAGAGGGGTGATTGGCGGAAACATAAAAGCAACCTTTGTACTCGGATTTTCTTTCCCCGACCCTTAAGCAGCTCGTGTATCTTTGGGGGGAGGAAGGTCCGAGGACGCAAGGGCCGGGGGAGAGGACGATCTTTCCTCACGAGATGGACGCACGGCGTCGACTAACGTAAGACGACCTACCTATCCCCTCCCCTTCTCTCCCTTTCTCACAGGAACTCCCAACGAGTGTAATAGGGTGAAAGAGAATGTTGAAAAAAGGAAAAGCTCTAGGAAATAAGTGGAACTTGGAAGGAAGAAGCGAAGTAGCCAGCGAAAGGCCAAGACTATTTCTACCGGCCAATTAGTCACTGCCCGTTCTTCGGCACGAGCGAATTAAAGCCAATGAAAGTTTATGGTCTATGCTTTACTCTGCCTTTAATTCTCTCTCTCTCTCTCTTTCTCTCACTCACTCGTGGTCCTTTGTCTTATTCTATCCCCTTTCTTCGTACGTCTATAATTTTACGTGCGAAGTAAGTTTTGACATTAAACAGCCTTTTTAGGCGAACGAGATGGCCCGGATGTAAAATTGCGAAATGTTTATTACGAGTCAAATTGCTTCGGTGGTCCAGATGGGAGGCTGCGCATGCGACTATAACTTGATAGGTAATTGCTAAGAAGGGTTACATCAAGCGAAAATTTTATATTCCAAGAGCTGCCAGCTCAAAGAGGTTCTTCTTCTTTCGACTTGTCGATTCGAGAGAAAGGATAATTAACGTTTAATTAATCGATCCTCAGTGTCATTTCCAATTAAGGATCAATTAATTACTTTTATACGTTAGCCAGCTAGCTTGGCTCTGATCGAGAGACAGGGGCTAATTCCTTGATTGGCTGATTGCTCGATTGGCTCAGTTACTGACGGGATGACTGACTACCAAAGACAAGGTGAAGTAGATACAGTATCTGCTGGTCAGACTGAAATCGGTTAGCTCGATCGGACGGAATAGTCCGTTATTGCTTATCAGCTTATGAATTTACGCGCAGAGCCGTACAGGCGCGAGAAACGTTTAATTAATAATAATTGTTAATTAACAGACGAGAGGAGCGGAGCCAAGCCAGTTTTCCAATTAACTATCGATCCACTTGAAAGTTACGAGGCTGACCTACAATACAGTATATAGTCGACGCTCTGCAACTTCATCAAAAAACTCACCCTTAGCCGTTACTACCACTACTACTACTACAACCCCCAAAGTTCATTCAGTAGACCAAACTTTCAGCAATTGTGTACCAGAATTGAGCTATTTCTGTCGCAACACTTTCCCTCGTAGAAACGCGACGAAAAACTCTCGTGAAAACGTTACCACAAGGGTAAACAGAGTGACGAGGATTGATTAAAAAAAAATATTTAAGCGCGCTATTATAACGAAAATAAGGGATGTACAGAGAGAAGTAATTAAAAGAGAAAATTAAAAAAAGGAGCAATCAGGTAAATCATCCCCTAAATCCAGTTCTACCAACGTACGCGATAATATCAGTATCTTTTTGGGTTAATCACCCGCATTGCTATTCAATCTTTTAAATGAAGCTTTCAATCTGCTTCCAAACGAAAATAAACTCGGCGACCGTGAGATCAACCTGAAAATTGGTATTACCCGTGGAGAATCCATATCACCAGCCATTTCGCTGTATCGGATAGAGATTTTTATTTTGAAAATAAATAAAAAAAGTATCTCTGAATACACCAGAACGTTTGACGTTTGGATATCCATGAGGGAAGGCGTCGCTATTGGCAGATACTAATTTTCGCCATGCTCTTATGGGTTCAAATAAACGGATGAAAAAACGCATCACGCGTTTCATTAACGAAGAAAGAACATTTGGCTTTGATTCGGAGAACGACGTACAGCAGCATCCACAACGGACGACCAAATCCCACTGCTGTTTACACGAGGTATGTTTGTGCGTTCGTTTACGCCGATCCAGTGCAGCCGCCACCGGGCAGGGTCGACCGACTGTACCCATCCGACCGGTATTCACGGTTTGAACATGCCGTCGTATTCGCGGGGGATGTAAATACAAATTCGAAAAAAAATTCTCTCAATGCAGTAATGGCTGCCAGAACCTCCCAGTCTGCGTCGTGTAAACGACACTCTCGTTCATTAGCGTTCCGTGTTTGGCAGTCAGAGCGCCGACCAAACGAAGCTTATAAACTTCCATATATATTTTACAAGCGCGTCGACCTGAGTCTCCATACAATTTAGTAGCGCAACCACGTGAGTCCACATGTAGCGACGGCTCGCCAGCCGTACGAAGAGACTTCCGGAATCCCATCCGTTTTGTATTTGCCAAGGAAACTCGAACAACTCGCATAAATTTCCCCGATCAGTTTTTGGGGTGGTCGACATCGGTAGGGGAGTCGAGTGGGGTAGTCCGTTGGGAACGGACTAGTCCGTCGTCTCACTTTGCCAAAACTACCCTTAGAACCTGAATCTCATTGCTGACCCGTGCAAGCATTCAGCTGGCTTTTACAATGTCGATCTCTATATATCCCTAAACCCATGACTAGCTGAGACCCTCTGCTCTCTCCTATTCTTCTTTTTCTCTCCTGGCTCCGTCTCTTCGTCCCTCTCTTCGGGACGCCTCGTCAAACGGTAAAAGCACATGGTCGACACCGTACAGCCAATTCCTACCCAGTGGACCAAGCATCAGACATTATTACTTCCAAGTGCCCGTTGCTATTTTCTTTTTTCACTTGGCCTCCCTGCAAAAGCATATCAAAGTCCGAGCATCCGTCCTGCCACCTCGTGGATATTATAGGAAGCTAAAAATAAAAGTAGACAAGGATATAAAACGTTATCTAACTGCATTATATGTATGCCATATACACTGTACACGCGTCTAGCGGCTTATCACCAAGTCAATTTGCCAGACAGTCATAGTCGTGCAGATAAACGCTCAAGGCTGTTGAAATATACGTACTTTATAGCTGATAGTAGAGTGACGTCAGTGGTTGCCACAGAAGGGGTTGGACCAGAGTCCCTTGGCTGAACAGTGTTATAGGGGGTTGTTAGTGTTAACATGAGGGGACTTTGGCGTCCAGGGTGTTCGGAGAGAGGGGGCGGGGGGGTGTTGTCAGTAGTGTCAGTGCAGCCAGTGAAAAGACAGGCCGTGCTGTCTGCGTCGTTGCGGTTCACTAGGGGTGGGTGGGTGGTGAGGGGAGGGGATGGAAGTAGGGGTTGAATATGTTTGGAGCCATTCCGCAGAGGAACGCGGCGCCACAAAACCACCCCTATATCACCTTGCGGTTTCGGTTATAGTGCGGAGCCGTGAGAGGCTTCGGACACAGTCCAGTAAACCACCCCTAGAATATATTATATAACTGGCGGCTCTCCGGTACCACGATGAGCCATACGTTGGTTAGTACGAGAGTGGCTCGTAAATTTTTCTCCTAAAAGAAAAAGCCAAGGGCGTCCCGACGCCCTCTATTCGACTTTTTACTACGTTCCTGTTTTACGTCTTCATCCGTAAGGGATGAAATCCGAGATACCTGTTAACTAGCCTGAGACAGTAGGGATGATTGGTTATTGAACGGTCGGCACTGTATACGTTTGAGACTGAAGTTACCCTCTATAGATATATAAATCAGGCGTCGGGACGTTCGTGGCGTCGACACCCCTTAAAATGTATTATAGCGATTTCTGACAGACGCAGCCATTATACATATCTTTAGAGCGCTCTTTAAAGATTTACAGTCGAGGACCTGCCCCCTCTTGCTACCCTTTAGACAATTTCATTGGCAGCTGCTGATTCTCGCGGTACTAAGGGCTCTGTTTAAGGGTTGCTCGCAAAGGGGTTAATTTGGCGTGAAAATTAAGGAAAAACTCCTCTCGCTACCAGGAGGTACGTCGCGTTCAATTTCAGGAATGGACGTTGTATAACTCGTTGCAGTACGTCGCCACTACTGCCAACCCTTGCAGCAACTACCCTTAGTCCGTTTTACTCGCAACGATGAAAACCAGCGGTCACAGTGGTTAATTCTCCGATTGTCAGACAGCGCGTGACGAATTCCTACGAGCCGTGAGGCACTCGGTCGAACACACGTTCTACGTGTTTGCAATGTATAAATAATTTCTCCGTGTTATAATTTCATCCCCTCTCGTTGCACCATCCATTGGGTCCAGCCGCACTACCCTGACGTCGCTAATCGGGAGGACGATGCAGTCAATCCTGGTAACGGTGCATGCAGGTATCCTACTGCTATTAGGATATTGGTTCAATGGGGTGTTGGGTTCGATTAGGATGGACCATAGATTTCCATAGATGGCCTCGTCCATTTGGTATTCGCTGCCGAAATTTCGATTGGCTATAATGTTCGTCCATTATGCTTTTCCACCCCTTGCATTGTCCATCCGATTTTTCATTCGAATTTGGGTGCGTGTCAAATATTCATCTGCCCGTCAATTTATCCGTCCGATGGTCCAACAACCCTGCGTCTCCCTATCGATATGGGCAGGAGTCAAGTGGAGCACGTGAGCGACGGTATCGGGGAATTACCTAGTAACGATATATATCGGGATCGAGTATGGTAAATCGAGGGTAGATCAATAATTCGTGATGAGGCTCGTAGCAGAGGGTCCTCTAGTTAGATGGGAACGATAGTGCCGGAGATGAAAATGGTGGCTGGTTACAATGCTGGCAAGGACCGGCTCACCGAACCAGAGTATTAATCCATGGTGAATTAAATCACGTTCAAGCTGTAATAAAGTCCAGTTATCGTTGTTCAACCGTGGGAGGGGCGGAGAGGGTGAATATGCAGGGAAGAGACGTAGGCAAACTGCCAGGGTTAACCAACTAAAATCCAGGCCGAATTCGCGTCGGTGGTGAACTAACCAAGCGTTGGCTGTAATATTAAAAATATGTAAATTACTTGTACGTACAGTGAACGACGCTGTGGCGTCGCGAGATAAGTTGTATGGATGAAGAGTGTAAAATTCGGTAGCAGTGGCTACGTACCTGGCCAGGTGTGTATTTCGTATGGTTGTAGAAGGGGGATGAAAATGGGGGATGAGGTCACGAGGGGTCGAGGGTAGTAAATAGTCGGTATAGCAGGGAGTTTCGAGCACGTTTTCGGTCTGGGCCCTGTGGTGCCGGTTATAAATTCTAGGCTCCAGACGTGCAGGGGTTGGGACTTTGGTCAGGGGTGGTTTCTTTTTTCCCCGGAGGTTGCTTGAGAGGGTAGTCGCCCTCGCACGCTCCTAATGCCCAGGTCGAAGCGACATGCAGGGCCGTAGCAAAGCCTCGTGTGCAAATATTAAGTTCTTCTCGCTAAAGGAAACCTCGAGGCCCATTTACAGTGGTTGTTTACCCTTACGGCTACGTGCTTGGAATGGTCCTTTTGGGATTTCGCCATTTTTTTTCACCCCTCCGAATTTCCAATATCTGGTCGAATGAGAGTCCTCCTTTATCCACGATCCTTCACTTTCCTTTTATTTCTTCTTTGCTATTTTTTTTTCGTTCGCTACGTGCACTCACTTTTTTTCATCCCCCACCCTTATCATCTCGCTGGCAATTTTTTGTCTTGGCAAATTCACCCTGATTTACTTTGAGATAGAAAATCGACGGTGCAGAGGAGGAACGGAGAAGAGTAAACGAAGCCCAGTGCCATGGGCTGGAAGATAGAACAGAAAGAGGGGGTGGATCTTGAGGATGCCTAAGAACCAGCAACCCCTGGACCAGTCGACAGATGATTCACAAGCAGTTCAGGATTGGACCGTGTACCGTGTAGACTGTGCAACCATTGAGATGTGTGATTCCAGGCATCACGTGGTACAGCAGGGTGTTACGTTGCTTCCTGTCGCACATTCGTCTTCCAGCATCCTCCCTTATCTGAGTGCGTTGACGTTGATACCGGAGGGGTGGTTTCTGGCTACAGACTCGTGCCTCGAGACAGCCCTATTGCTTTCGCCTAATCTCGCTAATCTGCTCTGCGCAGATTTGGCTTGCTATCCCAAACTCCCTTTATCTATCCCGATAGTAACTTACCCCCGTGGAGACTTAACAGTCATCCCTTGGGATTGCGATTAAGGTATGGTCGCCCGTTAAACGTCCACCGGATGTGCCTGCGGGACAACCAGCTTTCACTAACTGGTCCATAAATTTGCTAATCATCCCCTCAAAATTATTAGAGATCCCTCCTCTTCGTTTCCGGCCCCTTGGACGAACTTCCTTACAGTCAATTGTTATTACTTCAGGTTATTTAATTAATTTCTATTCTTCCCACCACCGAGTGGTCTTGCCCATCCGAACAGCCAGGAGCCAGTACGGCGCTTAAAGTGACTTCCGGAAGTCTGAAGCAACCAAGGTGGAAGTAACCACTGAACTAAAAGTCCCTGGACTTTCACGTTTCTACCTGAAAGTTTCGACGCTTGACGTCGGTGGCGTCCACGGCGAAAAGAGGGATATTTACCAAGACCGATCCTCCCGAGTAATCTTCTCCGATGACCTTCGAACTCTTCTCGAGTTCCCAGTGAATCCCTGAACGTCGTCTACTACCTTAATGAGTTTCCCAGTTAAATCCTTGCTAAATCTCTTCCAATTTCTTCTCAATCTGGATGACATTCAACCCTAATTATCTTCCTGACTTGGACATATCCAACTTACATATCGTACCTTATCTCACCAATAGTTTTATATAATCCAAACCGGGTAATTCTGTATCGGTAGATACATAACACGTGGGTGATAACCAGATATGATTATGCAATAAAGGGGTGAATTTATCATCCCCATTGGTCCGATCGGATAACGACAAAAGTTTGATAATTAAGTGGCCAAACGAAGTGAAGGTAGGTTAGGTCGATGAAAAGTTCAGATTTGATTGTCAGAGAAGAGGTTATGGAGGCCATCAAAATCATAGACCAGGTCAAAGGTCGATACGGTTTATCAGTTCAGCCACAAAATAATGAAGTTCACAGGACTTCCCAGCTACGTATTCCCTTGCAATTATTACAATTTACAAAATTACGAATTTACATAGGAACCGCCTTGTTACTGTCCGTCTGTCTGATCACAGCAGTGTCATTACTACTAGATCCGTTTTAATATTCACAGACTTACCACTCTATTCGTATCAGGGTTGATTCTCAATCTAGAAATTTTAATATCCCTGAAATCTCACCGTTTCTAACTACCAACACTTTTCTGAAGCTTTTCGCGCATTCCCCCCCCCCCCTCCCACACCCTAGTGAGATCCGATAAAAGCGAATCCGGTAAATAAATATTGACGAGATGCGAACTCCAACCGACTGCCGCTGCTCCTCTCCCGATAGCGCGCCTTCTGGAAAATGTATTTAGCCAGGGTGTCACAAGACGGAAGTCGGAAGTCGCAACTTGAAGGAGCCAAGGATACAGTTCCAAGAAGGATCTTGAAGGCTATGCAGCTGCCGCTGGTTTAAAGCCAAGAGTGGCAAGCCTGTATTTGACTGGAAACTGAATTGCAGTGAACTCATCTCTCCGGCTTGAAGACTCTCACAACTTGACGTGCCGTTACCCTTCAGCTCTGACGCATACGTAAAGCGGAAGAGGTTAGGTTCGATCGATAAAAAGTAAAAATATGTCAGAACATAATAAAATGTAAAAAAAAATGTTTCCCTACAACAACTAAGTATCGAATATATGCATTTTTGAAAATTCGAGGATGTAGGATCTAAAAACTTATTTTTGAACAATTATTTAGAGTACCAGCCCGAAGGGACCCATTCCAAAGATTGCTGAAAAAATCCGTATCCACTTTGGACCCAGCGCTGCTATCCAGCCTCTCAGGCTCTTTCTCTAAAATACTCTGGACCTCACCTTCGTGAAGGTAAGGGTTGCTATTGGTGGCAAACGAGGCAGATTCGGATAGTAGAAGCTCCCAGCGGGATGAGCAGGGTAGCGTGACGTGATCCTGTAGGCTATTCCCTGAGGTTGCGTGGGCCAGTTCGCCGCAGTGAAGGTGAATCCGTTGTCCGTCCCACCGTCCAAGGGGTCGAGCTGATCAAAAAAGGTCAAACACCTGCGTTACCATACTTTCAGGAACGTACACAAAAATCCAAGGTACCCCGTCTGACTGTCTAGAAGGGATGCGGGAAAATGTTTAATTTCCGCACCATACCCTCGACAGTCATAAATTATATAGGGTGACTTTACTTAAATCATAATAATAAAAGTAAACAAATAAATTACCTCCACAGTGACGGTGTCCACCCAGTTACCCTCGACGCAGAGCTGGAAAGAGTCCACCCCGATGAACCAGTCAGGGCTGGGGTTAATTCTCGCCATGATGCTAATAAGGGTGTGGTTCCCGTCCAGGAAGGCTCTAGCGATGCTGGTGCCTTCACCCTGGGGAACTGGGGGTCCCGTGAACGAGTGAAGAGTACTAGGAGAGTCACCACCGGTGTCCAGCCCATCCGCTCGGCCACTCTCGACATATTGTCTGGCGCCCAAGGAGAGACGTTCGCCCAGCCGGTACAGGGTATAGGAGGAATCATGAGTCCGACCTGAAACATGTGAGTATTCACGTAGATATATAGTGTGTGCGTGATAACTCTGAAACGCGTTACCATAGCACGGGTACAGCACATATCCCTAGCCTGATTTGCGTACGTAACTATACTGGATATTGTGTACAAGCTAACGATATAAGTTAGTCTTAGGATGCAGGCGAACCGTAATCGCGTGTCTCGGGGCATTCCAGTCCTTTACGAGCGAATCAGAGCCAAATCCTACAAATGAATGAAGTTTCCCCACATCCGTCTGGCAATTGTGCACGGTTATACTGGTACCGTTATAACGTCGAAGGTCGACTGGAAACAGCATTAGGCAGACGACATAATAATTGTATTAGGAAAGTACTAAAGCGTTCGGATCAAAGACAGACAGGATCCGTGGAACCGGTTGGAGTGAATTTTGAGGGTATTTACGCTGGCACGCAGTTCGTCTTTGAAATCCTAGGGATCCTTTCGTTTGAGATGAACTTTGAGGGAGGGTAAAGTGCGAAAGCGTGGAATAAGATAGCACGTTGGTTGTGAAAATTAAAAAAAAAGAGTAGATGTAAAAAAGGGGGAGAGACTATAAAGTACAGAGGAAATTTCAAACGCCAGAGCACTCGCATCCTACCGATAAACTGGAGAACGTCCGAGGCGCCGGAAGCTGGCCGAGATAGGTGAATTAATGCACCCGCCCGAATTTATAGCCAATTAATGCACCACTCGAGTCCTGCCGAGAGCTGAGAAATATACGGGGCTGCTCGTGAAAAATGTCCCTGTGCTTTGACGCACCCCCGCGACCCTTCGACTTCTTAGCCCTCCGGTCTTATATTCGATGGTTCGGCTGTGACTGTATTCGCGTGGGATCAAATGCCCATATTCGTGGATCATCGTCAGGACTAGGCTCAAAATGATCCTAGTAGCGCCAAAGATCAATTCGATGTATTGGGCAAGGCAAAAAAATTTAAATCTACAGCAATTCCCAAAGCCCCCGCCCCTCCCCATGCTGGGGGATGTTTTTGATTGGGTCGGTGGCACGATGGTGGTTATTAATCCTCGGACATGCTGTTCGGATCAATTGCCAGCTCTGGTGCATGTGACGTGTACCGGATGTCTCTCGTGAGTGAATATCCTGATTCCCTAGATACACGCAGAGTGGGACAGAGGAGAGACAGAGGATAAATCGCAACAACCACCGGATAAATCTCAGCCTGTCCTAACCTTTGTCGAGGGTGTAAACACATTGGAACTGTCATGGCGTTTCTCTCCTGTGACCGTGTCAGGGGGTGCGCGTGTTTAAAAGGGGTTCGAAGAGCAGCCGAGTACCAGGGTTGTTCTTGGTTTGCGTGTAGTTAGAGAGGGAGGGGGTGAGTACCGCCGCAATCCTGGCGTATTCGAAATGGACTTAATTAGTTTCGAAATTAGCGAAAACCACTGGCCGCGGGAGTTACATAGTTTGGTTGCGGACAGCTGGTGAAAGGGGATGCGAGGGTGTATATAGGGAGTTGGGATAATAGGGGATGAAAAAGGGGGTAAGAAAAAGAGCGAGTTATAAATAACGTGCGAGCGACGAGTAGACCTGCATCTGGCATCGACTGTGCTTGGTCCTTGTTGGTCCTCGTGGACGTGGATGATCCAGCAAGAAATTAGCATAAAGGAAATATTCAAGGTTTCGCTAAAATTCGCACCCACTAATTGCATTAATTAATCGCGAATCCGGCGGTCCTTATGATTGCACGATTCGAGGCTCCGTTTCTTCCGATGCTCACAGGGGACGAATCCATAATCCCTGAAGTCGAGGGTCTCTCCGATGAAAATGATCTCGCTGAAGGTCCTGGACGGAGACTGGGCTGCCGGTATCGGGGAGCACTCCCGAAGGGCCAAAAGTTTGGCAACCCAGGAAAGAATGACATCCAAGAGGCCCTGGGGTTCCCCAGTCGTTTGTTCTGGAATCCGGGGGTGTCGGGTAATCAGGCCCATCAGGGCCGGCACCATCGCACCCTCTATCGAGACTCGTCAGACTAGCGACAAAATTCCCAATAATTATCGAATAACAAAGGGGCACGAGAGTACAATATCGAGCTGTAATTAGCGAAGGGTTGCTAACTTCTCACTCATAGATGTCGGCGGTGGAGAACGTCAAAGGGTGGATCGAGGGTGAGAAAGAGAGAGGAGGGATGGGGGGAGGGGATGAACGATAGAGGGTTCCCCCAGTGATGATGATGGAAGGGGCTATAGTCAATGAGTGAGAAGCAAAGTCAGCCAGTCCCCCCTCGCAGTCACCCAACCAAGAACAAACAGCCACCGCTTGACAAATAGTTGCCGTTGGCTTTTGGCAAAAGGGCTTGTTGGCGTTTCTCGCAATAGTAAATTTGCAAAGGGTATAACGACGGAATAGGCACGGCAACGTAAAATGGCGGAGTAAGTACAGTACGAGGGGGATGAAGGGCTCCTGTGGCTTTTAGCAGCCAGCAGGAGCCTGATTGAAATAAAGACGAAATTGATAAATTTCCAAAGCGAGTTCACTGGGGCGTAGAGAGGGCTGCTGTCAAGGGCGACCTGAGAAAGACGACTGTGGGTAGAAAGCGAAGCGATTCCGAAGGGTAGCAAATGGTGGAAGCTTTGGCGAACGAGTTTCAAATGAATTGTAAATGTTCTCGGTCGAAGCTATCGGAGCAACCATATTATCTTCGAGGAGTGAACTCCTAGTGAGAGACGGTTCCCCAGGTTACACTCTGACACATCAGTTCATCACCAGTTTCTAACCAGTTCTCAACAAATTCCCTCGCCAGTTCTTCATGGTTCCACGTGGCAGTTATTCACTAGCTCACGAGACCCCCCCCCCCCCTTTAACCCCATCAACCCCACTTAAGCTACCACCAAAAACAACTTTTCAACTTTTCCTCCCTCCACCCGCCCCTTCTTCACCCACGGAGTCACTCACTCACAGGCTCACCCTTTTCCTCGACCCCCCCTCCAGTCAGGAACCCCTTCTACTCGAGTAATTCCATCTCTGGTCCGCTCCCGATTTCCTGTGGTTCGCCACACTTCCCGGCCCCACAATCGATTATACCGAATTATACGTAGACCTTCCTCCCACGCGTTTCTACGCACCCCCCTAGCCCCGAAAACACACCCCATAGCGAGAGAGAGAGAGAGGGGGGGGATTCTGAGATCGGTACCGTTCCGGGTCTTCTCTAACAGCGGCGAACATCGGACTATCAGGATACTCGCGTAAAACCACCCCCCCGAGCCACCCCGTCCGCCTGCAGGAGTTTCTCTGGCAATGCCAGTCCGCCAACCATACCGAAATAATACCTACGAATCCTTACATTCCCACATATCCTCAAGCATGAATATACCATAAACCCACCCTTAGTTATTAGGCATCCAGATATACCTACCCCTATCTTGATACCCAGGTATATGTCGCCTAAGCTGAAAACTGAATCGCAGAGACAACCCGGTGGGAACTTCCTGAAACTTGCCTGATGCTAACTTGGCTTGAACTCTCGTTAACGCACCCGATATATACATACGCACAGTCAGGGGTGCGCGTGTCTCGCCAGGAAGTCATCAACCCCTAAGATCCCTATGATGTCTTCGCAATATGTTCATGAGATGTTGGCGAGCTGCTCGCGACATGACGCGTCGACCGCATTCCGCACCCAGATGAATGTCTGATCTGGCTGTTCGTATGGGAGCAGGGCGAGTCTGGGGGGAGGGGTAGAGGGAGGGTTGTTAAAGGATGTCACGCTAGGGTTGAACAGGAAAAAGGGGTGGGGGAATGCGTTTCCCTTGCCCAATTCTCGGAAATTCAAGTCGCATCTCCATCCGAGTATCTAGGCGTCCCAGCATCCCTTTCGGTTATTTTCTTTCTCTTTTCACCACCCGCAAGAGGGATGCTTTGATTAATGACGCTTCCACTACTTTCTGTGAAACAGCAATGCCCTGGTGGTCGGTACTACATTTCTTTCATACATTTATATATGTGGAATATCGTACATATGTACCACATGATATAAATTTATATGTATCAACGAGATAACGGTCCGTGCAATAACGGTCAACCAATTGAAGGCGGTTATTCGGCACCCGTGTTAATTTTAATTAAAACCATAACTCGGCATGTTCGATTAAAAAAGAGAGAGAGAGAAAGACAAGGAAGAGAGCAGGGAAAGAGTGAGAGAAGCAAATGGCTCGTGGTATGGTTTGAAATTAGCGAATTTGCCAAATCCAGGAGTTATGCCTTGAGCTACCCAAATTTTCAGGTTCCCCGTTTCGTACAGTCCACGTACGATATTCCTGTGTCCCAGGAGATATAACGGGTGGCGAGGGTGTGACCACTCGTTCGAAACAGGAAATGAAAATTCATTCGAGCTGCTTCCTCGGAAATGGTGATTATCGAGTAAACGAGATTGCCTGACGAGTCACTACTGTATATGACTATTTTTATTATCGGTACAGAGCACTATTGGGATACTGCCTGTGCTACCTGTACCACCATTAATTACTGATACAAATGATAGTACCTGTACGCACCATAATACAGGGTTCATAACTGGTTTCACGTAGAGCGAAGAGTACAGAGGGGCAAAGCGGGTGAGGATGAACGAACCGGCTACAGGGCGGAGAGGAAAGGCGGGAAATTTAAAGTTCGAATGCAATAATTGGCTGGTCTGTGGATTTATCGGGAATAATAATTAATTTGCCGTAAAGCCGCATAAATTATGAACAGTGGATACAAGCCATAGACGGGAATCCGTTTGCCCGTTCGGTTGGCCATTCTCCACCAGCCTCAACCCCTAACCAGAAATAGCAGCCAGCAGGGGTTGAATGAGTGGTTCGAAACAGCGAGCAAACAAACGGGCCCCTAACGAACTGCCGCGCTATGCAAATACGTATTATGGCACAATGTCCCGTAACGTTTAAATGGTCCGCATTAGCTTGGGTAACGTCACCGCCCCCCTGCGCGCCCCTAGCGTCGCCCAGGGGAACCAACTTTCCGATCCCATAATGGGCGACTCGGTCCCCCCCCGCTACCACGACTACTATATCTCGACCACACGACTAGTACGTCATCACTATTGTTTCTTCCTCTAACTTTCCTTTACACTCTAGAAATAATAGTGCCACCCGGTAGAACAAGTTTAAGTAAAACTTTGAGTTTAGCCCCCATTTCGGTATCTCCCGGTATACTGGATGACAGCTGTCTGCCCCCACACGGTTCTATAATAATGCTTCTTTCAGTTGAGATGGCACGTTAGCAATGCAGCTTTGGCGTCGTTTCGTGTAGCGACTGTTTCCAAGTGCTTCCGCTCGTTTTCCCGGTTCCGCATCGTTTCCCCTCACCCCCGCGCCCCCTGCCGACTAGTACTTAATAGAGAATTAACTGGAAAGCTCGTTACTCGCAGAATACGACTTTTACCTTGTGTCGTTTCTAATGCCCGCTTAGGTGTCACTTCCGGTCGTGAATTCTCACCTTGAAATCCATTCCGATCAGACGTTCCGTACCGATCGAAAGTTTCTAGGGAGTTTCTGGGCTTAGTTGACTGCTCTGTAAATTCCCTAGGCAGGGTAGGCAATGCTACGTTCGAGAGTCGGATGTCTGCGGTGAGAGAGAGAGAGAGAGAGAGAGAAGGAGAAGAGAATGCAATAAAGTCAAAGTCCAGGAGAGAGAAAGATGTAACGAAAAGCGCTAAGGGACAGGGTAAAAGGCATAAAAGGGATAAAAGGGTTAAATTATGGGGTTGTGCTCTCTCTATCTCGGAAACGTTAGCCACTTATGCACGGAACATTTAACTCCATCCTACGGGCTGCGACGTTTTCGCAGTATCCGCACTGGGTACGTACTTATATAGATGGGAACGTAATACGTACTACGTAGCTCACCACGTGGGATAGAAAAAGAGAGAAAAATAAAATGTTCCCGTGTGACAGAGAGAGAGAGACTCTCTATAGATATCTACGTAGAAGGGTCAGGGGGTACAGAGGTTATTTCACGACGCGCACACAAATGTAAATGGATGCTGGAGCTCTCTCCGTGCTTGCCGTGTAATTTCGTGTACAAGCTGTAATTTCCAATGTAGCTAACTATGTTATATCACGTAAATGTGCGGCTCGCGCGCAGCCATTTCACGATGCAACGGGTGTCCCGGAAATCGACTCTGGCTGCTACCAGACAATTTCGAGTAACTGCGTTCGTTAGGTCGGAGCCGAAATGCGAAAAGTCAAACAGGACGTGAAAACCTTCCGCGTCCTTTCTTGCGCAAGGAAACATGTCCCGGGTTAGGTTAGGTCATCCGAGCTGTGTTATTTCATCAGGCACTTGGGCCAAGTGTATCCTACGGAGCTACGTTGACATTTAGTATTGTAACGTTGGGTTACAAGGGACCCCTCGTTCGGTATACATAACCTCCCTGAATCAATTTACTTACGTCATATTCCGCAAATATCTTACGCGCTGCTTATTGTCTGGTATTTATACCGCTTATGGAACTTTACTGTTATTACAGGCTAATAGGTACTTTATTGACACGGCGTACCTAATACACGGCTGACTACGGTATGGCTTGTTTAATGCCTTGAAGCCAGGCGTTGGAGATCTCTATTGCAAAGTTATCGATTTATCGATTGGCAATCGATCGAATCGGTCTTTATAGACTTCGGCTCAGTTTTATTTCACGATTATGATACCTTGATTAATTACATTATTTCTCACCCCTTATCACTATTTGGGTCACGCACTGATTTTAGATAACCCATACAAGGCTACTCCTGCGACTACAGCTTATTCATTCATCGGATGTACAGTTGGGCAATCCTATTAATGGCTAACCACTGATGTAAGGTACCTACTTCCGTGTCGACCAGGTTGGCGCCTCCTATTTATAGTCTGACCCAATCTCGAGAGCGTTGCGACGCTCGGCGTCTCTCTTCTTTTTTTTTTTTTTATTCCAAACCAAACCTGGCTCCATCCATTCTCTTCTGACTCGTTAGATCCGTCGCGTCTTCTACTTCGCTCTGTCTCTCTCTCTCTCTCCTTCGTTTTCACTATTTGTCTAGTTCGCTTCCTCTTTCCTTGTCCGTCTCTCTCGTCTCTTATCTCTGGGTGCCACGTCGGTAAAAACGAGATAAGCATTCCGCGGGGTTAACGACGTGTTTTTCCGTCCGAACGACCGTAGAAATAAATAAAATTGGTATCGAAAGTTCCCCCCAGAAAATAAAAACGGCCATCGGTCAACGGTTATTCGCGGTCAGAGGATAAGCGGAGATGACGAATCTGAACGAAAATATAAAAACAACCCCAGCAGCACCATTGTTTCTGCTATTACGACGCACTGAGTCACTGACTATTGTTAGTCCGTATTTTCGCTACAAGAGACACTGACACTGGCTATCGCTATTATTAGGCAGAGTGACACGTAAGGTACGTTCGCGATAATTCGACAGTCGGCGTAAAGTTACAGCGATGAGTCTCTCGTTGGGTTCCACCCTCTTCATCCCTTATAAGGGACCCTCTACGGGACTGGTACAGGTCGGGAATAGGTTTACGTCGAATGGAATTGACTTTGCAGCTGACTTCGTTTCATCCCTTAAACAATCATCCCCTACCGAGTATGGAGCAGCGTTGCGCTTATGCGAAGGAATTTAACTGAACCAGCGCAGCCGTACTAAAGGTACACTGTGTATAGTCAATAGCTGAACCGTTCCACATGCTGTCTGACTATTTGTACTGTGGACCCAGTTTACACGCAATAGCTGCCATTGCTGCTCCGCGTGGCTACGTACACGTTTGGGTCCTTGGTTCGATTCGCCGAAACGCTTCTGATTCCGTTGAAAGCTCTGCTGCAATTTGCTAAATGATTTTCTGCACTCCCCTCACCACCACCCTCCCTTTCCATCCCCCTCGGCGTCCAATAATCCCGCTTGCGCCATTGTGTCCTGCTACCGGAAGCGATAACGTTTAGGCATTCGGTCCACTTCCTGCCGTTCCCTATATTCAGGCTATTGACAATCTCTAGCCAAGGCTCAGAATTTCATTGTCCGACCCCCCGCCACCCCCCGAAGGAAGTGCCTTGGGGATATTTTCGTCAAAGGGATGACCTACATATGATAATTCACTGTGCATCCTTTTATCTATGGCGCAAGACCCTTACGAGGACAAGAACCCACGAACGTGATAGGGGGTGGTTAGAAGGGAGGGGGAGCTTAAAAAAATTTTATTTATCAATGGAAACTTCTCAATTCCTGATATCTTTTTTTATCCTAGTGACGAGCTAAGGTAAGGGTAGCCAACCCCTAGTCGCTCAGGGCGCAAGAGAATCAGGGTAACGATGCTTGGATGTATTCCTGTTGATGTTGCTAGGTCGCGTGGTGGGTCCCTAGTTATCTTGAGCCACAGCCACCCTTGGAGCTACATTCAGAAAGCATCATCCCCCCCTACCTCCCTTCTCTGGTCACTGTCAAGTAAACCAACCGCTCTAGGGGTTTCAGGCTTTTGATGTATTATTCAGAATTCCATTCGGACAGGCTCGGCTTCGCGTTGAGACCAGCCAAGGAAAGATTAGCCGAAATGGAGATACCAACCTGATAGACAAAATTTCTTTTATTCCAAAGGATATCGTAGATCCCCCCCAGCGAGTTTGGGGGGTTGCCTTTATTCACCCGAAAAACAAAACAATTCATGGGGTGGGTCATGAAACACACTCACGAATCACTGAACTCAGATTTGGCTATTGATCTTTGGTTGGCTATCCTGACCGCAGGTACCTTGATCCAAGCACTTCCGGAAGCCACCAACGTTGAATTTCAGCCAATCTCGTATCGGGTGGAGGAATTTGAATGTCTTTGGTAAAATTGCGTAATTTCCAAAAAAAAGTTTTGCTTCTAAAATAAAAATATGGTCACTTGTTCTCTTCTGTGTATATGGATGAGCTCGTTCAGGCATGGAGCTGTGCACGCTTGAAGCAGCTGTGCAAAAAGAGGAAGCCAACGTTGGCGTCGAGTTAATGCAAAGGGTGTATACAGGGTGATACACAACTGGGCTAATCAGTCTTTTGTTCAGGCGCTAACGAACTGTAGCGAAGATGAGAAAGGAGTGCGTACCCGAGTTACTGATAAAATGTAGATAGAGTGTTGCTTGTTCGCTCGTTGGCTAGAAACAAAATTTCTGTTCTGTTATGATGATCCAGCTGCGAATCTTTTTTTTTTCCAGCCGTCTATAGGCTTTGGCGCATAATTGAAATTGGCACTGACAGCGAGCGAAAGCTGGAAATTAATGAGGAACAAAAAAAATTCTTTTCGAATCCTCATTGAAGCATCCCAAATTTCCCGAAAAGAGTGTACGTTGTATGCGTTTGTCGAGAAGCGTCGCGACGCCTGGAATTTCCATTGGGGTATTCCAGCCAATCAGCCATTGAAAAACAACTGTGTCGTAATCTGGAAATGGGATTGAATCGTAAACAAAAACAAAGTGAAGTAAAACATCAATATCATTTTATCTTTCTTTCTCGAGCTTTTATCTTTTTTTTTCTCTTGAAATTTCCCATGGCATTTTACCTACGGACGCGATAGGCTGGTCTTTACCGTGATAATAATAACAATTACAAGGAGCGAACGTCGCTTTCAGAATTGCCTCGAAAACTGACGCTCTTTGACGTCGTCGAGCGAAAGAACGTCGCTTGTTGCGATATCGACGCGTACGCGTCCTTGTGGTACCGGCTTAACGATCTTACCCGGGGTGCATCTGTTTTTATTTTGTCACAGAGTTACGACCCCGTTACGTCATTGTTCCTCTTTCCTCTTACGCACGCACGCGCACAGTGTCGCCTCCTGTGAAAAGCAACTTTACGACAGCTAGCGTCGTGTACGTCAGCAATAACCGGAAGTAACGATACCGACGTAAGCGGGGACGCCATCCTGAGGCCGCTCAGTAGTTTCCGCGCGAGGATTAATATGGACAATATAAAAGATACGAGGAACGACGTAAACTTTGAGATAAACCAACAAATTACACAACTAGCACGAGGTTGTTATCCAAAACCTACATATAGAAACGGGACCTTAATTTTGCCTAAGTAAACGTATCGGCTGACCGAACGGGATCTGTAGGCAAATGAAGGAATGTGAACGAAGCTTAAACCAACAAACTAGAACAAGAAAGGTTTACTTACGTTCTAAAGGGAACATTTGATTTTTAATTTCACATATTAAAGGGGATGTAGAAACTGTTTGAGTGTTTGATAAAGAGAGAAAGTGAAAAATTTTAAAATATTTTATCAAAGTGCAAGTGAGGGAGAAAGGACACACGGAGAAAATTTTTTAGACCATATCCTGACCTGCAGTCTGCATAAAAAATTCTTCTGGATTATACCTGAATACTTTATCTCTTTCTTGCACCTAGTGAAACCGAGAAGGACACCCGATACGAAGACAAAGAATTCCGTAAGTGCCGCTCTATTACGCGTTAGAAAAGTCTCGATGAGTTCGAGATAAAAAAATGCTAGAAATTCGAGTCTCAGGAAGGAAGACAAGGACTAATGTACAAGCTCGAAGCGTTTCGTAGGAAAAGCTCCTCCGCGGAGTTTCGGAGCGTAGAGAAAGGCTCAAAGTTTGAGTGCCGGAGGCTCAAAGTTCGAGCGAACGATCCTAAGCAGCCCAGAGTCTTATTAATCCAGTTAAATTTCTGGCAGATGGCCACTCAAAAATCTCATAATCGTCTAGCGCCATTTTGAGACCCTCTTTGGACTTTTGCCCCTGGAATAACTTTTCATTGTCGAGATACCTTATGTAGTTTCGAGAGTAATAAAAGGAGACGTCGGGACGTCCTCGACGCTCTTAAACGTCTGTGAGGGTTCGGATTTACCTTTGGAGGTTGCTCCCCCCCCCACTCTCCCTTAAAAAAGAACAGAATATCGAAAATGAAAAGAGGGAAAGTGGAGGAAATAAAAAGAGAAAGCAAGGTGAAAGTGCCATCTGGAAAAAGTGTCTGGCACCAAGTACAGGTACCCTAAGTGTGGCAAGGGTGCATAAAGAAGGTAAGGGACGTCCGGTTGGTATAATGCTTTATATCTCCCTATCCGACGCTACAGGACGCTCCAGAATTCATCGAGTCTTTTTTCTTTCTTTTCATCCCTTAGCCGAAGTAACTACCCCAACGTGACCAGGACTCTCTTCTCCTATACCCTGTGTCTCGAGAAGTCGGGAACTCGGTAGGTAGAACTTTATTCTGTTTGCAGTTTGCAGCTTTCCAGTCTTCGAGCTGGCCTGGGCTTTCGATCTCTCTTACGGTTACTGTCGCAACTTTCGTTGCGTCGCTTTCCCGTTTCTGTCGCTACAGTGCGGACGGGGCCTTGCGCTCGCTGCTCCGTGACGAAGCACGAAACTTTAAATATATTTCACGGAGAAATGTACGGGACACTGTCGGATAGCACGAGACGATCGAACGTACCTCGCTCTTGGTTATTAATATTACGTCATACAATTTTAATATTACGTAACGTCCTGTCACAGGGGAATTAATATATTTACTACTGCACAAGATCGATGCTCCTGCAGTATTACTATACGATAAATAGAGATGTAGGTATTTTTTAAATTTTCCAAGTAAGCTTCTCCCTCGAGATTTTTGGTCGTTCGTAAGTTTTACGATCCTCGAATTTTCTTGCAATTTTTAACAGCCATTTCCCGTCTTCTCGAAAAACTCGATACGCCCCAATAACTACGGTACAGTCGATGTTACGATGTGCGCGATTCGTGCGGGCGTTTCGAAATTTTCATTTTTTACGAAAATCACGAGAATTTCTTTTTTCTTTCATTCTTCACTCTTTTTTCTATTTTGTTTCCATTGTTTTAAAATGCTCTGTCCTCTTTAGTTTTTCACCTGCGCGTATTCGAATCGCCGGTGGAAATCGAAGAGCGTGTTTTTCCACGGTTTTCGTACAACCGGAAATGACGACTCGTGTTTTACGACTGTCGCGTTTAAATTTTCCACGTGCAAACTGAAATTCTGGAGGTCCGACTTGGCCCGTAAAATCGCGCGCACTCAATTGAAAGCTCAACCGTATTTTATAGTAGCCCCCCCCCCCCACCCCACCCCTTCAACACTCTCCTGTATATATTCACGTGTCGACAGAGTAGCTAGTATCGGTCGTTTCGTGTAAATGCAAATACGTAATATCTTTGAATATAAATAGACTACCAACACGCCCGTGTATCCTGTGTCTCGCGATTCTTATACCTAGAATATATATCTATACGTAGCATTTCAAAGTATGAAGTCCATTTGTAAGGGTCAGCGAAACCCAGTCTCGTGTGACTGAATAGGATACCCAGTGTATTTAACTCTTCAGTCAGCGGTACAAAGAATTGCAAAAAAATAATATGTCGTGGATTCAGTCCGATTTTTTTTTTGAAAAAACTAAAATAAACAGAATAGATAACTGTATATACACATATGTATATGAAAACTGTCGAGTATTTTCTCATTTCGTGGGGTTTCTCCATCTCCTGCGATCCATCCCTCTTTCATCCCTCGCTATAAAATTCATCGGTATCCTCTATGGTAATGGGAAGGGATCGACTTGTAAAAGTTTTACCGGAAGCTGCTCCCGGTCGGGACTTCCGGTATGCGAATAAAAAATTCAAAGGAAATCTACGCCCGAACGCATATCCAGGCGTCGATATATCTTCAGCGGTTAAAACGGAATTAGCAATGGGGATGGGTGCGGCGGGTTCGAATAAGGCAAAGGTGGCGTCGGCGTCGGCGTCGGCGTCGAGGTTGCCATTCCCAGTTAGTTACATTTCAACGAAATTGTTTGCCCATTCTCGCTGGTTTGTTTAAGCGTCAAGTTTCAAACGGTTAATTCCATTTACGTGAGGAAAGTTGAGACGCCGAGCGTCCCTCGCCGTCACGAGGATCGTGCCCCGTGAAATCCCCCCCTTCGCCCCCCCCCCTTGCCGTCCACGTAACAACCCCCACTACGGACACTCACGCCACACTCTTCATATTGCATGCAGCCACAAATCGAAAACGACCATTTGAAAATTGACTCTCGTTCATTGATTCTTCATCGATGATCCACCGGAAATACGGAGGCGCCCTTAACTTCCTCCTGGCAACTGAGGAACTAAGGAGTTTCTAAGGGCCGGTTGGTCCGAAGGCAGCACCCTAATGGGGCAATGGCCCTTTTCCTTCTCTATACATGTACGCGTCTCTTCAGCGACTGGTGTGTCTGCCATCCACTATTCATTATCCACTATCTGCCTTTCCACCCTTGGATAAGGGCGCAAAGGATCACTAGGACTCGTGTTACCGGAAGTTTCGTGTATCGATTTCTCTGCGAAGACTTCTCCGGACATTTTCTGCCTGCGAGGTGAAGTAGTCTTGGAGGGAGCCTGGAATAGAGGGTGGGAGGGGGGCGGGGTTGAGAAGGAGATAGACATAAAGATGGAGTAGAGAAGAAATTGGAGGAGAGCGATGAACCGGATAGACACATTATTGAATTATCCCTCGGCCCGATCTAGAGGGGATGCTGTTGAGTTTTGAGAAAGAGTACTTCCCCTCTTTCTTACTTGAGCTCTTCCGGGAATATTAAGAGGACTTCCGGTCGACTCGTAACTCGAAAGGGTGCTCCCTCACTCTCGTCTCCTCCCAATCCCACCGACCGAGGGATGGACCATCCAAGAAAATTGGAATAAATTCCTGGCCCAATTTTCGCCCCGGTTCCTGAGGTCCTGAGTCCAGGGTGCCGATGCGCGCAATAAACCGGGTTCTGGATGCTGGGGCTCGATCGCCAAGGGATGCCAAGGGTTTCCACCTCCCAAGGGAACTATCAAACACTACCGCCCCAGCCTACCAGGTACCCGGCAGTGAACCTTACGAATTCGGGAACCTTCCTGCCGACCTGAGGCTCTTCGGAGTTCTCCCTTCTTGCAATTTCCGGTCAATGCCCGAGAACGAGGACGCCATTATTTTTCTCTCCAGCCTCCCTTCGGGCATTCCTCCAGCCGGGACTTGGCGATTCGCTGTTTGCGATTGCCGAGATCAGAGGAGGCCGCCGTCGGCAGCGGCGTGCGTGTTCCCTCGACTTCCGGCCTAATGAATGATGCATTAGCATGCGCTTCCGTTCCTGCCATTCCACGCGAGCCACGTACTCCGCACGGACGACGGAAGACTCGGCATTCGCGGATCCTGGGACATCCTGTCTGGTTGCCTGGTTCCTATCCCATCCTGCCAGCCAGACCTGTCCCCTCCTCTCTTCCCTTCAGCCTCCGACAGCGATGCTCTCCTCCACTTCCGGTTCACGCTCTACCTGATTTACGGTCTGCCCGATGTTTCGATATCCTCTCGTTTTCTTAAGTTTTTTATTTTTATTCACTAACAGCCACGTCTGCACGTTGCATGAAAAATGCAATTTTCCACTAACTGCCATCGGGCATTCCTTTCTCTTCCATTGGAAACGAAGGGAACGCGATACGGAATACGAATTTTAATTGAATACGTACCTACAATCTATACACACAAGGCCGATAAACGAAAGACTGGAATTCACTTTAAAAACAACGTGTGCATCACGTCCTGTAGCTACACGAAGAGAGGGTTCTTCTCTTTCTTTTTTTTTAAATTCATTTCGTTAATCCCTTATCTTTCTTTTTTTCGCAACATTCGATTTGCATTGAGCTACGATGCCACGAAGCAAGCGAGAGCACAAGAGAGAAAGGGGGGAAAGGGGGGGGGGCACGTCCAGCAGCAGTGACAGAGGGGTCCACAGGGGGCTGAAATGAAAGCGCATCCCCCATCCCCTTGCATGGATGGTCCAGGGACGGCGTTTCCGGTCAGTTGGTCAGTGAGCCGGCAGAGGACTAACGGAATCACTGGGGATACCGGAAGCGACGGACCGAAAACTCCGGCCTCTCTCGACGTTCCCAGCGACCTCTCACGCTCTTCCGGTAGGTGCCTACGACCTGGACTCCGGCAGCCGTCACGACTGCCTTGTTTCCTTTATCTGGTCCTCTTTTTTCTTTGCAGATACCTATCCCCAGCATCACCTGGACCAACTCAGCCTTTCATGCCTTGGGAAGACTCTTTTAAAATTTTTTCAAGCGCATTAACCACGCGTCGATGAACTTGCTCTTAAAAGTTCCATCTCTCGCCGATAGCACACTGCCTGGACCAGCAGCAGCTCCCGCAGCATCGGCAGGACCAACCGACGGCAATGGCACAAGGTATAAGACCATCTTCGTTTATCCCGAAGACTCGTAGAAGCCTTCCGTTCTCTCCTTCTCTTTTTGCATAACCTTATCTCCGTAGAGAATCGACTTTCCCATTTCTTTCTCTCCTTCACTCTTCTTTTTCTTCTTCTTCTTCTTCCGGTCCTTCGTTCTCTTCTCTCTCACCTCCCTGCGGGCTCCGTCCTCCTAGTAGCGACTATCGAAAAGGAAAGAGCTTCGCTAACGAGATTTCCTGTCATCTCTCTCCCTCTCACTCTTCTTTTCTCTCCTATCCTTATTCAACTCTTTCACTGTGTCTCTCTTTGCTGACTTTTGAGCAACGAATAGACATCGATGGAAAAGAGAGCAATCTTGGCAGCTGCATTACTCCCTCGCTACTTCGATGCTCCAATAGGCAGACAGACGGATGAAATAGGATGCTGGATAGATGACTCTCTCTATCTCTCTCTCTCTCTCTCTCTCTCTCTCTCACTCTCTCTCTCTCTCTCTCCACAGCAGTAATTCCGTCCAAGCATAAGTATATGCCAAAGTGCACAAGTGACTACTAGCGCGCATGTAACGTTACTCAAATCTGCATAACAAGCGAACATGATGTCATCTACTTCCCTCTCTCTCTCTCTCTCTCTTAGTCTCCAATACAGAGAGGATATCCTTCTCCCTCACTCCTCCCCCCTTCTTCCCAATCCCAGCAGCGGCTCCTGAAACGGTTTTGTTTGTCGATTGTCAATTCCAGGAGGGTGATTCATAGAGGTAAACCTCTCTGGATCTCGACCGAGACTCAAACACCCAGCCAGTCGCAGCTACAAGGTAGCTTAGGAGAGATCTAGTTTCTCTAGCTAGAGAGAGAAAGAGAGATGGATGCTACGTAGCGCGATAGGGAGTGAACAAGAGATGGCGACGAAGGAAAAGAGAAAACTTTAGGCGAACTGCAACAGTTTCTGTTTTGTCTATCTGCTGGCTGAATACGTCGTGGAGGCATTTCAACTTTGATATTAATGATTTGGACCAGCAGGGGGGGAGCGGGGTTAAGACGCTCTTGAAATTTATAGAGCGGCTTCAAGGATTTCAAAGAAGAGAGACGAGCGGGACAAAAGGAAGAGAAAAAAGATGGTGAAAGGGAGAAATTCTCACGGGAGACAAAAAAGCAGTGACGCAATTTTATTCGCGCGGGGAATTTCTCTCTCGCGAGATTCAAAGCTTCGGCCGCGTTTCTTGTCGGATCTCGGAGATGCCAAATGGGTGATTTAGTCCTGGGTCGAGAGATAACTTATTTTTTGGAATTTACAAGGCCTCCGCCATCCAGCATCCACACTGTCTGGCGATCGCTGAATAAATCGGTAATTTCGAAGGGGCAAAAATGAATTTTTTAACGAACTCAAAATTTAATCCGAAAAGACCTTCCATGTTCGATGCTGAATCTGGGGGAGGGATATTAATTGTTAATTTTTTAATGGGCAAATAAAAAACTGGAAATTTTCAAAGTTAAGTATATTGGTCTTTTTTGTCGGTTTTATTTGTTATATGTATTAAAAAATGACTACCGAGCTTAACAAACAAATGAGTAAAGTCGGCCACGGTGTGATGGCGCCTTAAAAAATTTGCCTGGATAAAAGATCGCGAAGCCTCCGTAAACCCCGTGAGGAACACAGAGAGTGGCTGTAGGTGTGAGAAGGTAGGGATCGTAAATTAGAGTTTACGAGGATAAAGAATCTTCGAATCAGCCGAGCTTTCGTGGCTTAAGGCGCCGGTTAAACGAGCGACGCCTAACGGCGTCAGAGTCCATTCTCAGGAAGGATCTCATCGACGACCAGTAACGAACTCGATAAATGTAAACCGTGCTGAAAGCTCCGTAAAACGAGATTTAAGACTAAAGGAAGGAGAGAAAGTCAGAGAGAGAGAGAGAGAGAGAGAGAGAGAGAGAGCACAAGCCGCCGAGCGACAGGATTTCCTTGTCGCCTTGATGAGAATTCATCAATTCTACCAAGAACTCGATCACTCGCTACTAAAGGTTAAGGGGCGTTTTCAAAAGGCTCTCGAGAACAAACAAAGTAACTCCCTTACGCTTTCTTTCTTTCCCCAAAACACAATTAGCCTTCCTGAATAACGTTACGTCTCCCACGAGACGTGTACAAAAATCACAAAGAAAAAAAATCTCTCATAGATTCCAAAAAGCTCGATACAAGCCAACTTCGTCAATAAGTAAATTTTACATGTTCTCCCCAGAGCAAACGCGATTACCACAGCGTCCTCGAACCTTGTGAAGCAGAGCTTTCAGACCAGTAAGCTATCTACTTGCAGTTTCACCCGGGGGATACAAAGTTCCCCGAGTCCCCGAAGAGCCAGAAGAGAAATCTTGGGCTGAAAAAGCTCGACGTTAAAAAAGAGGAAGCTTCAAAAAAAAAGTTGCCAAAAAAATCATCTCGACGATCGTTTCCCCGATCGGTCGAAACGATTGAACGAAATCGACGTCCATGTTCGTCGATTCTGGGTTCGCGTCGGGACGCCGTCAGGTTCGCGTTCGATTGGCGTCCGACCGAAGCGACACAAGTGCCAATCGAAATTGCGGTTTGCACTTGGGAGTGAAAGCATTAGGATGAGGATCAGATAGGATAGCAGGCAGCGGCGGTAGGTGAGCAGCAGAATCCTTTCTATCGATTCGCACAGTGGAAATTAGTTTGAGCTTCCACTCTACATTGTACCGTTGTATATCTATATACACAAGAAACGCATTAAAACCCAAGCATATTCTCCACAGGACCATCCTGAACGTAGCTGCTACACGTTATACTACATCCCCGACATCCTGATACATCCTCATCCATCCTGATGTATCTTGGGTAAGAGGATGACAGGGTAAAGACAAGATCGGCAAAGTTTGTTCTTGCTCCTCTCGTTGCTTAGGACAATCAAGTGTTTACGTTCTTCGAAGCGCCTCCACAGCATCCCGGAACAGGGTTCGATATCGCGTCACGGACATTTAATCGTCTCCTTCGAGTAGCTCTTGCTCTTCCTAGTCCGGCACTTACCCTCCGTCAGCGGCAACGTTCACGCGGTACTCTGACTCGTGGTATTTGCAGCTGCGGACGGGTCGAGTAAGGCAATTTTCAGCCAGGCGGATCATCTTGTACGGACGAGCGACGTTGATCGATTGGTTGAAATTGATAAAACCGTATTGGGAAAAAAATGCTCAGCCTCATTGAATTTCGAGTGATAAGCCGCTCGAAGCGTAATCAGTAGCCACGTGTATATCTGGAACGTAAAGGGCTCTTACGATGATTATACAGAGAAGAGGAGGTTCGGGACGTGGACCGTCGTCAAGATGACTCGCATGGAAGGACACCCGGGTGCACCGAGTAGTTGTTCGCCTGATTGCCCGGAATCCATGGGAAATCCAGGGCCGGGTAGCCCGGGAGGGAAGAACGAGGAGGACGGAGGGAGGACCAGGGCGTGTATAATTTAAGCCCGTGTATCAATCGGCCATAGGAGGGAGAGAACGCGAGAGTGACTGGGTTTGAAGGCCTAGGGGATGATTTCCCGACGGGGTAGGTGGTAGGTAACCAACCAGCAGGCAAGGCATGTTACCGGACTGGGGTATATATTGATCCCAGACTGGCACTCCAGGGGTGGTTTGGCTAGTTAGGGGTTGTACCTGAGGGCCATCCTTATACAAATTCTATAAGTGTCTTGGTCGATTCGACCTCCTAGATCCCCGTACACTGCGAGAGGCATCCCCTTGCAAGGTGTCACCCACGACGACCCCCTGCGCCCGCCGGACCACCTCATCGTCGCTCTTGATCGCACTTGCCCGCAAGAGGCACAGGACCGATTGAGTTACCCCGTCGTCCGCCATATTTGAGTCAGCCAAATTTAATAAAGCTGATTGGTATATTGCCACCGAGCTACTCTCACGACCTCCTAACCTAACCACATTGCTGCCACCTTTCTTCCTCCTTTTCCTTTGGTTCATCGCTGCCGCCAGCCTGATACCAGTCAGGATTTACTGGAACCGGCTATTCCTGATCACCACGTGGAAGGGCGCCCTGGGTCGTCCACGAAGTGGCCTGAGTATCATCTTGAGTCCCGGGCGACTGGGACTGTTGGGAGCACTGAATATCTTGGAGACGCTGCCGTCGATGTCGGAATCCGCGTCGGAATTGGCAGCGAGCATCCACAGGGAATCCCAGTGGATCTTTCACTGTGAGCTTGCACGCTTCGTCTTCGGGACAGCCGAGAATGGTCGATAGAGGCACGTAGGTGAACCTGGTCGGGTGCTGGTAAAAGGGAGAGAGAGAGAGAGAGAGAGAGAGAGAGAGAAGTCATGAAAGGAGTCGATACAACCCCTGAATACACACGTCAAATCCACGGCGGAGCGATACGCGCGTCATCCCCTATCAAATCGCGTTCGCGTTTACGTTAACTCGACGCGTCGCTCGTTTCGACGCCGGGCGTCGGTCGTTTGTTTTATTTTCGAAAGGCAATTTTACCCGACCGACCCCCCACCCCTTGGCACACGCCCATACTCGGCGCAAGGTCCTTGTGGAGTTCGTTTGTGATCATCCACAGGTCCCGACGGCCGTGACGTATGTACGTACGTGCGGACGGCAGAGCAACTACGGGCATGCTCGCATATAAATCAGCCTGCACGATAAAGTATCGCTGCAGTCGGGAAAGTGGCACGCGTCGAAAACATTCTTGATTGGCTCACGACTAATAAACAAACGGCCGTCGGAGATGCTATTATTATTTCCCGATATTAACGGGCGAGAGTAGCCGGAATGCGGGAGAGCGTCGGATTTCTACCCCTGTAATCGTTCAAGGGGTTGAAACGAAATCAAGCTTTGATTTAATCGTTTCGCTGAGGGGTGCGAGTGGATTCCATCTTTTCTTTTTGTTTTTTTTTTTTTTTTTTCAAAATTCCACAATTCTCGGGGAGCAAAGAGCACGTGGTTTATGGGCTCGCTCGACTTTAAAGCGAATGCCCGGAATGGGAAGTTGGGGTATGACGTATTATAAAGAGGGGCTGTAAAACATTTTTCCCTGCGCAGAAGGAGGAGTTAAAGAGGGTTGAAAGGGAAGGAGCAGGGGGAGGGGGTTGGTTTGCCGACGCCAGCTTGAAAAGTTACCCAAGTGTCGCGACCCCCCGGATCACAACACGGACTCCCTTCTGTCACCCGTGATTTTCATGTGACTCGCATTCCACCCCTATCCATCTCGCTCTAACACCCCTACTCAGCCCACCCCCCACCCCACGTAACTAGCAGCGCGAGAGCCTCGCACGGATATATTTTGCTCTCCCACCCCCCAAGACCACTTGCCGCAATACCCAAACGTATCGCATCGTCACACGCCTCCCGCTTCTAGGACCCGGCGCTCGTCACGACCTCATCCAAAAAAAAAAAAGATATTGGCTCTTCGCTTGGGCCACGGTAGGGAAACCTTTTGAAAAACAGAGAGAAGCCTGGAAAAGCCCTGGGGAACCCGAAAAGCCCTTCAGGACTCTCGAGTATCGGTAAAATCTGCATTTTACTGAAAATACTCTTACGCTGCTGTCCCTGCCCCCATTTTACATCCCCCCCCCCCCGCCACCCACCACCCGTCGCTCTGCGTGGCTATTCGATCTCAAAGATTCAAGGACCCCGCAGGGCTCAAGTACGTACGGTGCTCGGGATTGCTTTTCCTGCTGGACATCCTTTTCTTCTGAGCACCCCTCAGGAGTCTACGGAACTGGTCCAGCCTCAGCTAGCACGAGAACGTGTATGGGGGGAGGGGGGGCTAAAAGAGAAAATAAAAGAAGGAAGCACCTGCAGTCGACGGAATCGACGCACGTACGCACACGGATGCACGTATCCTCTTACGGTAGTACAAGGTGGGGGAGGGTTTCTGAAAGGGACGAAACAGAGTCGAATAACGGGGTGGGAGGGGGGTGGAGGGGAGGAGGAGTGGGGGTGGTAGTTACGCTCGAGTGGTCGCGGGAAGCTTTGATTTATTGGAAATCTCGCAGTCGAGCACGAAAACAATGGAACGAGAAGAAGCAATATCAATTCGAAGTCTGAATTTCGCGTAGAGAGAGAAAAAAAGGGAGGAGATATAGGTCCAGTAGGATTTTCGTTAAAGACGTCGTCGTAGTCGATACGACTAAATGGCCGCCACTGGCTTCCTAAGATACCTATACGCTGACTAAGGACTGACCGGAAGTTGAGCAACCGGGTCAGACGCTCCTCACAATGAACTCGACTAATAGAGCCAGGAAATTAGGATTTCGGATTTCGAGTAATGTATTCCGTTATCGGGGTTTCGCTCGGGCGAGCCGAATGGCCACGATTGCTACCCGAGCGGTTGGATTCGATCGTAATAACGGGCTAACTACCTGAACCTATATGACCTGCAAGGGAATCGAACCGGCGACCAAACAGATTTCTATGCCAGTACAGAGACTGATCCCTGGACACTGTATTGCATGCGGTACGGTTAAGAGGCCCAAGATGTAAATTGATATCGAGAGGTCAAAAGGTCAACACGTGGATAACTGGTCAGGTGTCCCATAGAGAGTAAAACCTATCAATCGAATGACTATTGGTATTGGCCAATCGGAAACCTCAGAGTCGGGAATCACGAATAAGCCCAGGCTTACCAACCGTAAATGGGGGCTGGCCGACTGCCGTGTCTGGCGACGACAGACACCGACTACTGCGAGACCAGTTCCCATAAGCTGGGACTGTACATGTTTGACGCCCAGTATATTGCTATTTCCCATTGCTGCTGGCGTGTTTAGCATCGATAGCAACAAATACTCCAAACTGGCTCGTATCTCCTGTGTAGTTGCACGTGAGGACGGTTGGTATCGATCCTAGGAATCTTATCTGTTGGATATCAGGGGGGTGGGGGTGGTACGTTACCGAGAAAGATGAAAACTTTCGTTCCACTCGAGTGAACCGCTTGAGTGATCCTTCATCCTAGTGGAAAATTATAGTTGGGTAATACGAGAGTAGCGGCGTATGCCTATAAAGTCCCTATGAAATATTATTTAACAAGTATCTAGGGATATTTAGGGGGGGTGGAAGGGGCCAGTATCCCTAGTACCCATAAACCTCGACGACATTAGTTACTTTAGCCTTATCAAAAATGCAAAACCCCATTGTCCTCTTAGACCTTGGGTTCTTGCTACTTGGCTATGTGTGTGTGGACGTACTAGAGAATGAGGGGAGAGAGGCGGGAGAGAGAGAGAGAACCGCCAACCTTGATCTCGGTGGACCGGCAAACTTTTCAAGAGACCTAGACCCCCCCCTAAGAGAGACGGCTAAGAAAGAGACGCCGACGCCGACGTCGGTGCTGAATCAACGGCTGACTGGATGTATGGGCGAGTGGGAGAGAATCCGAGCAGGGAATAGCGCGGTATCTCTGTATTGGGAAAAAAAAGGAGGCATCGGAACACATGGCATCTTGGAGACAGGTCGGCTGGGAAGTTGGAAAATTTCAGGAAAAAAAAGAGAGAAATAAAAAAACAGGACCTCGAATAATTTCCTAAGAAGAATGGCGAGCTTCGAAGCTTCGTATACACCTTTAAGGGTCTTCAAATTTTGAGGTATTTTATTTCTATCAAGTTCTCGTATTTAGGAATTCTTGGGCACTGTCAATCTTTGCAGCTGCAGGGCAGGCGTGTCGACCGAGTCGGAAAGAATAAAATAGAAAGAAAGAGAAAAAGAGAAAGAGAGAGGCGAGAGTTAAAACTGAAAAGTACCGAGAAGCTGAGTGGAAAGTTTTTCACGCGATTCAAAGATCACTGGAAGCCATAAACGAAGAGAGAAGCCAAGAAATACCAAAGGAAAGTAGATAAAAAGTTAAAGCAAAGAATAAGAAGTCGAGAAATCAAAAGATTTCGAATTACGCAGGGTACAAGAAGAGAAAAAAGAAAATTGAAAGAGCCCAAAGGTCATTGCATTACGGAAGTTTGAAATTCAAGCGACCACGAATAGAATAACGGTATACCGTGAAAGAGTATTCAAGTAAGACACTGAACCACGCGTACAGAAGGGTTCTGCCATGGGCCGCCTCTACGGTTGCATTGCCGGTTCAAAGGTCAATATTTTGGTGGCAAACCCAAAGTATTTCCCAGCCCCGCTAGATCCCACACATATTCCACATATACCCGCATACGTAGAGAATTAGCAAGACACGGAGCTGAAAGAGCGAAAAAGGTGGGTGTAAGAGGGAAAGAGAAGGACAAGGAGAGCCAACCACGTGAATGTTTTACAGTTACTTTAAAGCTCAGCGGCTGCCATCCCTCTCGCGCGCGACGAAGCCTCGAGTGGCAAAATCTAATTTCGCAGGACCTAAATAATCTAATAGTCGCATCCCAGCCAGCGAGTCAGTCCCCATCTCGACCGGCGGTGCCTCATCCCCCTAGTAATTTCTCACTGCCAATCAAAAGAGTTGCTCAGCAAATTTGCCTAGGATATTCGCACGGGTCGCCGTGCAAAGTGATGAGGGTAGTAAAAGTGGAGAAGAAAAAAAAAATCAAAAAAAAAAGATGAAGGGAGTAACCGATACGTGGTACGAAGTGATGTAAAGGCAATTTAAAGGGCGTAAGCTCTTAAGAGAGAAATGTAGATGGGAGAGAGAGAGAGGGGGAGCAAAGAAAGAGAGATATGGAGAAACAAGAACAGCTTCAACTGGAAGCAGAGAGTCGAGAGTCGAAGGGAGTTATGAGCGTGTATTTATCCCAGCTTAACCCATCCTAACCCGACTGACCTAGCACAACGTTAAAGCCTGGAAAACGGGATCCGGGGGCACTCCTCCTCATCCGGCATACAGCTCGTTACAGTGCCTGAAACTCCGAGAACTAACTGTTCGTATAAATTCGTAGGCGATTCGAGGGCGTTCGAGCGTGAAAGAGATATGGGCCAAACTGATCTCCACAGTTTGGTACAGAGCATGGAAGCTGGTGTCATCGAGTACGGTGGACAGTCGAGCGGTCGAGTAGTCGGACGATCCGAATGTCAAAGAAAGAAGAGTCAGTCTGGCGTCGGTTAAAAGTCGTCCCGACGGACTTTGCTTGACATACCTGAAACGCGCCGCAAACGCCTGTGCCAGACGCTGTGCCGTGGATCGAGCTCAAAAGCTCGTCGTTCGAAATACAGGATAATGTGTGTATGTAAAAAAAAATTAGTGAACCGAGCCAAAGAACGTCGCGAGAAGAATCGGTATTTTTTTTTCCGAAGAAACAATGCAATCGTGGCGATGAGTTTATTAACGAGGTAAAATCTGGGCTGGAGTGCAACATGTAAATAACGTTGCCTTTGTAGTAGGAGTCGACTCGGGAGGATCGAAGACACGGAAAGGATGAAAGGGATGAAAAGGATAGAAAGGATAACGCGGCTTGACGAGGAGGATCGATATCCCGGGAAATCCGAGAATGGAATTACCTGTCCCGCCTGGCTGACTTGCTGCTTTAACTGCTTTACTGCTGTGCTCCGCCGGATGCTTTAGTGCTTTCGCGTGCTTTTCCTACTTTTACTTCCTCTTCCCTCTCCTTCGAGAAATCTTTACTCGGTACGTTCCTTGCGCCAATTTTACGAAGATGTCCGACCGTTTTGTCTTTTGATTGACGAATTTGAGAAGACGCCTCACCTTTTTTTTATCACTCTCAACTCCCACCCCAGACGGAATCCCGTGAAATTAGCTCGCCCGTTTACTGTATCACGGGGATTCCCCCTCGGTCGGTTATCCTCTTTGGGAATTACCAAGATTCGGGAAGCCTTTCCGGTTTTCTACGGAAGCGACCGGGAGCCGTAGAAAAGACGCGGGATATTTAAGTTCTCGTAACGATAACATCGTTTCGAGCGACCGTGGAGGTGGGACGAAAAGAAAAAAAAAGGAAAGAAAAAATAACGAAGGAAGTGCGAAGACTAAAAAAAGAGAGAGAGACGAAGAGAAGTGGAAGTCTTTCGGAAAAGCATCACCGGATACCGGATTGGGGCTCGAGAAAAGGGGTATTTTAAATCCCCGTGGCTTTAAATCCAGAGGGTAGATAAAACAGGAGCCTCTCTCGTACTCCTGTCCTACCTACTTCCCTCCAGTGTCGGACCACCCTTCCGTCTACCCCCCGACCACTTTTTCTATGCGAAAGTAAAGAAAAAAAAACCACCTCAAGACATTAACCCAGTGTACTTTTTTGCCGGCGGCTTCCTTCGAGAAGCTCTCGCGTCTCGCATAATCGCAACGTAACCATAACTAATCCCTCTCCTTCGCCAGAAACAACCCCCAGCCCCCCCCAACCCTCTGACGGGATAACGCGACTCCTTTTTATCGACAAACTCTCAATGTACGTGGCACCAGGCAAACGACTTTTCCCTAATTACCAAAAGAGCCCCTCTGATCCTGGACCAGGTCATCCCGGGACGTCCCGAACGTCCCGGACTAATTACCCCAGCGACAGAACGAGGACGATTTTGGGACAGCAATTTGAAGAAACGACCGCAAACACACCCGAGACCCGTGAGCGTTTGTTTTTCACCTAAAGCACTATCCTTGGTAAATAGACTAACGTAAGAAGAAATCGACAGCAGCAGCCATCGACGTCGACGTCGCCGTGGACGCGTTGGCGCCTTAAGACAATTATTTTTGATGGATTACGGAAACGTATATCGGCTCTGTTTCCTCCTAGAACGAGCCTTACCAAAATTACGGCAAGAAGTCAGAGTGCCTACCGAACCTGGAGCCTTACGACTTGGTTCCTTAGGTGCCTGTTGGATGCCTTGTCCTGGCCGATGCCTTGTTTCTTCGGTTCGCCAGATCCCCTTCCCCTCCTCCACCCCCGAACCACCCCACCTGCGCGCCCGACTGCCTACCAAAGAGAAGGTTCCAATTTCAAACGTCTTGCAAAACAAATGGGCCTTCTCTTTCGCTGCTGCCAGTCTCCATCTCTCTCTCTCTCTCTCTCCCCCCTATTTTCTCAGGATGCAGGGAGACCCATTCCTCCCCTCCTTTCCTCCCCACCTTGCTCCCGGCGTGTGCGTACACCAGGTGGAAGTATTGCTCGAGTTTAGCACTTCGGGAACGATGAATTATTCATTTCATTCCGCGGGATTGCGGGCATGCAAATTCGACGGTGACCCGCCGACGAAATTATCTCGAGGAGAGCAGCCGTCGCTTGGAGCCACTCTCGCGGGATTTCCACCTCCTTCGCCAAAGACTTTTACCATTTTCTTTACTTACGTTCTTATCACTCTTCACCTTTTATTTTCGTGAACCCCTTCCCACTCGCCTCTACGTCTACGACAATGCCCACGAAGAACGTTAACGCTACTCGTAGTACCAACTCTCGGCGAGACACTTTCCAGGCTGCCATTCGGAACAAATTTCATTTCAAGATGTCTGCCTAACAAGGGCTGTCAGTGTCTCCGGTTACCTGCGGAAGGAACATCCACACCGATCAAGTCGTCTAATGCAGCTTCGCCACTTTCACAAAAAATATGGACCGCGGAGGAGCGTGTCAAATTCCCAGAGGGATTTTTTTTCGTCAGCTCGGAGGAAGGAGGGGGGTTGCTTATGACGTATTTCGGATGTCCATTAATCTTTCGCTAGCGCAAGGGCGATGTTCGGAGAAAGTGGGAAAGAGAGAACACCGTATACAGTGTTACGGATGTGGTCGACGGCGTGGCTGACAATTATTATAAAAAATGGTGCTTGTTATTTATTTTTCCCCCAATTTTCGTTGGCTAACAGGCAGCCACGGCAGGGGCCGGTAAACGATAGCGTAGACGCTTGTAACGCGTTAGCGTATCGCGCGACGCGGCGCACTTTGAAAAATGAGCTTGAACGTAAAGAGCGAGCAGAGCGACTGTCACTCTTTGAGTTATCGTCGGGGAGTGACGTTCGAAGCCCGAATAAACCTGAACCCGTGAAGCGTCTGTCGACGATTCGCGATAAACCCGATTTCCAGCGATATTTTAAACTTTCAAAAAGGCCCAAACGTCACGACGGAAACTTTCATCTGGAAAATTTGCAAGACTCGAAGGGTGACACACGTACATACCTTTGAAGTCCATCCGCATGGTACGTAGGTGCATATAAAAATTTTCCAGAGCATTTTCACGAACTTCCAATTCCGTTGATCGCGACACGACATCGACGTTCGAGTATTTAATCGCACGCGACGTAATCTGGAGATGCGCCTTTAAGCGTTTGAAACTACTATCGGATCCAGCAGCCGGGCCAGCCCGTCGCGAAACGAGGAAAGCGTAAAACAAAGCCCCCGGCAACAAATAGACATAAACTGTATATAGGTATAGCCAGGAAAGCCGAATTACCCATAGAGTTTACACTACGTCTAGAAACGGCACTTCGTATAGTTTATATGTAACTACAGTGTCGACGCAGCGCAGAGAGCCCGTCGCTACGGAGAATCCAAGTCGGTTACGGATCTTCGAGTCTGTGTTTATTTGAACAAACACTGGAGACGGCACGAGTCTCAATAGATGCACAGGTAACGCGCGGTGTCTGTATATCTCGGTGAATTCTGTGCCAGTTTGAGTCGACGAAGGTGGATTAAAGTTTCGAAGCTCAAGGAGAAACTCGGACGACTAGCAGAAACTCGAAGCAGGTTGCGGTCACATATTGTAGTTAGCAAAGTGGCTCACAGAGGGCAGCGCCGCCGCTCGAAGATTACCGCTATGGAAATTTCCATGGAAATTAAACAAGGTCCCGTCAGTGTTGCCGGTACGTGAAATTATACCGCCTCGTCTAACGAGACCCGTGTCTTTCGTCAGTGCATCGAGTTCATATTATATTCTGCGAATATACATTTGATATCGGTTACCTCCGCGTCGCGACGACCTCTGGCACGCGTTAGAGAGTCGAAACGCTTTGCCGTTTAATTTCTGCTGAATTTTTCTATTACTTTTTTTTTCCATCTCCGTTATCCTTTTTACGCGTCGTTCCATTCGCCAGATAGAGTCAGCTTGGTAAAATGGCTGACATTTCCGACCAGACAGAGTAACAGTCGTTACTCGCTTATACCAGAGAAGGAGGGATAAATATAATTGCACAAGGGTGAAGTTGGCCGAGAGTCCCTAGGCACTGGCGCACTCCAGGATATCCTGAAACCTAGCCTGAAACTATTCTCGAACCATCCTGAAAGCATCGCCGTGGCCCGGGTGCCGCACGAGCCAGGGAACCTGCAGTGCGTCGATGCATGCAAATGACCCTAAAAGGAAACTACAGAGGCGATAGCGCTTATCCGCAAGCATCGCTGGAAATTCAGCGTGGCGCTGCAATTTCCACTGGAATTAGATAGTATGCGAGCAGCAAGGGAGAGAGGCGGGGAGTATATCATTGGAAAGCAATAACAATTGGTCGACCCGGAGGCGGAAACGGACGTGACGTCAACAAGCACGCAATTTGCCTATGGTTTGTGGAAATGGTTTCGATGCACTGGAAACTTTGACTTTCTCTCTCACTCTGAAGCTATCGGTATCGCTTCCGTCTCTCTCAGTCGCACTGCGATTACGATGCCTTGTACCTTGGTGCGCTCTCTCGCGATCCTCTCGCTCTCTCACTCCCTCGACAATATTTCGACACTGATTTCCCGTGATTCTTAGTTCCCTTTATTTCCCTGCGATTCTCGCACCCGTCGCCGACGGCCATTCGTATTTTCTTTCTTCATAAATAAAGCAGAGTCGCGAGACTCGAGTTCTCCTGGTGAAATTTATCGGCTATTTTTTGTCAACCCTCCAGGGGCTATTCTCACCTATCCAAGCTCTTCTCGAACGTTCCTCGGCGCCTGCAGCCTGTCTGTTTGCACGCTGGTCGGACAGCTTTTCTAATCCTGCTGGAAAACTCTCACGAGTCTCAGCCAGATAGCACGCAACGATGCAACGTAACCTGGGACAGAGTAACGTGGATCGCATAGATCCCTGAGAGCCTGTAGGAAACGTACGTTACACGTGGATCGTTTAATCCTGGAAAAATCCGACACGTTGATATCTCGTAAGGCGAAAAAATTCACGAGAATTTTCGGTGCTTCCCGTAAAAGACTGTATCCTTGGGAAATATTGTTAAACAGAACATTTGTTCGTTCGACTTTGCATGAACGCGCTAGGAAAATATCATTTTTATCCATTTTTTTTTCACACAAATATCATAGAAAAACATTGTTTTTTTAACGCGTCAGCGGGTTCTGCTCCACTCGAAAGAGGTCGAAGCTATTCCTAGAGACGTCGCGGTTTCTCGGTAATAAAATACGATCAAACGGAATGACGAGAAAATACCGAATAGCCGCGTGACGAAGTTCTGGTAAATTCTACGTGAATATATTCTCGTGGAATAAGAGATAAGGATGTTTTCATAGGATATGTCGGTACCGAGATATCGGAGAGGTAAAGTGCGACGTGGGGAAGAGAGTTGACGAAGTCTGGGGTGAGGATGAGCAAGAACACGGCAGAGTCGAAGGAATAGAAAAATTGAGGTAAAATAAGGAAATAAGGGGGGTGGGGGGAATAAAGAGAGAAGTACAAGAATGAAGTTGAGACTGAAGTCGACACGAGGGTGTCTGAGCCAATCAGTGTCTCCTCGAAGCTTTTCGCTATGGGTTTTTCGAATGGTTTCGGGATACGGGGGATTGCCATTGGGCTTTGCCACAGTAGAAAGGTAGAAATAACATAATAAGGAATGATTTTATTTCTCTATATATTGCCTCCCAGGCTGCTCTGGGCTTTCCTAATTTTATTTGTTGGACACTACCGCTATTTTCCACCCTCCCCCCCAGCCTTCCGTACGAAAATATTGCCCCAATAATTCCAAGCTGTATCATTCAATGGCAACATCACGTTACCCGATGAAGTTTTCCAGTGAAAATTCAAAATTCTCTGGCTGCCTCCTCGTCTCTTGCATCGACCAAAAATGTTTCCCTCGTTCGCCTAACGCAGACTGACGTACGTAAATGAGTTACCCAAAGGGAATTCAAGGAAAAAAGTCAACCCCAGTTAAATCCGCACGATACTCAAAGCCAGAGGACGCACAAGAGGTATACACAATAAAAGCCTGACAACGCATCGAGCACTCACGATTTTTCGGCAAATAAGTAATAATTCTCGGGATACCCCTCCCTCTCGACCCCTCTGCCGGTCTCTCCAGCAGCAGGAAAAGAAAACAGCCAATATATCGGGAAATTCTTGGGGCGTGACGATTGGCAGGAGCAGAGAGCAAAAGCAAGCCATTGCGGCTAGAAGCACGTGCGAGCCTAGAGACCCTGGAGGAGGGAGGAGAAGGAGGTGAAAAGGGGCGAGAGGGGAGGGAGCTTGTCGGATTCCCTGCGTCGAGACGCGAGTTGGCAGGGCGTCGGGACGATAAGAGGAGCGTCGATTTTTTGAATTACGAGCAGTAAATAATGCGCGTCGTTCACCGCGCGACGAAGAGGGAGCAAAAACGTAAGGGCGAAAGGGGTGGCGCGGAGGTGCAAGAGAGAGAGAGAGAGAAAAAAAGAAAGAAATTGACTGTCAGGGGAATAAATTTGAATGGACTAAAAAAGCAGCGCGTGTCTGCGTGAACCCGCGGTAGAGTCTCTCGGGAGAATTCAGGACGTGTTCCCCGTTCCCTGTTTAGAGGAAGTTGTCAAAGTTTTGCGAGGACCAGGGTGCAGTGATTTTTAGAATGAAAGTGGACGAGGGAGATGAGCGGGAATAGGGGAGAGAAGAGAAGGGGAGGAAGGGGTCGACGTAATCGAATGATATTCAAATTTAAATGCCTGCCGCAATAAAGTGTTTAAGAATTTAAAATTGTATTTGACTTTCAAAGTGGCTCTTGCCGCGGCGGGGGGGAGGGGGCGCTAGGAAGGAAGCGGAGGGGTTTAACCCCGGCGCCCCCTTTATTTCTGACTGGTCCTGTTACCCCCGACCCTTCCTACTCCCCGACCTTCCGAACAGTCCCAACCCCTATAGCCAAAGGGACAGAAACAACCCCTAAAGACGCTACCGCAACCGGAGGCCACTGAAAGGGATGAAGGGAGCATTCCGAGACTACACGATAATTTACCCTTTCCCGACCACCTTTTACTGTTTCTTTTTTACGATCACCCAAAAAAAATTTTCAAATTCGCCGGACTCGCATAGTTTTTTTTCTTAAGCGTCTCATCGGGCTCTCATGTACCTTAAACCTTTTGCGCTTCGCAGGAACACGGCGACACCACCTAAAACCACCAGTGAACGGGTTTGAGCTTACGAAGAATCCACGGAGGTGGGTTCTGCCAATTTTCAAAGGGAAGAAACGACCCTAAGCGTTCGATGTAACGAACGACGAGTCGGAGAGACTGAGAAAATGATGGCCAGAGGCGAGGGAGGAGGGGGGGCGAGGAGTCAAAGGTTGCAAAGGTTGCCGAAGTTCTTGCGAGGAGCAGATGATGCGCTCGTTCTCGCGAGAAATCCAATTTCGAGCTGGAACGAGGACCTGAGAGAAGGGGGGGCGGTGCGAGGTCGTGCGACGTAGCCCGGGGGGTCAGCGTGGGTCAGGGACGCAGAGGGAGGGAAATGGCAAGAAGGCGCTCGGAGGTTCTGAAGGTGCACGATTTATATTTTATATGCAGTTCATAAAGGGCGCGAGAGTGGAGAGGGGGAGAGGAAAAAAATGGCAGAGCCACTCCGTGCAGCGACCAGGCCGAGGCGCATGGAAGGTGGTGGGGCGGGAAAGGGGGAGTGGGGGCGAATATAGCGAGGAAGAAAATGAAAGACGAAAAAAAAAAGAAGAAAATAGAGCATCAAGAGAGGCTCCAAGTTCTGGCTTGTCTTTCCAGGAATTCTTTTTTTTTCAGGTTACAAGGATATGCGGCAACGCGGCAGAGAACTCGACAGCGCAGATGGTTGAAGGTGGAAGGTTGCTAGGTAGATGGAAGGTGGAAGGTTGAAGGTGAGGGGTGTCAGGGAGGCGCGCGCCTAGTTCCCCGGAGTAGGTAGGCAATAAGCTGAGAATAAAGAAAACCACGAGCAATATGGGGTCTGGGCGAGGAGCGAAGATGGCGCTGAACTAGGATGCTCGCAATAGGGGTTGCTCTTGATTAAGGGGAAAAAAACATTTGCGCGTAAATTCGCCACCTCCTGGTTGCAAGAACAACGTGAAATGGCCCAGGGGCCATTTGTAACGCGCGTATACATACATACGTGTGTGTGCGCGAGCGAAAGAGAAATCCGGGCAAAAGACAGAGAGGGAAAGGGAAATGGCAAGAGAGAGAAAATACGAGTCAGACGGTCTAGCCAAAATTGAAACAACGAGCCGAGATTTCGATCCAGTGCCTTTGTGTATCCAGGAGTTTTTTGTCGATCTTCTGACCCAGCCGCACCAGTCCCGAACAAAGTGGAAAACTTAACGCGCTCGCTTGATGAAAAGACGCCATAAAGGCGTCGAATAGCGCCGAAGGACCGCTTAAGGATCTTTCCTGTCGGCAAGCAAGGAGAAGCCACGTGGATGAAACTACGAACGGTATTTACCCAAAACCAAAGTGAACTCAAGGTGCCTTGAACTTTTGAACCCTTGAAAAAAAAAGTCCCTAAAATCTATTTTCATTATTCTAGACGGTTCGTTAAAACTGCCGCAGACTTTGCTTATTAAAAAAAAAGCTATACTCGAAAATTTTCCGTCGCCAATTTTACATCATTATGAAAACCATAAAATCCAGACTTGTACCTATAGTACAGCATAGTACACAGTAGATGATCAAGTAGGACACATTATCTTCCCAGCATCCCCCAGCATCCATTTCTGACCCCCTTCGAGCATACAGTCACTCCGCGACTGAATTTGCTCAAAGTGACAGCTGAGAACACGTGCTTCGTGCTTTTGTTTATTTTACGTTTTTCCAATACTCCCTTGTCAGAAGTAACGAACACTGGCATCGATCTCCATTGATCTGCCATGTATTACCTTTGGGAAGAAAAAATTTTCCATCTGTCGCATTAAGGTTACCTTGCCGGCGAACCGACTATAGCCATGTATACCAAACGTCATCTTGGCAGCCCCACGTGACCCAGCGAGTCAGCCAATAAGAAAACAGCCTTCGAACGAAACTAGCTTTTCCCTTGCTACACTCTTTCCCGTTTTCCCCGCCGAAATCTCGCACGTTCAACCAAAGACGAAATCGCTCCTAGACTCGCAGTACCGCATGGACCGTTTTCCTCCTATATGCGCCACACACGGTACACACAGCCAGCATCTCGACGCTTCCCGCTCGGTCGTTCCAACTTCCATTACGTCGGCATTTGCCAGTGAGAAAAAGTTTCGGAGAATTCGTCGACGGGTAAAAAGATATAAGGAAGCCGAAAAAAAAAATCTATAGTATCGGTACAGTACATATCCCCTACAGATATACCACAAGCAGAATAACACCAAAATATATGGTACAACCACAGTGGGATATACAGGCAGAGAGACTATACTAAAATATAGTAATAGATCCTACCGATAACCCAGAATACCGATACTATATATACGATATAGAAAATCCCCCTTTCCTTTTTTTAACCCCCATAAAGTAATTCTCCATGAAAAAACGTCTCATGCAGATTCACCCTATACCGATGATGATTTGCAGGGGTTGGTTGTCCATTACATATTCCTTTTGCTCCTCTCGAACCTACCTGGCCCTCCCTCCCCCTTATTTCAGCCGATAAGAAAATCCGCCTCAGACCTAAAGGCGCGTATCTATATCAGCGACATGGATACCAGTCGCAAAGTGTATAAGAAGGGATCGGGAAAAAATTGTCAAAGTCTTCGACGAAACACCCTCGAGAAATTCGAGCGGGGTTTCCCTGCAAGGCAACCAGGGGACCGGGGAGAGAGGGACGGCAGGAGGTTGGCGTTGTCGCTTTTATTAGCAATACTGCGAAATCGATAAGCATAAAATTCATAACGGCATTCCCGCGGAATGCTCGCGAAATATTCGCCATAGCCTAGCCAGCTGCAGCTGCAGCTAACCCAGACTTCTATACCCGTATAACATGGGTATTTCGAAGAACTACTCGACTCGAGTGCACGATTCGATTGTTGCCATGCGCCAACACCGGTTTCACCACCATTTTATAGCACAACAGTGCGAATTTACGACGCAAATAGTCCGGGATGATTATTCAAAAATACATCAGAGTTCGAACCGACTGTCCGAAGGTGGAAGGAAATTTTTTTAAATATTCTCATAGTCTCCCTATACCCGTCACGAGTGCGAGAGAGACGGACCCATGGTACACCTACACGCTTAAGAGAAAGACAAAAAATCTAATTCAGAGATTGGGCACCGCTCTTCGTCGAATTAATTTATTACATTTTTCCAATCGAAAATCCTCAATCATCAAGATCATGAAAATTCATTCAGCTCGCAGTCGTTAACGTTACTCCGTGACGTCCTAGTGCGCGAGGGTCTCGAGCAACCTTATAGAATCTTGCGTCACGCAGAAATCCATAGCAGAGACATTAGAATTCCTAGGTTATAGCGGAGCCGTGAAATTTTGAAATTCCACACGAATCCAGGATATTGTCCAAACAATAATCTTGAAGTGCTTTCGTGTCCTTGTCCGTCACCGTCATTCTACCTCCCTCTCTCTCTCTCCCCCTCTCGTCCCTGGTAGCCACATGCACTTACCCCGTGTCACCCTGCCTACTCGCGATCCTCGGCACGTGGTACAGCGCGCTGACCATAGAAAAGCTGCACACGCCATAAACTCGAAACCCTTCTCGTGTCTTTGGCCTTTATGGGACTTTTTGGGCAATACAGTGTATGTATACAGTTATACGTGTCCAGGCGTAACAGTACATAGAAGAGAAATCCACATACGGTTATACATATATGACACTCGAAGGTAGACGCACCCTGCATATGGGCTCAGTTTCGGCTAGGCACGATGCTCCTGGCATCGGACCAGTTTCGGTCCATATCTCTTCTGTGCGTCAAAGAATAAAAGTCCACTGAGAGACAAGGGCGAAGAGGAGGGTGGCAAGGTAGCGAACGGTGACAGCGAAGGACGAAAGAAAAAGAAGGAATGAACAGGTGAGTGGGAAGTGAAAGTAGAAGAAAAAAAAAATTAGGGATGAAAAAAATCAGAGAGAAGAAGAACCACCCCTTGACAAGGGACAGAGCACTTAACCCCATGGAGCAAACGCGGCGAGTTCTCTCATCTGCTCTTCTAAACCCGGTCAACCCACCCCCGGTCACACCCTTCCCCCCTCCCTCGACTGCCCACCCTGTCTCATCTTAGCCTCACCAACCCTCTCCTTATCCTCGACCCACTAAATGCTAAGACCTAAAGTTGCGACACGGGTTTCCTCTGAGGGTCGCCGGGACACGGAAACGAGTGGCTTCGATGAATTCTTTTTTTTTACACTCTCTCTCTGAAAATCCTTCCAGTCGATCGGAATTTTATTAACTATAAAGCGCCGTGCTTCGGATTTCCGATTTGCATCGTTCATCCTGACGAGGAGGTCGGAGGGGGTGGGGGGAGGTGCTGAAAATAGAAAAAGTTAACAAACGAGCCGATACCCTTAGTGGGGGATGACGGATGAGAATTTTGGAAGGTGTCGAAAAGGATTAGATCACCATGGATACGGTACCATCTACGAGAGTGGGAGGGTGGGGGGATAGGCAAGGAAGAGGGTGTTTGGTATCGAACAGTCTGTACCCACATGAACGCAGAAACACGTAAAAAAAAAAAACGCCTAAACCGAGGGTAGGGATGGAGCAGGAAGATGATCCTCCACGTGGTTCAAGAGGTCTAGTGACAAGCAGAGTTCCGTAGTCAGGAACTACACGCAGAGAGACACCCTTAGCTCAAGCGCCCAATGAGGGGTTGATGGTTCAAGTTATCAGACTGAACTATACCATAGACTGTATACGCTAAATTTAGCAGGATAAGGCGCAGAGACTATACATGGGTAATGATTACGATGGTTATGAAAGAAGCGTGTGTGTCTGGTTACGTGGGTTGCGAAACAGGTTGCCTGCTCGGTGTGGGCCACCCTTATCATCTTCTATTCTCTGTCCCCTTCCTCCCCCCCCCATGGTCTACCCCCGGTAGCTATATCCCCCCCTAGCCCACTGTAACTTCCTTGGGCTGAACACTCGCCTCATTCTCCTCATCCTTCTTGGAAACCCCTGCGACCCCCCCCCCCCGGGCACCCCTAGTAGACCCATCCCTTCCCGTATTGATTAAGTATTATCTCTTAGCTATAACGCTATACATATATATAGGGTTCGTCGTACAGCGACAGCCAGCCTTATTTCGTTACTGGTACACGGGAGCAGCATTAAGCCTCTTTCACACAGCAGAGACGCGTCCTCGCTGGAAGCCATGATTGCTGCCCTCCATCGCTCCACAATTCTTAGTCAAATTGGAACTTCGTTATGAATCGATACGCCCTGCCATCCTATTCGTTTGGCCTTGTCGTCCCCGGGATCTCAGAATCCCGAAAGATCTTTGGGTTTCCATGTAACGAATAGAGGTAAAAGCCAGAAGCGCCTCCTCGAGAGCCTCGCCGTCTCCTCGGTCGCTCCAACCTGGTCCGGGGAATCCCCGTCGTCCTTGTCGTTCTCTGCTGTTCTTCAGTGTCGACGTCCCCGTCCAGTCGCGACGTATAAGCTCTGACGTTCCCGTACGAAGGATCAGGGACGTCATCAAGACACACCGGAGTCGCATGCTAGCTTATTTGCGCATCGGAACCGTCGGTGTGTACGGTGCTTAATTCTTTCCAGGTAGCGAAGTGAGTTTGCGAGCAGGTTGGTAAGCCGCTTGGCGTAAGTTGGGAGAACGAGGGGAGCAACGAGGTGGGAGGTGAAAGGAGCCATTGCCAATAGCTGATTGACAGCGTCAAGTAGCGTCGGTCGGCGTTTCGCGACGTCGGTATTAACGTCGGCTGCTGCGTCGTTTCCGTGAGTACCGCGAAGTTGGCGGCGGAAGGCCGAATTCAAATTTACATAATTCGCCGAGCGAACTCTAACGACTTTCCTAACGACCCCCGTGGGTGCGACCTCTCTGAACCCCTTCCCGGATGATCTTGCCGAGAGCCCGACGATACCGAGGGCAAAGAGGGGCGTCGACTTCAGAGACTCCTGAGAGAACGAGCAGTTTGACGACGGGCATATTCGACGGTTCGTGGGACTGGCTGGTGCGAGTCTACGCTAACTAGCCAACTCGCGCAAAGATAACTTTGAATTATCCAGCGATTAAGGGAGGCTTAGGGGATTCCCCGCTCGGTCCGTTATTCCTCCATTTGTACCCTGTCTCAAGCTCTTCCGTCCTGTCCCACCGCCCTCCTCCACCCCCCATTCATCAATCCCCACGGCAGTAGTTCTCGGGTCTCCCCGCTTAGTTCGGTTCGCGTGTAAAACCGGTTCCACGCGCATGCGCACGAGACCCCCGGAAACACGAGGATTGGCAAAGCCAAAGCGGCGGCCTGAATTTATGCGGAAAATCCTCGGAATTCGGTGCCTGTGCGCCGAGCAAACGGCGGATTGCGTCGTTCAGATTTAAAAACGATCCTTTATCCCTGCAGAGACATAGAGAGCGGTGGGTACGGCGTATATTCCTACAGCCTGGCATCCCATCCAGGACCGGTCCCCCAGGAATTCCCATTCTTCCAGGGGAGGATGACGTAAAATGTCCTCGACCGTCGGACGTTCTTCAATTCCCCCTCCGCTCCCACAAGCCCCTCCTGCTACCACCGGATACGCGGCGAAGAGCTCAAACGGAGTCAAAATTGATTTCGCCCAAGAACCGGTCCTCCGCGTCGACGCGCCTATACACCGAATGCCGAAGAAGCCTTACCGGCGACGAAGACAAAGCGTGTGAGACTGGCATAAGTATGCGCGAGAGAGAGAGAGAGAGAGAGAGTCAGAGAGAGGACAAACGAAAATGAGACGCTGAGTCAAAGTCCCGAAGAGTCGTCAGGACTAATGGCGCCGGAAGGTCTTTATCGGTCCGTGTTGGTCCGCGACGATTGGCACTTTTATGCGAGTCCCCTTGCCCCCCCCCCCCTCCCCCACAGCATCCCCTTGCCCAGGCTATAACGCGCGTATAAGCACCCTCCGTGCGTAACGCGTTCGCCATGGCTTTCGTGACACTTTTTTTTTTTTTTATTAGACAACTTTAGCCATAAACCGGAAAACGAGCGCTCCCTTTTCGACTCGATATTTATTACGCTTTTATATATATAAAAAAAAAAAAAGCGTCGCGACGCTCTTATCCGTCCTAAAATCCAAAGCATCCCTTGGGATCGCCGTCAATTTTCGGCGGATTCATATAGACCCTCCCCTCGCCAACGGTTAAAAAAATATCTCACCAGGGGATGAAGGAGGGGGGTATGTTCGAAAAAAATTGAAGAATCGAAATTCGCCATTTCTCACCCCCTCAATTGCGCAACCACGCAAAAAGTCGTAGACTCTGCATGTGATTATACAAACACGTGCGTAATACAAGAAGAGGGACGTATTCTTTGACACACAGGTGAGGTGGGGGGGGCGGTATGAACGTCAAAGGAAATGCGTCACGAAATTCAGATTACGGTATACCTGCCGCGTAATTGGACGGTTCTCGCACACCGTCCCTCCCTCCCACTCCCCCCCACCGCCGTGCTTAAAAAGAGAAGAGAATATCCGGCAACCCCCGGAGCCGACGATAAGGGTTTAACGGGACAAAGAAACTAGGGAGAGAGAGTGACGCGCACCAATGCGCCGGATATCGCGACGGAAAGGTGAAAGTAATGAAAATTCGTACATCTCGATCGTCCTTCCGGGTCACGGCTAGCGAGTGACGCTAAGACCGATTGGAAACTCTCTAAATTTATGCCCGATTCTAATTGCGCCGACAAGGCAAGTCGGTTGGCATCGCGCGTTCCCGTAAGCCGATTTGTCCGCGTAAATCACGAGCGCCGCTTGAGAGAGAGAGGGGAGAGAGAGAGAGAGAGAGAGAGAGAGAGAGAGAGAGAGAGAGAGAAGCCGATAGGAGTGAAAGAGACGCGAGATACACCCAATTCCATTTCACGTAAAACGACAAAACAAAATCTCGAGGAACGTAATACCCGGAGTCTCTTTGCGAATTATTTAAAAATATCTTTTCCTTCCGCCCCGACCCACCCCCCGTTATTTACATCGTCTCGCCGAGAGAGGCGAAACGGCCGGTCACGCTTCGTGGCAGCCGGCGACGGCAGCCGAGAATGAACCAACCGGAAACTTTGGCCTCTTCGAGGCTGATTGAAAGGAAAGGGAGCTACGTCTTCTGGGCTCCCCTTCTCTCTCACGGGAGTGCGAGAGAGAGAGAGAGAGAAAAGGCAAAAAGACAATCGAGAAGAATCGAACGAGAAAGAAAGATAAGCAAAGGGGAACCTTTCGACATCGCGAAATACCCATACCATCCCTAAGGCTGTACCTACATGCATATATATGTATATACATATACGAAGAGAGAAACCGTAACCGAGCAACTTGATAATGGAGATTAGAGACTTTCCGGTTCGCAGTATACATGCATATGTAGATATATATCATCCCTTCCTTATACACCGTCTATATCCCTCTCTCTCTCTCTCTCTCTATCTCTCTCTCTCTCTTTCTCTCACTCCGTCCCGAAGCCAAGGGCTGATAACGATGCCAAAAGGGGGCGCGATACCAGTGAATACATACTCTGTATACCTACGCGTGTTATACACGCGTGTAATAGGGACTATCAGGGTGCTTCAACGTATATATACCCGTACGTACACAGCAGTGTAAATCTATGCAAAAACATGGATCGAGTATGTCTAGTTGAGAATGGCGTACATACGCGGATGATGCATATGAAGTTCGAGTTAACGTTCTGGAAGGTACGAATGGAGCGGAGGGATGTGCCACCTCCCCCCTGCCCCCTCCCCCAGAGTCCAGGAATGTTTTGACCGAACGGTCGGAATGGCATTTTCGAAAATTTAGCCCGATGGTTGGTGGTGCAAAGTTGGCGAATTCTCTTGATACGGGTGGCATCGTGGAATCGGGGTAAGGGGGTGCCAATTTAGCCCGAGTGCATTAAACCGATATGGGAACTGCGGAAAGAGGAGGAGGAGGGGGGGGTGGTGTAGTCGAGCGAAGGGTCGAAGCAGGTGGATACAGTTTCGCAAGGACGTTAGCCTAGTTAGAGTTGGAGAACCGGGTCCTAGAATGCACCCTCTGGGTACCTTCCGGGTGGCTTTGACCCCTCGACCTCATCCTCAAAGTCCAGATAACGCGAATGCGCTGCACATCGAATGTCCAGATCGACTTTAAACTATCGACAAGTGTATTTCTTTAGTCCCACTGTTATTGGACGATACATCGTGAACGCGTGTGTAAAGTATCCAGAAGTTTCGTCACGGTTTTGCGCGACGCTGATTGGTCGTCATTTGACGCGTGTGATTTGCCGCTCGGCCAGCGTGCAGTCAATTATAGGGAATGAAGTCACTTTGGTCGTATAAATATATGGAGTAATATATATGTATATTTATTGTGACGAGTACTGTTACTGCTGGTGCAAGTATATCGGCACATCTGACACCAGCGGTAGTTGTAGCAGTCAATAGTAAATGCTTAGCGTAGATACGCTAGTATCAGTATCGATACCGATAGCAGCCGAAGTGGCAGTGTTACAGTAGAAACGTGAGTGCTGCTGATCGAAAGGAGAGAGAATCGACGTCGGAAAATCCGGACTCCTGGTGGATGACGTATCTGATAATGGGTGTATCGTGTACGTATGTAGGGAGGGTAGGTGCCTCCTGGCTACAGTGTAAGAGTCGCATCCGCGGTTCGACCTAGAGAGAGAAGGAGATAGTAGATTGTCTGGCAATCGTAGGAAATTCGAAAGAGGACTGTTCTAGAGGGATAGAGCGAGAGAGAGAGAGAGAGAGAGAGTAAATATATATATATATATATATTTCCATGAGACAGTCGCTTAAGGAATTTATCGCTGGAACTAATATCTCGAGTTACGAGCTCACCGGATTCCTAGTAGCCACCGTAGCTACCGACTTTTCCGTCCCAGCCGGAAGTGTCCTCGGTTCTCCCCCGCCAGCCGGAAAGGCTCGAGAAAAACTCCGAATCGTCCTAGTTCACCTCGTTCACTCGTTACGTCCTACTACCGGATATTCTGTACACCGACTACCCACCCAGTTCTCCCACTGAACCAGCGTTCGCAGCGCGTACTGGCCCACAGTCACCGCCAAAAGTTCCTGTCCTTCCGTTCTCTTCTTCATCAAAGGAAAAAAAAAAGTCCCGACAAATCGCCCTGCAACGAACTACCACGACAAAGAGAGATAAACAATCAAACCAAGATAAGCGCTAAAAAAGGTGATTTTATCAAAAACTAAACGAGTCATCGCAATATGTTTACAGGCTAAACTCACGACGTCCCAATGAATCCACGAGAACGCACTCGAGCAAGATCAGCAGCACCGGCGACGTCTCCAGCCTACCGGCATCCGGTGAACGGGTACCCAGACCAGTCCCATCGACGAACGGCTGAATTCCCGTTAACGAACGACACTTGACAAAGAGTGATGCTGCGAACGAGCGAGTACCTAGCGGTGAGATGAGGAGGGAGAAGGGTGGTGAAGGAAAGGTACGAAGCATATCCAAACGGTCCAGAGAGAATCGATCCGTACAGCTGGACTTCTGGATGAATCGTCTCATCACTGAATTGAAACGTGATGAGCATCGGCCGCGAACCCCGTTTTAAATTTCAAGGGTGCTTTTCCGACGATGCGTATGTCCTGCTTTAACGTCCCACGTTATACGAAAGGGGTTGAAGTTGAACGTCATCAACGACGCTACATAAATACAGAGTGGCGACGGCCATCAACAATTCATCGCTATTATTACGGGCGTCCCTAACGGGCTGCAGCGAGTGGGGGGCAGAGGGAGGGTATACATACCCACCCGACCCAGCCGCGAGATTCCAACACGCAACCCCTCCCCCCACCTCCCACTTTCGCTCGATCATAGCGCCTAGTTGGTCACGTGGCGACGCGACCCTCTAATCTGCATCCCTAACTACACAGTTTGCCCTCGACTAGTCGCCGGCGTCAACAGCGTCGCTTCTGCCCCCTTGAGCCTCGTGTCCTCCCGGCGACCACCGAATTAACCGACCGTCAATTATGAATCGGACGGTTATTGCTGTCGCGTCAACAACCCTGCGTGTATACATAAATATGTATCCACGCCCTGCTAGAACAGTGTGTACGCGGCTTAACGGACAACTCGGTTCACCCGGTCCTAGAATATCCTAACGCATTATAATATAACTGTATAGGCGTACGAGGGATGAAGGTGCCGGTGCGTCTCCATCAAGCCCTAATTAGAGACACACGGAATATATGTTTCGTAAGTAAACAACGTGCACGTGAAAATCCGCCATTATGATTTGTCGTGAGAAAATAATGCATAGTGGAAATGGGGGAGGGGGTCTGAATATACAGAGGTGCTAGAATAAATGGGTGGGCGACCCGGGGGATTGGGATTAAGGGTAGTTTTGAATGGGAGGGAGGAAGGGGGGAAACTCGATTCGTTTCGAGGCGCGTATAAAGGGTTGCTCGTAATAACACTAATTTCCCGGAAGGACATACCGGCAGTAAATCTTGGGGCTTTTGACGCGTTTTCAAGCAGGCGACCTGGCTGACTGTGCGCACTGGGGGGGGGGGGGGTGACAGGGAATGCTGGCCGGTTCGCTGGCACTTCGAGTGCCTCCAAAACCGAGAGCTACTTTTGTTCCTACGAAGCCCTATATTCCACTCGCGGGTCCGTTCGATATGAAAATTAATGGTTCGGAACTGGACCGACTTTTTTTTTTCGAAATAATCAGCCAGTCAAGTTACTCGGTGGGGCAGGGTAAGCAGGAGGGCGCCGGGAATAATAGGTCGAGAGGGGCGGCTCAGCTAAATACCCTCGTATTATACTGGGAAATATCGAAGCACGGCTCTTTGTTAGGAGGTCACGGGTACCGGTGATCCATATTTGAAAAGCTACGTTTCTGCCATCGACGCGGCACAGACGTTGACTGGCGATTGGATGAACCCTCGATACCTCTTGACCCCGCAGCCACTTGTTTCCTGAATTTCGAGTCCAAAAACACGTCCAAAAAATTTGATCGGAGGTCGGTACGACGCTTGAGAAAACAAATCAGAAAAATACTTAGAATCCTAAAAATCCCCCGTTTCACCCTCCCCTTCCAGCCAGCCACCCCCAAGCTGGGTTCATCCCTTTCGCAAACTTCTGTCCGATCCCAGCCTAACCGCGCGAACCCTCTTCCATCAGCTTTCCTAACAATCTACTAACCTCCGAGTAACCTGCTGCCAACATTCCACGGATACTCTTCGCGAAGGGGTTCTTGAAGGAAGAAAAAAAAGCTCATTTCCCGTTTCCACAGTGAAACTCTCTGCAAGAGTCCCAACTCCCATAAAGTCAAACGACTCCGTCGCCGCGGTGGCCAGAGTGAGTTTTCAAGAGTGCGACGGAGCACATGGCCTCCTGGTACCCGAAGGACAAGGCGCGATCGGTCGGAAGAGGTACGAGGTCCAAGGGGGTAGCCACCGCTATACCAGATAGATGATATGGAACCTCCTTGATAAGGGATATAGGCGACCATTACAGTGAAAACACAGAGGAAGTCCTGGATGACGATTCGCGAGTCTCGTGACTTTACAACGCCACGTTAACCGGAAGTCCCCTCGTGGCTTCGTCCTCGACAAATTATCCGATGCCAGGGTTGCCCAGTCTCAGGGCACCGCGACGCCCGAACCACCACAGCTCGCGGGAGGCGTCGATAAAAGTTTTAATTGCTCGCGCCCGAGTTCGGCTTTATCGAGTGCGATTCGTCTCCTGGTTTCGCCTTGTCGCCTTTTCCTTCTCGGCTGCTGTCTCCCAGCCCTCTCACCCCTTCTCAAATAGCGCTCCCCCGCCCCACTCCCATTTACACACAGCAACTCCAGTCAGACGCCTCCAACCTCCCTCTGGCCTCGCTTCGACTTCGTTACCCGTAAATTTCTCGCGCAACACTTACCGACTGTGCATAAAAAATTCTTGAAACGAACTGTACATACGATATACATAAGTCAGCCTGCTTATTCAGCCTTGTACTCGGCTACACTCGACATTGTGACGACCCGGGACCCAAAGGGCATTACAGAACTTTTAAAGAAATTATTAAGTGGGACTCGAACGATGGGCTATGGGAAGTTGAGTTATCACAGCACTTTGCATAATTTATCCATCCACTGGCTAATACGCATTCAAGACGTATATACACGTATATACAAGATACAGGCTGCTCCCTCTGATCTCGTTTACTTGCTTCGGTCTCGAGTAGAGTCTCCTGGTCGAGTAAGAGCGAGAGAGACGAAGGAGCAGCCTTTGAAGATTCTACTGCTGAGATTACCGGGGGCCTTGTTACTCGTTTACAAAGATGCGAATTTTCTCTGGTATATTGATCTCAGATCTGCACGAGCCGATCCAGACTCCACTCGCTCTTCGTGAACTTTATTTTCTTATCTTTCGCAGATTTCTTTTTTTTTCCTCGCGAAACGAAGAAAAACGATAAACCAGTGCTATCGTATGAGCTACGTTAGCGATCTCGCTACCTGCGCCGAAGAATATTAAATTTTTTCAAAAAAAAAATCAAGGTCAAACATAAAGGGGGAGAATATCGATAAGACCTAACCTATATTCAGGTATCTGCCGAAGAGGTGCATTCTGGGTGCTGCGACGTCGTATCGCGACTGCAGCGCCAAGGAAGACGGAGAGAGTCGAGAAGTAGGAGAGAGAGTGAGCGAAGAAACAAATAACAAAAGAGGAACAGACTACTTCGTTTAGTTCTTACGCGAGCCACCTGGCCGGAAACGGACGTTTCATCGCGCGGGAATTGGGTAGCCGGGAATCGTCGAAGAGCAAGAAAGTCAGGGATAGTGAAAAGCTATCGGATTTCTATAGGATTTTCGAGGAGTCTTAACAAACCACCGCCCACCCTAGGATTTTTCACCGCGGTTGGAAGCAATCAACTTCCCCCCCCCCCCCCGACTCTTGACAAATCCAAGAACGGCGGCGCCCCGATCGCAAGACTTCAGCCGTACTCTCGACGGGACGCAAAAGTGCGCCATTTAATTTAACGACTCGTTTACGATCGCGTCCCGAACGAAACAATCAGCGTAAGACTCGCATCCGAAATGAGTCCCCACGGTCTTTACCAGCATTTACGTCGAGATAAGCTTCAATTTAAATTCCTAGATAATTCCTACAGCAACCCCTCTGTATATTCGATGTCGCTCCAAGTACCAGCCTGACTCGTACCAAACCCACCCTCTCAAGTGTCTACCGGAACAATAGGTATGGGAATACGACTCTAGAGATAGTCGAAATGGCCCAGTAGTTCCGTCAGACATATTACCGGATCGAGTCGTAAAGTTCCATTTTTTAAAAACATTACCGAAATCCGCTGCTTTGAAAAATTAATCGAAGGTCATCTTCGCGAATACATTTTTTCCCTGCAATTTTTCCTCGACCGAAGCATACTTCGTCGGAGGATGAGAAGCAGTGGATTCCAGCGCCACGTCCATCTGGACCATGACACTCGGTGTTAGGGGGGGGGGGCCGCAGCGAGAGGGGCAAAAAAAAATGAACAAGGGCAGAAGGGGTTGGTTTGTCCAAGAGACTTCAGGCTACGCGCAATATTAACTGGAGGCGAACGTCCAGCCTTTGATAGATCGCGTGATCTGTCACGTGACCCTTGCGCACTCACCCCTCCTTGAATTTCAACTCGAGAGAGGCAATAACTATCGGGGAGGCAGTGGCGGGTAGGGGACGGGGTGAGGAAGGGGGGGTTTGCCCGGAGGATTTGGCAGGGGGGCCAAAAAATATGGCAGACGCAGCATTCGAGGACTTCCTTCCGAGCTGTGCTATAGGTAAAACGTTCGTGGCGCGATTTGAATAATTTTACGGAAAATTACCGAGTGACACTGGTTGCTTCCGTAAGGGCAAAGACAGAGAGAGGGAGAGAGGGAGGGAGGCAGGGAGAAGGAAGAAAGAGAAAGCTGCGTAGATACACAGCTCTAAACGCACAAGGGGTAGTAGAGGCAAATGCTTATGCGAAATGACTTCCAGCCTGTCTGAGCGCGGGTGTCACCGTGGGGTCGTGATAAAATATTTAAAAAATATCGAGACCAAATAAGAAGACAAAGGGAGTACCACGCAAGTGGAAATACAGAGGAAGAAGAAAAAAAGTTTATGAAGGGCTGACAAAGGAGAATTCTAAAACTCCGGAATGATCCTATACAGAAAGGTATGAAAAGAAAGAGGCACCGAAGCATTGCATCCGTCTCGAGGCATCTGTTACCGACCGAGAGTGGTATGGACGGTATGCGAACGGAGCGCCGAAGGGCGCAAGGCGAGTGGCTGGCATTTATTAAATCAACAAACTCCCGAAGGACTGATAAGGAGAAACGTACGGTGGGAAGGTTCCAGGAATCCCAGAAACGACGGAGCTGCCGACTGAGTGTGGAGGTGAGACGTTTATTTTTTTCTTTCTAAGAACCGATATATATATATATAGGTACTATAGGACGCTGTGTTTTTCCTCAATTATCCTGGTCGTTTCTGTTTGCCGGTTTAAGATATAAGTAAGGCTGGTACACTCTCTGTCTCTCTCTCTCTCTGCCGAAGAAAACAAACCTCTTGAGTAATATCCCACTCAGCCATTCTTTCGTCCTTCTGTTCGCCGCGGCTCTACGGCTCATCCGTGAAAAGTGGCAAGTGGATAAAGCCGTAAGCAGCCATAACAAACGATAGTACCAACCTAGAGTGGTCAATGATGAAATTTACCTGGATTCCATAAAATCCCGTGGGCTTCCAAGAAGACCACTGCTTCTAATTAACCGTCGGAGTCCAATAAACAGAGACCTAAGGGGACGTGGGGCACACTCCATTATAATAAAGAGGAGCTCGTCCAGAAAGGATGAAGGATGCTGAATGCCCGTGTGCAGCTCGAGTACCCACCTACCTCGCGTCTGGTCCTTCCTTTCTCTGAAGAGTGAAGGACTCTCGAGAAAGAAAAAGAAAAAATCCAAAGTCGAGGAACGAAAGAGAGAAAGATACGAAGAAGCGAAGAAATCACGTTTTCAGTTTTCTCCTTATGTTCTTCTCTCTTTCAGTCTCCTTCCATGGTTCTCTCTCTCTCTCTCTCTCTCTCTACTTGGTTAAGATAATAAAAAAGGGAAAATACCGCAGACGCCGACTGCCCGCCTCACCCCCCTCTCATATACCTATCGTCGGCAAGATGGCGGCCACGGAAAAGCCACGGCACTCAGCCCAGTCAAATATACGCAAAGACCAAACTAAAAATTGCTTCAACTTTTCTTGGAGCTTCGCCGATACGAAATGGATGGAGGGCGAATCGACCCTGTTCGTGTCCATCCATCCGCCCGTCCGATCCGGCTCTGTGCGTTCAGCCATTCGGCTCTTTTGGAAACGAAATCGAGAGCAAAAGAAAAGCCGTGCGAGGCGAGTCGCCCGTGAGCCACGGTTTGCCCCGAGCTAAAAATACTCATCCCCCCCTCCCCTCCCCTCCCCCCGCCACGGTTTTCTTTTTCTTCCCTTTGCTATCTCCTCTGTGGCTCCACTCCCCCGCGGCCCCTCCCCCCTGCGCCACTCGTATCTTCCCACCGCTGCTGGCGACGACTACCAACGCTACGTGCGCCCTCTCCTGTGTCTCCTGTGAGCCCTGCGCCACTCACCGGCCCTCTGCTGCTTTTCGACGTGCGAGCGCAAGTAAAAAATAACAAGAACTTCGTTCGTGACGCCAGCGACGACTGCGCTCCGGGTGTCTCGGACGAGGAATAATTAGTGGTGGGTCCTTGGTCGGTTGGAAAAAGCGAAAAAGGCTGCTGCCGAGTTTTCGTTATTATTCTTATTATCATTATCTCTTTCCTACTGTCATACCGGTACGGATCCACGAAAGATACCAACAACGCGACGATATACGTGCACGGTTATACCTATATAGCTGTACAAAAGACACTTCGAATGACCAATGAACTTCGGCATTGTATTTCCTAGTCTTATTTACCTTCTGCTTACGACCCATTGTCCAAGCGTTACGTCAGTCTCAATTTTACCGTAAAGCGAGACCAAGGCTGAAGAAACAAAGAGAGAAAGAACAAAAGTAAACGTGCGATTCGTAAAGGACAATGGCGTCGGACGGGGGCGTCAGGGTGGAGAGACTGGAATATCATGAGTGGAACGCCGACACTTCGGGACGCCCCGATGTGTACCAAGACGAGGCTCTGCTGATTCACGCGAGTCCCGACCCAACGTGTCCACACCACCTATCTATCTATATGCCCTGGCAGACCTCCACCCAACGTCTCCCTGTCCAAACGTGTCTACGGCGTCCCGACGCCGACGGAGGAAAAAAAAGCTTTTCCATGCTAAAGCAAGATAGAACGTCGTGAGGTCGACGTGATAGGAATGACGCAAAGCACATAACGACTATCCTCCTAACCAGCGTCATTGCGTGTAGAATTTCCGGATTTCGTTGAAAAAGATAAAAAGGTATACAGAACGTCTTAAGCACGATAAACGTCCTATGAATGGATACCAGCTGTCCCGCTTCTGTCCTGGATGTATGAGGTCGCAGTGGAGTAGAACGAGCTGTTGAAAGAGCCAATGGATCCATATGAGCGCGATGTGGGGATGGGCGAGGGGTAGGGAGGATCGTCTGCGATTTTAAAATGCCACCCGCAACCCCTGTCCCACCCACCCACTATGGCTTGGATTCCATTAGCCAGCTCCGTTAACAATCGAACGTGTTCGCTCGACCATAGAGAGGGAGAGAGAGAGGGACGAGGGGAGAGAAAGAGAGGGGGGGGGAGAGAGAGAGAGAGAGAGAGAGAGAGAGAGAGAGACCCGAAAGCTTCCGAGATCCTGCGGAATGCAGCCGGAACTAACACGGCGTAAAGGATTTTCGATTACGTTTTGTCGCTGCGTTCCCTTCGGTTTAGTTTCGAGCCCGTTCCATCTTTTCAATCCCTCCCACCCCACCCCACTCAGTCACCTTTCCACCGCCTATACCCATCTACACTGCGTGCTTTACGTCTGCCCATGTAGCCCCGCCCGGTAGTCGATTTCCCAAACAGCCTCCGAATAGACTCGGACCCAGCTCGCAAAATCCCAACGCCGTCCCAGCAGGTCCATAAGTAGTTTGGTTCCGTTGTAAAATCGAAGAAGTAAATCGAGCGAGAGTCCGAGGCTCTTGTAAACCGAACGCATCCTCGCGGTAGGCCTTAAACCCCTTAGAATTGAAGTCCCACGTCACGGCAAAGTACCATTCTGCATTCTGCTCGAGATTCTTAGGTATAAAGAGGCCTCAAATCGGAATTGAATTTCGGGACGGCCCCATTCTAATTCGAATTTGATCTTTTCAGCCCGCCTAAACGCTTACGAGAGTATATACACGTATATAAGCGCTCCCGACGCCCCCTATAAGATTTTTACTCAGCCCCAGACACGTTGGACTGGAACTTTTCACCGACCTTTCGTTCCACGTGTAAAATCACTGGACTGTACAACAGTCATTGAAATACTTTACGGGCTTTACGTATTTTTCCAAACACAAAGAAAGTCAACGAATAACGTTAACACAGTGTAAAGACATTAAGGCTATGTGTAATTTGAATTTATCGACTCACCAATAAGCTTGCCGAATTGCGCAGGAGGTCTCCATTCGGGATAATGCCTTGGAAATCGTGCTCTGGACCAGTACGTCCTCAGTGTGACTTTGTAGAGGGCTAGCTTGTCCTGCTTCTCTTGTTTCTCCTGCTTCTCCTGAAGCGACGCGCCGCATTGCGCTTCCACTAGGAGTAGGTGAGCCCCGATCAGGAGCCACCACCAGAACCACGTGCCGCCGCCAAACATCTGTCGAGAGAGTCGAGCAATTCGTGAGAAAAAGAGTCGCGTTACGCACTCGGCAAGACACTCGCGCGCTCCTCTTCCTCGTAGCTGTTATAGCATTGACACGGTGCTTGTATACATGGATTCTACCAACACGAGTTAAAGCACACGTTTGCCGGCAACGAGGAGTCGAGAAAAATCAAAGAAAAGCAAATGGGATTCCAGACCAGAGTGACTTAACGAGCTGTGAGAGAAGTTTCTTCAAAGTGCCAGGAGGCAGCGCTGTTACTGGCTGTGAGCTTCCGGGTGCATGAAGGGCAAACGGTAACGGACGAGAAGTAGCGGGGGGGACAAGAGGGACGGAGGAGGTAATCTGAAAAAATGACCAATGACTTATTTCGCGTAGAGTCGAAAAACTTTAAATTGTAGATGGAGTGGATGATGCCTCTTTATCGTAGGAAAATTATTTGGAAAGCGCGGCAATCGTTTGAATTTTAAAAGGGAGGCTGATCCTAGCAAAGTGAATTCAGTGTAGTTCTTTATTCTCCACTAGGTTCGCTTCGATCGTTTCGCGTCCTAGAGTGAAGCTAGAAAATGGCGTCGGATCACAGCGTGCATCATCCTGTGTTTACATATGCAGATATACGCGATGCCGTTCAAAATGTAAATCACATTCAAATTGTCCCGATCGCTGCTAACGGGAATCATCGAAATTTCATGGACAGGAAACTCTCTAATCTTTCGTGAAAACTCGGCTGATCCGCACTGGGTATAAACGAGCTATGAATTTTCATTAGACTAAGTCACGTGCACTAGAGCGCTGCATTCTCTTCTCCTGTTAATTACTCGAGATACTTTATCGTGTATGGTGTGTTTTCTATCACGTGACGTCATAATCATTCAAGTCCAAGTGCACTCGATTACGACCTATTTCCCGAAGCTCGTTACGCTGCTAAACGCCTGTTTTGAAAATTTGTTGCCAATTTTTTGAAATCTTACGACTCACGGCCTGATTATATAGCTATATACGCGTACGATATTTCGCACTGGCCGTGTCAACCATAACAACGCGACCGCGCGGTGCTACATCCTCTTTCATTTTGTCGACGGGAGTAAAATTTTTAATTAGAGTTAATTTTAATGTTTACGACGGCCGAGGGGGAGGAAAGTTCAGCAATGTTTTTTATGCTTTATGGAACATTATTTTATGTCGAGCTCGTTCGCCGTTGCCCGACTCCTTCCCCTCCTTGCGATTCTTCAGGCTGAAATGGCAACCCCTCTTTGCCCACGGAGCAGCCACCCTAGAAACCACGGAACTCCCAGCGAACCTAGTGAACGTAGTGAATGCTGGTACCTACGGTGAACCCAGTGAACCCGACCGCCTAGCAAACCGCCTCTAAAACTTTTTTTGCATTTCATTACTACGTCTGGCTATGAACTATATCCTGAATTCTCCACGGAACATCCGCTAAGCGTTACTCGTAAATCATGATCTCGTAATTCCAAAGCGATTTTTCGTTATCCGATCGTAAATTCCTGGCCGGCCATTGTAACGGAATAGCGCGAGTAGGGTCTCTTGACTCATGTTAAGCCGAAAGAAGAAAAGAAAATGAAGGAAAAAGCAGAAGAAGAACGGCCAAAACTTATTGGGAAGAGAGTTTAAAATGAGAAAAACGAAATAAATAACAAAAGAATCGGTACAACGTATAAGGTCGGTCAGGATCAAGGGGGTAGTTGGTTGCCAGTTTCAAGGGTGGCTCCGGGCCGCTTCTCCTTGGATGCTACTTGGATGCTACTCCGAGTAATACCATAAAGACAGAGGGTGACTCGACTCTTTCAATATGCCGCTCAGATTCAGCCAAGTTAAACTCAATAATACTTTTCGCTCCATAGAGCGGAGCTCTGGCCGTGCTTTAAATAATGTTTGAATAAAAAGTGAAAAAGTTTTTCAGTTAGGTCCGCTGCGACGCCAGGGTTTGCAGGGCACCAAAACGAACGAGGAGAACTAGGAAGAAGGGGCAGAGGAAAAAGAATGAGCCTAAAGAAGTTCCTGGTGAGTCCTTAAACAAAGAGAGAGAAAGAAAGAGAGAGAGAGAGAGAGAGAGAGAGAGAGAGAGAGAGAGAGAGAGAGAGACAGTTGAATTTACAAAAAAGAAATAACTTCAAACCAATATAAGAAAAAGACTCATCGCGGTCCGTTTCAACTCGAGCGATTCCGTTGTGAATTCCACACGAAGTTCTTCAACATCCGGTGCCAAGAATTCCGATATTATATTGTGACTAGATATTACTGCAGATCTCTATCAGACACGCACGAGCTTCGTAGCGTCGTACGTTTTTCACTTCTCGTACAGCAGAAAGAAATGAAGGACGCGTCATGACTCTTTGACGTGTAAACAGAACTAGCACTGGAATATCGCTTCTCTCTGCAATATCTGGCATCGCGTTCATCTTGTGCACCGCCTCGTGAATTTCGCAGAATCTCTGCACGACTTGCGGTCGCTTTATCTTTGCCATCCTCCTATCCCCTCTCCGGACGATTTTACATAAATGCTATTTACATGTGCGAGCAAGTAAGAGGAGAATTTGGCATGGGAATACGGGATGACGTTAATTTAATCCAGAATCCTAAATGCCTAACACTCAGCAAAGGATCCCTGACTCACTCACTTGGCCAGCTTAATGGCTGGATTTGTTTACAGACGCCAAGGTGCCCTCCTAATTCTCTTCGCGTTAAATATCAGAGACCGATCCTCTCTTCTATCGTGTCTCTCATGTAACTCTATATTACTATACGTGTCACTGGTCTTCCACTACGAATAGCGTCCCCTCGTTTTCCCTCTCATTCATCCGGCTTTCTTTTATTCCTTCATTCTCCCTCTCACTCTCTTTCGCCCTTTTGAATCATCAATCTTGATCTGACTCGAACGACATGTGCTCATCGTCGCACCGTGTCCATCACTCGCACAACCGCTACTCACACTTGCACTAATTCTATCTAAAGAGAGTGAAAAATAATGACGGACAGATACTAGGCTTTTCTCTTCCACCGTTCCATTTCCCGAGCGGTTTCAGTGTCGAAGACCATTGCCAGCAGCAAAGCTGATGCCGGTTACAGACTGTGCGTTACTCACCTCTTTCGCAATATCCTCTCTGACCTCCTTTTCACTAGAAACTTAACTTCATCCCCGCGACAGGTATCACATCACCACAAGAAACTTCCTAAACGGTCAAGCGCACCCTCGAAAGAATTCACCCGAGCCCCGAAAATTTCCGCGTTCCGCGATCGCACGACGTTACCGACACTCGCGATTACCCACGGGGATACCGGCTCGCACGTTCTGCCGCACGAATTTGGTCGCAGTCGCTATTCACGGGTTTCACGTTTCACGCCAGGTTCTCGCGCGGCCCGTTTCTCTTTCTTGCTCCTTCCTGCGAATGACTACCTTACGGGATTCTTCTCTCTCGCTCCCCCACGGTTAATGCCGATGCAACGGGAAGACACGAGGAGTTCCGAGAGACAAGAAAAGAACGAGCGATGCTTCGCCTCGCGGCTCGTGTGTCTTTGGTCGCGTGCGCGGACGGCCCAGCGAAACGACACGACGATGCTTTTGGCTCGAAGCTCACGGCGGTACTGTGCGACGGTAACGGCCCTAACGCGGATCCCGGCATCGTTGGCGTCGGCGTCGGCGTCGCGACCAAACGTACCAGCGGCACAGCCGCCGATCACGGTGTGTCGCATGTTCGTCAACTGGCGTCGAACAAGGATTCGAATTGCTCCTGAGAGCTATCTGCTTCCTCTGAACGTGTCTTGCTGCCCATGAAAGGTAAGTATCGTGTGATTTCTCTAGTTTCCGGTGCTTCGCTTCACTCCTGTCAATTAGACTACTTGGCTATTTTAACCGACAACCTCTCTCTCTCTCTCTCTCTCTCGCACATATAAAATCTCCTCCATAGATATCCTTCCCCGACTCCCTGAACAACTTTATTGTCTCATGTCTCCCTTTGTCAAGTTTATTCGCGGATGGCTGCATGGGCAGGTACATTACTGCTTAATGACGAAAGCTCCAGTATTCTGGCAACAAACCCAATGCGAACTTCTGACGTATTTCGAATGTGCGATTATCGTTCGAGCGTATCAACGTGTTATCGCGTTACTCTACATAGAGGGATCGTAACCCTCCAGTCAGGCAGCATCGTGTTTTAACCCCCTATATTAACCGCGTCTTCCCACCCTTCGCACTTTTTACGAACCGCTGCCTTCTGGACGTTCATTATCGAACGTTAATAACATATACCTCATTACTTCCTTGCGTAATAACCTGCTAGATGTTAGCTTACGCGTATATTGAGTGCACCATAGGTCACACGACGGTCGATACGTTTGATTGCGCCTTCGGATCTCCGAACCCTCTGAATTTAGTCCCTGTGGTACAGACCTCTAGAAAAGTTTCTCTGTTTCTTTTTCCCAATCCTCCCTCGACAATTAGTGACGTTTAACGTTGCCAAAGATACTTCGAATGTCTGTATAGCCACCGTGGCAATGGCGCTGCGCACGCTTGTACGGTTGCCCATGGGTTATGTATGTGACACACACACACACACACACACACACACACACACACACACACACACACACACACGCACGCACGCACGCACGCACGCA
>JARQTI010000761.1:297858-327522 GCA_030142655.1 Trachelus tabidus
CACACACACACACACACACACACACACACACACACACACACACACACACACACACACACACACACACACACACACGCTCTAGGCTCATAAGAAATGCAATTTACGAGACGGGTAGGGAATGCGAGTATAGAAGTAGCGGAAGGGGGATCAAGGGAAAGAGGGGAAGGAGGTCTAATTGTTAATTATGTCTGCTCATAGATATAGGCCCACGTATCAGAGAATTGCCTTACATCGTTGATATAGGGAAACTGGAGGGAAGACACAGGCGGTAGATAAATATATAGATAAAGTACAGAGCTCCTAAGAATAACGTTTGCTCTTCTGGAACTAGTCCTGGAAAAAGTCCTAATTCTTGCTTGGATCTTTTTTCTGGCTACCTTACACGTGTCTCTCTAAGGCAAGCGACGGGTCGATAATTTATGAAAAAAACGAAGATCTTGCGCGTAACTAGAGTCTTTCTTCCTTATCTTTATTTTATCAGAGGATTCTCATGCTCCTGTTATATGTGTATATACGTATATATTCTTTTTCCTCTTCTTCTCTTGCTACCCTTCGCCGGTTTGCCTTGCAGGAAATTTAGATTACCAAGTTGGACTTGGACAGGGTGAGTGGATTAGGGTAGTTACGTAGCCAGACTGTCGTCTGAGGGTACGAGAAGAGCAGAGAGCGCTGAGGTGGCTATATCAGGAAATATTCTTGGAGACTTTCCTACGCTATCAGCCGAGATGCACCCTTAGGCAGACCTTGCACTTGTGTCTGATGAGCTTTAGCCAACGATTAGGAATCACTATAGACACGCTACTCGGTACTCCCGTAGGACCCACGATTTTTAGCAAGATCACGGATACCGATTCCCATCAATTTGTAAGCTCGCCCTCGTTGAATCGTCCCGGTTTTTCTTTATCGTGAAAACTCGCCACCCCGTTTTTGTCGCGGAGCATCTGCGACGCTTCGATAAAAATTCGAATGACGGATGCGCACGCAAAAATCGAACCGATCCGACTGCAGGATCGTTGGGAGCAGAGGGTGCCAGAGGTGTAGGGGGGGTAGGTGCTATATGGTTGACTGGTGACTTTTTAAGGGTGAAAAGTGAAAAGCCATTGCAGGCTGGCAGCAGCTATCGCGATAGCCAAATCTTTAACAGCGTCATCCCCGTCGCTAAGTAAAAGGCACTCTTGGAGGGAGGATCTTGTTTTCTATAAGGGTGGATACGACATTCGCCGTGAGGGTGGGATAAGCTGCTCCTGTGGGATATATGAAGAGCAAAGGAAAATGAAGATGGGTTTCGAGCCCTTTACGACTTGGAACACTTTACAGTTTTACACCCTATACCAGTGGTAGCGATCGGAGAGCCAGATGCGTCGGGGAAAAAAAAAGAAAAAAAAAGTACGACAATCCAGCCTAGCCGAAAAATTATCATCCCTTCGATACCCTCGATATGTCTCCGCTATTCTCAACCACCCCCCGTTGTCCCAGCCGGTCTCTAGCTGCTACCAATAACCGTGCCCCTGCTACTTCGAGGGCAGAAGGCCAATGTAATTGTTCAGAAAGTAGGCCTGACGAATTCCAAGCAAATCGAGACAAAAGTTACCCCCTTTCATCTCGACATGGATAACTTCGTATTTTCCTGATGAAAAGGACGAAAATCCTGTCTGCGCGCATGTCCTAACCTAATAGTCCTGTATTGTGGTTTCTGCTCTGCCACGAGGAACGATGAGGTCAGGATGAATCTAGCCAATCGAATTAGACCTGGAGCCACGCGAAAGCGCTATTGGATCTAAGTAGCAGGGGAGGGTGGATTCGGGATGAGTAAGAAGGGAAGATTGCAAAAAATTGTATAAAGGAACAAGGGTGAAGCCTCGCGTTTTACCATGAATGGAACTTTGAATGCTGGGAATCAAAGTGCGTGATGATTCTCAATTCCTATTCGAATGACATTTTATCTTCTGGCTGCTTGATTCCTAGCTGGAAGCGTGATCAATTACGAACAGCAGCCATATGGGTGGGATAATTCACCGGCAATTAAATGGCGCTTAAGTGAGAACATGGGATTTTTACTTTCACGACTTTAAGCCAATTTCAAACTGAACGTCGCGATTCGTTCTCATGGCGTAGAAAGTAGAAATCTTATCCAGGAGAAAATGCAATCGCCTTTGGGAAAAGTTATCGACTTCCTGCTCAATCGGGATTCCTTGAAGTTCTCAGCAAGACGAATCGACTGGGATCCGACTTGTATTCTTCGCCATCGACTACCCTTGTACCTTATACTATATATTGTATATATATTATCTGCCTACCATCTGACTGAAAGTACCAACCCTTTCGCAGGAGAAATCATTAAATGGATATGCGCAAAGGCACGTCAAACCTTATATGATTCAAGTCTGTCAAAATCCTTCCTGCCGTTTCAACCCCTTTAGAGATCTCATAGCTCACACCAAGTTCATAGCGAACTTTCATCTTTCCATCATTCTACGAATTCTCAAAGCGACGTTTACCTTTTGTACGGTTCTATTGGTAAACGTACAAGGGATAAGAATTTCAAGAGGATCACAGTGGCAGCCGAGAGCACTCAAGATGGCGACTTAATGCCGTGATTCAGGAACTTTCTTAGTCCGCACGTGTCCTCGTTACGAACTAGGAGTTTCCACTCTGTCATTCTTCCATTCATTCCCTACTTCCGGTATTCTCATGGTGGAGTATTAAAGACCTGAGGGTGGTTGTAGAAGAACTGTTCAATTCAAAGGATCGCGTTGCAGCCGTTCGTTCCACTTGAAGCGTCCGAGCTGAGTGACACAGTACAATTTTATCTGAAAATAATTTCTTTTTTTATACTTCTTATCTATTTTTTTCTAAACCTGTCATAGAATACCTTTCGACAGTTAGGATCAAATTTTCAAAATAGACCCAGTTGAAATGGAAGGAACTAACCTCTCTTCCGTTTCCTGCCGAAATCAACGTGGTTCAGCTTCCTCGTCCTGTGCACTTATCCTCAGTTGATCATTTTCTCGAACAACGTTTCACCGTTCGCGCTATCAAAGCTTAAGCTCTTATCACAGGAAGGACTTGGAGGCAAGTACGTTTGACGTCGCTGCGAATTAACGTTTTTAGTTATATCACTTTAACATTGCGATTTACTTTTAGTCTGTCTCTCACTCTGTGACGTCTCAATTCGCAGCAGGGAGAATAAACATTTTTCAATTTCACCAAAGTGCGATATCTGAAATAGCATAGAAGTTGCGAAAAAAAAAATAATCGATTTATCTCATTTCTCAAGTTCGTTACCAAAGACTGTCGACGGTGGCGCCACAGTCTCCAACTTTAAAGTCATTTTAGATATTGAAATATAGATAAATAATATCCTTCTTTTTCATACAAGAAATTTAACTTTGTCCAATGAAATTTCAGAATGCCGAATTAATGAAGTTATAATCATTAACGAAGGGTGGGGGGTGGAGATAGAGCACAAAATAATGATGAAACAGAGGGAAAACACGTGCCCTTTAATGTTTAGCATTCAATTCGAAGTTCATAGTGTGAATAATGTGAAAATTGAATTACAAAATGATTTTTAAGGATATAAACTTACCAGTCTGAATTCTCACGAATGCTCAGTCTAGAGAGTAGCAATCCAAGATGGCACAGCTGTCTACCGGATCGTGGCTAGCATTCCGCCTAGGAGCTTTCTCCGATTCGGACGTCGAGAGCACTTTCTCACTGGATATCCCGAAGACCTGGATCTTCCCTTGGAAGGGATCGCTATCGTAAGACGCATCAGAGTATGGAGGACGGAGTGGTGGGGAGGGGATGAGTGTCACCCATCGAGTTTGTCGTTCTCGCGACAATAATCTTTTTCTCGGCTGTAGATTGAATTCCTTGGAAAAAGCTCGAAGCTGCCAGTACATTCGTAGAATCGTAGGAAAAGCTTCACGCTCGTAGCGCTATGTGCAAGCATATAATATATGTATACAGCTATAGCTACCGTCAGATTGAAGCTTCTGGTAAAAAAAACGATTGAAATTCTAAAGAGGGAAAGAATTCACGAAATTGGCAAATGATGAAATCCTAGGTAAATAGTAAATCACACACGATATACATACCTGTAGGTATGTACGTGATATTCCAAAGGCAACGATTTAAAATTGTTGGCTCGAAGGGTTCATTACTTAGGGGGTGCAACTTACAGCTTTTAAGCTCGGAGACTCTAGGCGAGTTGCGAGTAGCGAACTACTTGTAATTGTAATGGCTCTACTGGTAACGCTGGTAGGCGTAGTGCCTGTAGTGGGAAAACTAATAGCAGTGGCTACCATGTAGCACCAGCTGTAGGTGCAGTCCGATATTCGTTCAACGTATAGAATCTAACAGTCTATACTAACGGTTACACGATAGTCGCGATGGAAAGATGGCATCTGCCTACTAGCGCCGCCCATGTTATGACGGCCGTAGGCAGAACTAACTGCCCGAGCAGAAGGCTGTCAAACATTTTCAGAAGCAATTTGACAGTTTGAAGCACGGAATCTGCGGTATCGAGGAAAGCTGGTTCGATATTAAAAACATCCACAAGGTATGATAAAGATTCGGTATTAAAATTCCCCTTATTGTGCGGGAATTGCGTTACGAGAGATCTTATTGCGAGTGAACGAGCTCCTTTACGCTTTTATTCTCTTTCACTTTCCTCTTCTTCTGGTCTACCTTTGATACTCCGGACTTCTTTCTCTTTTGTCTCTCGAGTGTCTCGAGCACTCGCGACTTTCTTTCAATTCGTATTTCAAATATATTTTAACTGTCGCTGCCGCGTCTCGTCTCTCATAATTTTACAGGCTAATGTATCTAATTCCCTGATTGGCTGTGACCACCCAGAAATTTAAGCGCCGTGAAGGAATGCTGGTGAAATATTTTTCTACGAAGAATGCCGAAGTGATGATAACGTTAACGACTTGGGTGAAAATGAAAATATCCCAACTGGTGAGAAAGCTGAATCTTCGAGAGGAACGACGTCGTCCTCCCGGACTGACTGTGGAATTTTTGAGGTTAGTTTTCATCTCGCTTCTTACCTCTACTATTATGAGCTGTCCTTGCTCAGGATGGAATAACTCTAAACTTTAGAAGGTTATGGAATATCTCAATGGTAATTCGAAAGGTATATACTGCAGAGTATATCGATGTTTGCCTATCTTGAAGGCAAACATTTTTTAGGAGGATGGAACGGAGCCTTGAGACGAAGACAGCAGGCACTGTCAAGCAGGAGCCTCCCTACTGTCAGACGGCCTCTCATACAGGGTGGCCAGGAAGTTGCGATGGTACGAAAAAGAGGGATGGAAGGAATGGCAGGTTTACCAGTTTGGCATATAGGTAGGCAGCCACCAGTATATCTGGTTTAAAGGTTTCCTGGGGTGAGGGGGGGGGGGAGCGAGACTCAGAGCAACCAAGCATCATCCCTGTACCTGCGGGGATGCTGGAATGCTGGGATGACGCTACTAGGGTGAAAGTGGGGAGGGTGAGCTTTCGCTACCGTGCACATAAAAACCCACCCTAACTCAACAACCAACGGGAAAGACCCCTTCGGTACCGTCGAGCTATGGAAATATTAAAGCCGACGTGATGTCTTCGTTCGGTCGAGGTTACAAAAAAAAACACCTTACGGCTTCCTCCCTGGAACGGAAGCTGCCACGTTCTGAGGGTGCCGATCGTTTTAGGCTCGATTACGCGGATCCTTGCTTAGTAAGAAGAAAATGGAGAACTTACACTCTAATACATACACTCACACCAAGCCACTCTCTCTTGATTGGGGAATCTTCCTAGAGAGCATTCGGCACCCTCCCTCATGACTTGCCCGTTCTCATCGAACGATTAATTCCTGCTCCGACGCTTTCCGATATTCATTAGCCTACCTCTCCTTCTCCTTTTCATTTCCTCAACCCTTAAGCCACTCACCCTCTCGTCTTAGAATCAATCCCGTTAAATCACGCGGCGACCCTAATAAGATAAACTGAGTATTCCATCGCAGGGCCAGCAAAGATACATAATGCATAGATTTTATTAAAATCCAAAAACTTTGGTTGCGCCGTTTTTTCTTCCTCTGAATGACGAAATTTACGTGAATTCAGGAAAATTATAAAACCGTCGAGCACCGGAGATAATGATATCTTCAGAAGAGAATGGCCATCAAAAATGTTCAACATTATAAGCATCGTTGAACTTTTCAATGGCAAATTAATTGGCTAAGACATTAAAGTCACGGGATTTAATTAAAGCTGCAAGATCGCAATTTACAAATCCCCCACTCTGATCCTAACAGCTTAATTCAAAATTTTGAAGGCCAGTACGCCGTGCTACCAATTACCGTATTAAATTTTCCTACAAAAACTCTCTTACACGCTTCAAGCTAAAAGGGTCTGCCTAGGGATACCGGAGGGTAGGAAAAAGGGGAGGGGTGGTGGTAAAGGCAGACTGGCAGTAAAGAGGAAGAGAGGGGAAGTGTCTGAGGCCGCATCGGAAGAATACATAAGGCATCGAGTGGCCATGACGCGCAGTAATATCTTTGCAGACATCAGAAAATTAATTAATTCAATGAATATTTTTCAGGTGAATGGCGCGTTATGGAGTGGCTCGAGTCTTGGCACCCTCGGAGTACGAGAAAGGCTGCCACGAGAAGTAACAACTCCCAGATCGACGATAGTCGAATGATGAAATAATTTTCGCCAATTTCGTGCACTCGATAAAATAAACGAGACTCGTTTTCATCCCCTATCAGTGTCCCTGGTAGCGATGGCCTCGAACAAACCCTTATAATCAATTTGCCAAACCACCATAGACGACTCTTCTGCCACAATGTCGTCCAGGTACAAAGTAACCGAGTCGACCCGAGTCAGAGTCAGAATCCAATGAATCTTCCAGAGTCCAATTGGATTTCCAACTACGCAGCGGTAGGTAGCTCTGTTTATTATTACGTCAAATTTGATCATTCTATTTTCTTGATCCCTCTTTTCTACGATTCAGCCAACTGGTAGAATCAGAGAGTATCAGGTTAACTGCGACTCACCTTATTGAATCGTATAATATTATTTTCAGTTTCCATTGAAATTTGAAACGAAATTTCTCTTACAGGTACAAGAACCACAGGATAGGAGGTGGGTAAGTTAAAGGGATGCTGGGACTTGAGAGATGAAAAAGAAAAGGAATAATTGACACGAAAGGCTAAAATATAACAGACTCAAGGAAAGTTTGTACTTGTCGTTAGTCTGAAAGATGCTAGGAGGCAGAAGAGAATATAAGCAATCAGCTACCAGTAACCACGTAAGCAGCCACCTAAAAGCTCTCTCATTAAGAACTCCCCCTTCATTGTTTACCATCCTTTGTCCTGCGCCTAAGATGAAAGAAGCCCCGACGACAAGTTCAAGAATTAGTTTTCAATTTCCGTGTTTCCATTTCCCTCGTCCTAAGCTTGTTTGCAGCGAATCAAGTTGCACACTCTGTGTATATACGTGCCTGTCGCCATTTCCACCTTCATCCCTCTCGAGGAGAACCCCTCTTTTGAGCTGAATGAGATCGCAGCAATTTCAACGGGATGAATATTTTATTTTGATTTGACCGGGCCAGAAGTACCAACACTTGCTACCAGAGTGCTAACAGCATTATGCTTTCTTTATTTTTCCTAATATTAATTTTTCACCCTTGAATCTTGTATTACAGGGGATGCTCGTCCAGTGCAATCACCTGTGATAAAAATCGAGAGAGATTTCAAATCCTGTTTCCTCCGACACGTACGTTCGGCTCGATCCCCCGGTGGACGCTGATTCTTTTCTGGATGGATTAAAGTGAAGCGCCGATGGATGGTTGAGGGACGTGGAAGAGAAGAGAAAAAGAAGTGCCCAAGAATAATGTAGTAGAAGATTTGAGAAAATCGGAAAAGTTCACGGCTTCCAGCCAGTAACTAACCGCTCGGCCGGAGGGGCTTGCATATTTCAGAACGTCATCTAGAGTCGCCAGACTGAAGGGAGGACGAGGGGGTGGATGTGCTCCAGAGAAAGGGTGAAATGAAACGCGAAAGTAGTAGCGAGCTGGAGGTCGGTAGGAAGGAAGGGAAAGTTGGCGAGGGATGAAATGTGAAGAGACGCTCACGGAATACGGGTTAAGTGTTCTTAAAATGAAAAAAAATGAGGTACACGCCCGCCGTGGCCGGAAATACTTGGTGCTCGTCCTACCAGGAGACATTGCGATTAAATATTAACTCGAGGGAGGCCGCCATGGAAAACTTTTAGAAGTCTGAGGATGCGAAGCTAGAGAAGGTACGCAGTAGAGAGGTGAGAGAAGTTGTAAATAAAAGGAAGATAAAAAAGGAAAGAAGAAAGGACGAGCAAACGTACGACGTATCGATCTGCCTTTGGAATTTCGTGAAAACAAGAAGATTACGGAAAGGAAGGAGCCAGACTGAGGGCGCTTCTGTTTGAATTATAAAAGACTCTACCAAGTCTGAGGAACATCGCCAGCGGCGATCTAACGACGCAACGCTAACGTCGTTAAAGTCTCTGCGTCGCGACGCCTTGACGAAATAATTCAAGGCTCTTCTCTTTCACTCTCTATTTCTTTCTCTTGGCATAGACCTGTAAAAGCTTTGCGAAAACAGCCTCGAGGGCTACTACCCAACCCAGCATAGCGGCCTAGAATGGCTGTGGTCACGTCACATTTACCAGTCTCCTCCTTTCCAGCATTACCACCACCTCCGCCACCACCACTTCTCTCGGGAAGTAGAGTCTGGCAATTATTTCTTGTTTAGTTCGGCCGTATATCAGATCGACGAAAGCAGCCACCAACTGTTACGGACAGTCACGTACGAGCTCAGCAATATCGCTGGCAGGACCTTTATTCTTTCTTATTACTTAATATCCCGGTAACGAGGATAAATGTGGGCCCCTCGTTGCCGACTAATTGCCGCACAGCCATGCCCGAACGCCTGACTCCTCAGAGGTCCCGAGGTTCGGTCTTATCAGAGGTTAACGAGTGAAAATATCCTGGCGGCATCCAGTGCAACTATTCTCAAGAGCAACCTCATAAGGGGCACCGTTTACTTGGCTCCACCAGCTCATTTGCAGATTCCTTCGCTTACTCGCTGCTTGGATATTTTTCCTCCTGGACTGCCAGCTCAGTTATGCAGGAGACGAACTTGCTGGATTGCTTCCCGGAAGCAGAAACTGTTTGAACTAGGCAGCCAGCGATCAGCAGGACCCACTCCTCGACATCGAGACGAATGCTTTAATTTCAGTTTGAAAGAGAGCGGCTGCACTATCCAATTGCTACCAGGTTGCTACGGTTGCTGGTTCCTGCCATTACTCGTCCCCGCAACCGGCCCTTCACCCCGGCCGGCTCTGCATACTCGAAATGCTCGAGAATTGAATCGTAAATTGAACTTCATTTATTTCGCAGAACGACGGGCTCTCAGGACGCCTCGCGCCGCGGCGTCGGCATTTGTAATCGGTACCTAGAAGCGCGAGGAGGGACGACGAATTTATTGAAAATTGAATCTCACCAGGTCGCCTTACCTTACGCGTCCTCGTACAGTCTCACGAACACCCAAGCAGAAACCAACGCTGCCATTCATCCCCATAGTCAAGATTCTCTTTATTTTTTGTCTCTTGGATGCAAATGGGTTAATCTGGCCTAATCCTTTCAAAAATTAACACGATTTCAAAAAATTTTCAAGCACTTCGTAGTCGGCTTTGAAAACCGTCGAGGGGATGTTGCTAGGAGAGTTCCCAATGGCGAACGGGTTGCCGATTAATTAATCTAAATTTTAGCCCGAGGCTCTCTCGACAGGGTGAAATTAGAATTTGTCGCTGTAGGGGTGAGTTTATTAACAGGGGCTCGATATGCAGCGGCTTTTTCGACTGATTCGTTTATAAATTACGTTGACGCCTCTTTAATAATTAACATTCAGTAATTAACGCTCTTAGCCCTGGCCCTCCCCCTGGCTCCCTCTCGATAGGTAAACTGTTTTTCAACTTAAACATCAAAAACAAAGAAGAGGATAGATCTGCGTTAGGAAGATGAAATATATTCAGCTTCAAAATCCAGCTCGATATTTCAACCCCATCCGATGTCTCCTCATCCGTTCATTTATTCTTCCCTCGGCAAGAATATCTTACCAGCCGAAGCTCGAAGCTCATGGAGCTACCGAAGCGACCTCGGGATCTAGGAAGAAAATTCGCAGTATTTTCACCTGGAAAAAATACCCTCTGACCCTTTAACGACTCACGCAGTATCTAACTCCTCGAGAACACGCACCGGCAGTCGCATCCGCATCGCACGACCTCGAACTCCTTCGCAACCTCCTTTCGTAGCTGCACCTACCCTTCTGCTCCTTGAGCACCCTCTAGAAGAACGAGTGGCTCGCCTAGCCAGAACTGGAACAAATTTCCAGGAGGTTGCATGATTCAGAGGAATCCCGGCCACTCGAGCAGGGACACGAAACTCTGGGGGAAAAGAGAGAAAAAGGTAAGACTTCACGTAAATAACCATAAAAGTAAAAGATAAATCAAATATTTTCAAAGAAAATCAGAGTCCTCGTGTGGAATATCGTTACGTAAAGTGACATAATTTTTTTTCATCTGTCATGCACAGGTAGTACATTCTCACGAGTAAAAAAAACCCATCAGAAATCGAATAAGCTTCTATATCGGGGGTTTGACCGAATTATCAGGATTAACCGAAGTGGGGCGAAGGGGGTTGCCTTTCATATACGACTACGTGCGTGACCAAACGTGAACGAAAGAGATGCAAGATGGCGAAGCATTCGAAGCTGTTCGCTCCTGACACTCGCCCGTAAATGAGGTCATTTTAAAACTGAGCACGTTTCTCCTGTTTATTCAAATTTCCAACACACACGTATGCAAGTTTCGCCGGTAGGTCGTCTGCGTGTGGCGCGAGCCGATTCTCTGCGGAATTTCACTCCTCGCAGGTCCCCCCCTGCCAATCCCCTCGGAATTATAACTACATTCGAAACCCGAACGCACGCAGAACCGCGGGGAGTTCAAGAAGAAATACACGTACCGCCATCTGTTCCCTTATGTCCTTTTTCTTCCTTTTTCTTTTTTGCACTTTTTCCAGAGACGGTACCTTCGGTGCGTGTAGCGTCTGCAGCATGACAAGAGAGATTCTTATGGAGCATGTTCAACGAGCTGTAACGAGAATGACCGTCACTCGTATCATTGTTGGATAGAAGAAAAAAAGGTGATCAAGTAGAGGAATACGAGGAAAAGGTCATAAAGAGGTAGCGACTGAATAAAAGAGAGAGAGGGAGAGGGAGGTGGATATAGAATGCGAGAAACTTAATTGATATAACGAGATAAGGCCTTTACGCCACCCGAAGAGAAAGAGCGCGCATTGAATTTGAAACATTTAAAGAGCCGTCCGTAGAATCCTCTTTGTTTGACGAGTTATCCCTGAAGCCGACCAGACGTGCCGCGACTGTCAAGCCACATTTTTCCCTTTCTTTTCGCGTCTGACGGATTCATTATGTAATTCGCATAATGGCTCCCTCGCCGTCTTGGAATTCAATTGTCTCGACTCACGGGGACGAGGTTGCTTAGGTGAAGAGACATTCATCCCTCTCTGTCCTTTCGCCCACGTACTTCTGTTCCTGTAGTTTCTACTTTGTATCTCCAGTTCTCTCTTTTTTTTCTCAACTCCTGCACTTTCTTCCCTTTTCGTCACTAGCATCGCCCATTCTCGTTGAATTTCTTTGCGGATTAATATTTGTGCCGGTGGTGTGCCCCGATGTGCCGTAGGAGCCGTGGTAGGAGACAGAACAAATAACGGACGTGGTCGGAGACAAATGGCGAGGATCTACCCGACGACCATATCCGAGAACACGAGAAGAGAGTACTCTACCCCAAGACACGCGACCTTCCTGCCAGAGCAGAGGAAGAAATAATGCCCCTTCTACATTTTCAGAACAGGATGTTCGAGACGCCTCTCCCTTCGTATTTTTAGGATTTTTTTTCCTGTGGGATCGAATTCAACGCCCTCTTCGGATTTTCTGTCGGGAAACATCGTAAACGAAATTTGGCTGTTTCTGCCTGGATAAGATAATACGAATGTGTGGTTAGGGATGGTAAATATAAATATGGATGTTACGTTAGCCGATGGCTCCGTTCGAGGAATTCCGTCAGGCTGTATCGGACGCACTGGCGTTTTCATTAGTAACCTTATCATCGACAGCACCAAGTTCGTTCCCTTTCACCGGCAGAAGACCAAAGAAAGAGGTTAGGGTGCGGAATAACGAAACTGCGTCAGGAACGTGATCGTAAACGTGGATGTGCGCGAAACAGAGACGTGGACGAATGATGTGGATCCAGAGGAGTAGAGGGAGGAATTTCCTTCTGTTTTGTCTTTCGTCTGTTTGGGGCTGAATCCATTGGGCCATAGGGGGATGCGAGTGACAGCCGATTGTTATCCCAATGCCGGCGCTCAGTCTCCATTGATCTACGCTCGGCCAAGGGACGAAGGGAGTGAACATCGCTTTCGTTCCTTTATTAAAATTGAATGGAAGAACGTCTAGAGGAAATTTCAGTCTGAAGGGTAAGGGGAATCCTCACATTTTTTTCCTTTCCTTTTTTTACTTCTTACGTCCTTCCCTCGAACATACCTTCAGACAACCAACTGAATTTCAGAGTACGAAAATTTCGCAAAAACATGAGCAAAAGTTAAGCTTTGGTACAACCGTATAAAAAAACATTCATTTTGTATATTAGCTGCGTATATTCACAACTTTACGAGCTTAAAATCTGACTGAATGTAGAAAATAAATGATGGTTACACCCAACCGTACTGCGGGCCTTCGCACAATTTGTGGTTTCAGTTTTTTAATTTCAACTTTTCACCTCCGTAGGTCGAAAGCAGCTCATCGCGCATTCTCACATAAATGAGTTTTTTATCGAGTTTCCACTTGACTACCGCCCGCTCGTAGAGAAAGGTAGCAGTGAGCCATTGAGGGAGCCAGTGCGTATCAGAAACTTAAACAAAGTACAACGGCGTCCGGAAGTTCATTCGAACTCTGCAATGCCATCCGTCTTCCTTGCCATGGAGTCCTGAATTCATCTGGATTCCCCGATTCGCCAGTCTCTCCAACGCCTCGACCATTTCCCATTCCGCAGTCTCTTCCATCAACCCCTCAAACCCAGGACTTGCCGTGCCGGCAATATTTTTTAGTATAAACGGAAATATATCTAGCTCGACCTATCGCGTAATATCGCGCCTGCGGACTTTATTGGAACTTTTCACTGGTTGCCAAGAAGCGCCTTGCGTCTAAGGCAATGGAAGTCACCTTCGATCCTCGCGCGAACCTTCGCCTCCCCGTGAGCCGCAACCTCATTCCAAAGTTTCCGCAAAGTCCGATTTAGGTATCCGCCACGTAACCGTATCGCATCGCATTGCGTCGCGGCTTTAGCCATTCAGATGCGGCCTAATATAAATTCTCAAACTGTCCGCCTGGTCGTACGTTACACCGGAGTCGTCGCATTCGAACTATTTTTCTTCAACACTGAAATATTCAGGCTCTGATATATGTATATATTGCGCCAGTATCATCTAAATGTCCTTTAGACAATCAATTCAGCACAGAGTGCACTTGCATTTGCTACTAGATGCACGCGCACTTTATACTTCTGCTCTAGTTACATTCTCCCTTTGTTAATGCTAAAAACCCAGTCTCAGGGTTTGTTCTCATTTTTACTCTCATATATTCCCACCCTTAGCCGGTCCCAACCCCTCGCCCAGTCCACTTGGCACAACAGGAACGTCGATCACGTTTGAATGCACTCCGGTGCACCACGAGGTCTATTGTAAGAGTTTGCAGGAAGCTTGAAATAGGACACACTCTTTTTATTGTATCTTTTTACACAGTACATAAATACAAGCATCGCCGATGCTATTTACACTGGATATCATAAAAAAGACTTTCGTTTTTAAATATCACGCAAACTAGATTAAACAGCCAATGAGATCTTCGAGATACATTGATTCACCTACTACTCATGCACCTGGCAATTGTCACGGATGAATAATCAGTAGACCTGAAGATCTACGAAGTACTTTTAGAATGTTGCTGTAACATATTCTCCAGCTCACGTAGAAGCTGGCTGACGTGTTCTACTAGCTTTTGGTTTGATAAAGTGTCTTGTCTAAGCGTTCGACTGTAACATTGCTTGTAGAGATTGGCCAGAGAGTCGCACCTGAAAGAACAAGAGAACAACGGAACGATAGAGTTTTAGAGACCAATCGGATGAACAGAATAAAATAAACCAGTCGAAACTTACTCTTTCTTGTTGTTTCCGGTGTTTTTACTAAGACACAGCTTGGTCAGTGAGCGAAGTAGGAACTGTAGTCTCTGCTCGAGCAGAATAATCAGTTTTTCTTCATCTTCCGTCTGTTTATGCTCGTCTACTGATTTTTCCTCGTCGAAATTGTTACGCTCTATTTTTATCTCTGCGGAAATTTTCGATGCCCCATCTCTTGGCCTGACAGCCTTGTTTCTTTCATAGAGGATATCGATTATCGGGCGACATTGTAGAATTAATTCTAATCCATTTTGATAAGCTTTAAGCTTCCCATTAAAAGTTGTGGACGCTATAAGTATCAGTGAAATTAAAATCAGTTTTAAATACTTTTAAATACTAAGTTATCGGTTATTCACTTTGTGCTTGATGCTCTGTCAGTGCTACTCGTTCCATCTGTACCGTTAGAAATTCAATACTCTGCTCCAGGGATAATAATAATTTCGCAGCTTTCTCGTAATACAATTTGCTGAGCTGTAAACTTGTTTTACGCTTTCCGGGATCCGCATCCGGTTCCAGTTCTCTATAGACGCGGTGATACAAGGAAGCAAGTCTGTGCTGAATAGAAGCAGCACGAAATTGATAAACCGGTTGTCGAGGACCTGGTGTCTCGGTATCACAGTACTTCAAAGCCTTTTGCAAAATCTCTACGACTTCTTTCTCGAGTTCCTCTTTCGTCTGCAATGAGTTCTTTATGGAAGCATCAATTTTGTTAATTCTATAAGATATATATACATCTATATCTGGACCAGTGTCTTGTTTACCTTATTACCAACAGTAGGATAATCTTGTAGTAAGGTAGCCATCGAATACAGAGTAGTAGACAATTCCCAAGTTACTGTATCCCATATAGTAGGATTAGTCTTTCTGGATCCTAATACTTGCAATGCTTTTTGATAGCTGATAAGCGCCTTGTTATAAAACTGGCGTTCCTGGTGTCTCTGCTTAATATGAATATGTGCACAAAGACGGAAGAGTCGACCAGAATTTGAGTGTAACAAAGCTAAATTCGCTTCGTCGTTGACGCTCTCAAAGGCTTTTACTCCTGATTCCAAATGGTTCAAGGACTGCGTAAGGAGCGCTGTCACGTCCGGTGAAGACGAGGGTGAGGTCGTTTTTGAAGAAGTGGACGAATCGTCTTCTGTTGATTCCTGCTGATACCGGGCTGAGATATTGAAGAATTAAATAAACCAATTGTATATAGAATTTAAAATAATATTCGACTTCATCCTTAAAAAGCAGCTTACCTCCAGCTTGATTCATATAAAGAACGCCAAGCTCGTTGTGGATATTTCCTAGCCTTCGAAGAAGATTATTTCTTTCCATACCCGAAGGTTCCAGTGACAAAGCTTTCTCATAACATTTGTACGAAGCTACCAGAACTTCTTCCAAGCTTTCTAAATGCTGTGGTAGTAACTCAGTGCCATCTAATTAGAAAAAATAAGTATCGTATAAGCACAGAATCCTACATTTCCTAATAACCCTATAATAAGTCTATGTGTAAAAGAATTAGAAACTTACTCATATCTACATCTTCCATTGTATGGATCTCCTCAATAATTTTTTCATCAGTCTTTTCCTTAACTTCATAATCTGCTCTGTGCTTCTCAATATTAGACCAATCTTGAACTGCCATGAAACACGTATCGCCAGCACGTCCTAGAAGATAACTGATGAGTTTGTTGTTTTTGACACTGCAGAAAATCTCTAATATCTTCTGGCATCGTAGAACTGCCAATATGTATCTGAGCGACGCTCCATAATGATTACTCGAGTATTCATTCTCTGCCAATACTGCAAAAATCAAAGAAGCCTTCTCATAAAGCAGAGTTTTCAAATGAGCGTTCCAGCTCAAGTTGTCACTCTTCTTAGGTGCTTGCCAAGTTGGCAACGTTTCCCCGTTGGGTTTGCAAATAAGAGCCTTAGGTGAACTATCTTCTATTTCATTCTTTGTTACGTTCTTTTCAGGCTTTTTGTTCTTCTTCTGCTTATTTCGTTTCTTGTAAGTGGGACTTGCCGTATTCGCAGACTCTTCAGAATCAGTAGCACTCTTATTCAGTGGAGTATAGGGCATAGGAATGGCTTGAAAAGGCTTTGCTATATTTTGATGGACTTCCTCATATTTCTGTCTTTCTTTTTCCACCTCTTCAGTGTCCTTTTGCTCACTATCTGAATTATCTTCTGTCGGGAAATACTTTAAACACTCTAGACCATGAGCTACGTGCTCTAGGGCAGCTCGACAACGATCATTAACGGTACCACGAATTGGAGGTGGTTTGTATTTTGGCTCCTCCTGTTCCGGTTGTTCCTTGACTAGAAACAAAAAAAAATGCTAGTTCTGAATCTCTATCAGAATTCAGATCGTTGAATACGGTGTTACTCACTACAAGCCAATCTTAGGGACTTTATAGCGGCGTTCACTTCTTCATCGTTTACATCTGACCAGCTGTTTTCGCTGTCCTGATTCGTGTTGCATTCACTTTGAGCGTCTTCTTCGTCGCTTTGATCTCCCAAGCCTGGACTTGCCGGATTTGTATCTACTGGAATATACAAATCCGAGAGCATATAGTGCGCGGACGTGACGATCTGTGGATATTTTTCTTTAGCTAGCAATTGAACGCAGTTTTGCAGCAGCATTCGTATCGTCCCCTGCTGCCTTCGGTAGTCTGATGAATACTTCATGTTTCTTGCTACTCGGTAGAGAAGCATTGCCACAGGAACTGTGAAAGGATTTTGACCTTTCTCATCTGAAATGTCGCTGCACAGTGACGTCAGATCGTACAGCTTCACAACATCATCATCTTTACCTGATTGAAAAAGAAATATATAAAAATGCGCTCGTACTCTACTTCCACCTGGCGCACGTCGATCCACTTTTGCTTACCTTTAAACAGCCAATAGGTATGACCAGCCTTAGTAGCATTGCTTTTCAGAAAACTTAATATATTCTGAGCGATATCTCTTATTACTTTGGGACTGAATCTAGAGTGGTCCAAGTTTGGAAGGTCTTCTGTTTTTATCAGTTCATACTTTTGCACTATACCATCAAGGTGATAGCACATTACAACCTCAGGAACATTGCACATTAAATTATCCAGCCAATAATCAATTCCAGTCAAGACATTTATCGGTTTTGTCATGTCTCGAAGTCTCAAACTTATACATGGATGAGTTTGACCACCAAAGATTGGCATGTCAGTTCCAATCAACATCTGTATGTTTTCAAAAGTCCAAACTACATTTCTTGCGAAACTATGATTATAGTTGGGATCAGGTAGTTTCTCTTCGAGTGTTGGCTCAGGCAGTAATGGTTCTAAAGGTTTTACTGGTAACTGTGGTTCTTGACCCTGCTCTTTCTCAGCAGCCAAAACCAATGAGTGATATAAAAATTTGGATATTAAATTTTTCTGCTGTAGAGTGTTTCTGCTATTGCTCTTATGAAATAGTCTCTTTTCTTTGTCACCCAAATTGTGGAAAACATGCTCGTAGAAGAACTTTTTCAACCATTCCCAGTCACTCTCTGCCTGCCTCAACAAGTACTTGTGTATATCAAAATCATCTAGAAGTAATGTATTCTCTACTCTATGGACCATCATAGAGACAGGACCATGACTGTACGGCATCTTCAGAAGTTTCTTTATATTCTCAGCATCAGAAACCACATCCACTTCTCCAACACAATCTGGAAACATGTGTGCCATTCGGAAACTGGAGAAACCAGTACTTTGAGACCATACACTTTGCAATCCATAGCTTTTAGCTGAACTGCTGAGCCAGTTACTCGGTGGAAGATTTAAATCTGTGTTGCATCTCAATTGGGCAAACGACGCTGGTGTCTGAACAGCTGAATACTTGACAACAGCGGTAGACTTCACTGGGTTAGTTGCTGAATCGGATGAACCCACAACCACAGGTTTAAGCTGAAATTTAAAAAAGGGAATAGGAAAGATAATATAAAAGTATTCGGAAAGACATGAAATATTTTTCACATAGAAATGAGAAGTTTAATATCATGGTTCAGACTATGCATTACACAAGTCCTGTATTACAATGGGTACACAATAAAGAGAACAAGAGACAACGGTATAGTGCAACGTATATTTTTGACTGTAACAAAAGAGCTGAAACAATTCAATAAATGACACTCGGATGACAGTCATTCAAAAAGATGACCTACCGTCTCCATATCACTATTTGAATTATCGGCCATATCCGTACACGAAAACTCCATCTGTACTGATCTCCACTATCCACTCTTAGTTTCTCACATTCTGAAAAAAACTTCTAGAAGCAGCGAGAAAGCCGCATGCAAACAAAATGCGATCATACAATATACGAAATATATAGAGCGGTATTTTCTATGAAATTTTTAACAATCTGCTCTACTGTACCGATGAAGATGCTTCAAAGCAGATCAACTAGAATCCCCCTAACGAAATTTGCCTTTAGGTGATAAAAAAGGGCTTGCTATCTTTTTAGGATCCCTAGCCAAAGATCTCTACTCATTTATAATGCGTATAGCGCAGAGATGCGTACATAGATGAGTAGGGAGATGAACAACGCTACGGTTTTAGGCGATACCAAAAAACATGACGCTAAATCGTAGCGGCGAGTCCGGGAAAAGGATTTCGTGATCATCGCCTTCGTCGATAATGCATATCCCGTCGTAGCTGAGCCTGATCACGAACGTGTAGCCTAACCGGCAGAGGTTTTCCGCAACTTACCGCTGGTTACCAGATTCCGTTGCCCGATTTGTTTTTGCCAGGTTCGATATATAGTTCTAAAGGAGTTCTATAGTACCTGATAGGTTTTAACAATAGTTCTGCTACGTAAGACCACGAAAATACGTATTATCCAAAAATTGAGGTGGCAGTCGTGGTCGATTTTTATTAATTAAAACACCATCAGGTTCACTGGGACGTTAATTAAGCTCATAGCATTCTCTTGCACTTACCCCTACCCTTATCTGTCTTCTCCTTATCAATTATTATGGTTACCGTAAATTCGCTTTATTACTTAACATTTATATAAAACACATAGCGCAATACACTCCATACAATTATTCTAGATGTACTTATAAGCTGGTACATGGGTAAGCTTTGTGACGTGATCTTTCGATTCATGGTCACATATTTCAAAGATATAATCAAAGACCTTCAGCATTAGAATATTTAAAAACTAAAACTTCCGCACAAGTTATCGAACTTCCATGGTTCAATCAATAAAGAAACAGCAAACTATATATCGAACAATCAAAAAAATGGGCTGCCTTAATACATATAACTGACCGAGGTCAAGCGCACATAGTTCACTATTCAGGTTCAATGATATAACTCTTGATTGGAAAATAAGTCGCTAAAATATATGATACCATGATGACGACGAGTATTATAAGAAGCCTTATCCAAGCTGCATGTGCGAGCGATTTGCAAACTTCTTGCAAGAGTCATACGTGACATATCATTGACTAAAATGTGGTGTTGGACTCTACTGTTGTCCTATCTCGTTTCACAGGTTTACGGTGATTCTAAATATCCAAGTGTCATCGTGATTGGTGCTGGTTCGTCCGGTATTGCAGCAGCTTCGAAGCTCTTCGAGCACGGCTTCCAAAACGTCACGATCCTCGAGGCCGAGAATAGAATCGGTGGACGTGTCCACACTACGCGATTCGGTAAAAAATGAAACGTCAAATTTTTCAAGCTCATCCTTGTGTCAGTCTCATAGACGAGGAATCTCTTTCCAGGTGATTACTGGGTCGACCTCGGCGGTCAGTGGGTCCATGGCGAAGGGGGCAACGTTGTATTCCAATTAGCTTGGCCACTTGATTTACTGGAGCGATCCTCTAATAGATTTTTAAACAGCCTGCTGTTTATTTCAAACGGTACAGAAATCTCAAAACACATTGGGGGAAATATCATTGAATTTTACATGAGGATTGCTGATGAGGCTGCGGACGATCTTAAGAACAGAAATGGATCGATCGGTGTTTACTTTGAGCAACGGTACACACAGTTTTATAATTATGGTTGTTATAATGGATCATATTGTTATATGGAAAGTCGTCATGTATTCTTCAGATTAAACGACTACTATAATGAAACCGGAATAGATGAGAACTTGAGGCAGGAATTGACGAGGTTGATAGAGCAGCTACAGAACTCGGCCGACGCTTCTGACTCTTGGCATCAAGTTTCGGCAAAAGGATATATCGAGTACTGGGATTCGCCTGGGGATCATATGATCAACTGGAAGGAAAGAGGATATGGAATCATCCTTGATATATTGATGGTTTGTGCAAGAGATGATGATTAAGAGTATCATAAACACCTTTTCGCATTTATCAATGGATCGTTCGTTATACTGTCTGTATGCCTCGTTACAGAAAAGATATCCAGATCCTATGGAAGAGTTACCAGTTTTGAATAATACCATTTATAATGCGGAAGTAGCGAACATCGATTATACGTATACCAATAATACAGTATCAGTTAGAACAACGGATGGTCGTACTTATGAAGCCAATCACGTTATCGTTACTACTTCTTTGGGTGTATTGAAGGAACAATACGATGTCCTATTTAGTCCGAAACTACCAGAATTGAAAGTCAAAACTATCAAGGTTTTGTTTGCACCTGATATAAATTTAAATACCATGTTCTATTTGCTTAGACTTCGTATTTAAAAAAAAAACGTTTGTAGGGACTGGCATTTGGTAGCGTAGCCAAAATTTACCTCTTGTTTAACGAAGCATGGTGGCCTAGTGGGTCTGGTGGTTTCAACATATTGTGGGATGATAAGGATAAAGAGTATTTTAAAAATCATGTACGTATCGCCATAGCTAATGAATTTACGCTCCAAACGTCTAGCTAATTTGATGAACTTGTTCATTTAGACAGAGGGAGAGTGGATTCTTGATCTCTTTGCACTTATTTCTGTGGAACACAAACCACGTCTACTCTGCGGATGGATGGCTGGTCCTGGGGCTCGTCGAATGGAGAGAATACCAGAGGATCGAGTTTTGAGACATATGACAGAATACATCTACAGAATATTTGGCACAACTTACAATGTTACAGCTCCCACAGCTGTCTTACGGTAGGATTAGAATTGTCTTTCAATATCCTTAAAAGTTTCATATCGCTTTCCTCGTAATGCAGAACTCAGTGGTACAACAATAAGCACTTCCGTGGAACGTACAGCTATCGCAGTCTTGAATCTGAACGTGAAAATGTCTGGGCAGATCAGTTAGCAGAACCTTTGATGAAGAACGACACACCTGTAAGACTTTTATAAACTTCAAAGCGACACATAACGTGTGATCTTTAAATGTATTTCTATTTTTATTTAGATTGTTTTATTCGCTGGGGAAGCTACCAATACGCATCGTTATTCCACTGTGCATGGAGCAGTGGAATCTGGCTGGCGCGAAGCTAATAGACTTATTTCACTTTACTAATATAAGACGTACTCGTAAATAAAAATTTATTGCAGTAATATCAGAATTTGATCTTAAATATAATCTTGCTCAAGTTGTTTATATTGAATTTCCTATATATGTTATTTACAAATACATACTCTTCTGTACGTGTTCAATTTTGTAATTATAATGGAGTATTGCAAATTGCATTTAATTTCTATCCGATGAATGATAACGTAAAAAGGTCTGAGCTTGCTTGATTCCAGTATCAAATGCACCATGAGTCGTTGAATAAGAATTTTCGTGGGTCGCCTCTCCAGCTAGCATTATTACTGGCATTCTCTGTAATACAATAACGAATATCCTTTATTATTCAGCAGCAAGATGATCCACACTATTCATTACCTCACTCTTCGAATCATATTGGACTGTAGCCCAGACTGGTTCAGCTAAGGTAGCTGGCGAAATACCAAGGTCGTCGCACTTCACTGATATGTGACTATAACTTCCTCTGGCGTACTTGTCAGACTTCCATTGGGTTCTCTTGCATCTTTTTGGAATGGGGATGTCATCCCTTTTCAAAAAAATTTTTAACAAGTTTACACAGTCATTCATAATCTGTCGTTCGCTAAGGAACTCAATGATCTGAGCTCCTCTACCACCGATCCATCCAAGTAGAACTGCTCGATGGTTGGCAAGTACATCGAAACCTGTCAAATCTCTTGTCCAGGAGGGTAACTTTTGTTGGAAAATATTCTGCTGATTCTTCGACCATAGGAATTGAAAGCCTTTGGTTCCTGGTGTCCACCAGGGTTCTTCAAATTTTAGGAAAATTTTGTTGATTACACCGAATCCCAAATTCTCGATTCCTTCTGTCAGCCTACAAGGTAATGAGGGTATAAACATTTTTCTATGATTCTCTTTCAAGTAGCCCAATGAACAGGTTACAATAACACAGTCCGTTTCGATTCGAGTTTTGTCGAAGAGAGTGATGGCGACTGGTCTCTTACGTTCATCGTTGGTGTGATTTCTTTCTACATTTGATCGCCATTCGATTCTTTCTACGGGACTGTTCAGTCTCAGATTTTTCCTACTGAGACCATTGACAATCGTCCGTGGTAGAGAATCGTATCCAGTGTTAAATACAGTATGTTCGCATCCCCCGACGAACTGAACAGTAGAAAAATAAAAAATTAAATATAAGGAAATAAGATAGTAACTCTTTCGATGCTCAAAACGCTACCTCGAATTTTCCCCAGGATTTTACGGAGAGTTCATCCAGATGGAAGCAAGAATTATCTATCACCAGGAATTTAACGTTCCAATCGAAGAGCTGTTCTCGTACAGCTCTCATACTGCTAGAATCTGATTTTGTTCTGAGGTAATCTTGAAATCGACTGCGCAATAATTTACCAATACTTTTAAATTCACTAGGTGGCATTTCTACTCGAGCATGAATCTCGCATTCTTCCAGACTGTCACGCACCAGGTTGTCGATCTCTCTCACTAAAGATTCATCGACTTGGATCCCGTCATCGCGCAAGTAGAAGCCTTCAGCTTCGCTGGATGGAGAATCGGACAGCAATTTGTAATGACGACAAAGATCAGCCAATTTACTCTGGTCTCCGTGCAGAAACTGTGCTCCATATTCTATCCAATCATTGTCCCAGGTTTCTGAACGGATTCTACCGCCAACTTGTCCTTGAGCTAGACGATAAGAGTAATCTTTATTTGAACGAATCTCAAACGTCACTGATATTTTTTCTCACCTTCCAGTAATATATAATCTTTGAAGCCTGCATCTTCCAAAGTTTTAGCTGCAGCAAGACCAGCAAGACCAGCACCAACAATAACGAGCTTTGTTGTTTCTTTTCTTGGTTGTTCCTCTATTTTTGTGAGCTCAGGGTAGTTTTCGATCAACTGCATGAACCAACCACATGCTCTGAGTCATCCAAATGCTTCATATTAAAACGACATCACTTTTTGACAAGCTTAACAATGATACTTGAGATTGACAGAGTAGAGCTCTGCAAAGTCTCAAAGTGAACATTTTTAAACTTTATTCTATTAAATAACAGAAATATTGCGACAGAAAGAAAACAGAACAGACATGTACAACGTGATGCAATGCTGACATCGAAAGACAATGAATTTTTGCTTCACAAACGTGACAATAAGATGAATGCATATGCTTCTGAAATGCGGGTGAATTTTACAGGAAGAAATAAATCAAATCAAAGAGAATCACTCATGTTCGATTATTTATTGACTACGGTACACTCGTGTGACTGTATTTTATATTAGGATGTACTTTTAAGGAATGTTTAAGAGTTTACCGTGTTCCATTAATAATGAAGACCGTAGATTTCTGTTAGAGATGAGACTTTGATTGCCTAAGAAAAATCATGCTAATCAATAAATACGAAAAAATCCTCAACACAATTAATAACACGCGATATGCTCAGTCAGATGTATTAAACGTTCGAGATCGCCAGGGAAATCTTTCAAGAACAAAAAAAAATACTGCCTGTTTTTCATGCATGCTTCATGGCCATGCTTTGCTTTTAATAAACAGATATGCCATTCCAAATGAAAAATATAAATCGTTATAGCATATGAATTCTTTTCAAAGCCATCTGATTATACTCTGATAATCCGAATAAAGGATTTGCAATACCACAATAATAATAACCAATATGAAATAGTATGTGTTACCTGTAATGATTGATCAACCGATCAGCTTCGCGGATGCCAGTTTCCACTGCGCCGTGCACCGTAGAGTAGTAATGATCGTTGGTAGCTTCTCCAGCGAAGAGGACGAGCTGCCCAAGTTATAAAAATTTATGTAAGAATAAAGTTAACCGTAAGCAAATTTAATATTTATTTACTCGAACGATGATGAGAAGACTATAATAATAGCTAGTCAAAATCTGATGTGAACTTCTCGAGCGTCTGTGAGAAATTTATTCTAAAAACTGACTAGTTCGACAAGTTAGATAAAAAGTAAATATAAGTAAACTTACAGGAGTCCCATTGGGAGTAGTGATGGGTTCAGCTAGATCTTTTATAAATACATTCATTTTCTCAGATGTCATACTCTGGAAGGTGTAAGACCCGCGAAAATGTTTATTCGTGTACCATTTTGAACTGTAAAAATAATAAAGTATAGTTAGGATATTCTTTAGCCTCGAAAATGCATGCTGGACGCTTTATATGTATACGCGAAAAGGTTCCTAAACTTTCGTTACTTAAAGACAATTATATATCACTTGAATATAGCGAAAAGGGGAAAAACTTGAATGAAGCTGATACGATTTCTCACCGTATCATCTTATCCGGCCTTGGAACGTTGTAAGACTTGCTGAGAAATGTCTCGAGCAAAAAGTACAAGCCATTCAGTACCGTAGAATCTGATAACGTTTCTGAATATCTGGAGTTGGGTCCCACGATCCATGCACAAAGCACTCTTGGCTGATAATCGACTGTGAAAAATTGAAACACGTCGCATAACCACTGATTATCCTAAAACATAAAAAACAATTGAATATTGCTAAAAAATATATATGCGATATTGTAAATATAGATATTTGTGCATAAACGGACAAAAAAAAAGTTTGGTAAGTCTCGTACTTTCCCATTCTCTTCTATAAATTTCTTCAGATCACTTTCAGTCCAGCCAAAACTAAAACCAGCAGAGTCTTCAGGCCACCATCGATGAGGAAACTCAAGAAATATCTTGTTCGCTGTTCCTATGTTAAGTCCCTACATTACAAAAATCATGAATTACATAAGAAGCTTTTATAATAGATTAAATATAACTTTCTTTATTAGATGCGAACTTTTACCGTGCCTTTATAGTACGCTGTTTTATTTCTGATAAAGATGGTTCAAAGATTGTCTCATGCTGATCTTTAAGAACGCCTAGGGAAGCAGTAAATATAACGTGTGACGCAATATATTCACATTCATCAGTCGTTTTTACAATAATCCCATTAGGATTACTGTAATCAATTCTGGATACTTCCTTGTTGAACACTACCTTATCCTTTAGAGGCAACTCTTTATTGCGATCCGGATATTTTCTCTGTAAACGAATATATCCATAAAAATAGATTAAATTATTTTGAGAGAAACAATATGGTTAAACGGTTATACAACGTACAGCTAATAAATCAAAAAGAGTTTTGTAACCCTTATCTTTCCAATTGAGCAGCAGGTCCCCTTCGCACTTCCAATATTCTCTCAGTTGGTTACAAGAAACTTCAAACCAACTGTCACTACACTGAAGGGAATTATCAAATTTTTCTACCCAATTCAGAAATATATCCTCCTTAGAATTATCTGTAATGGGATTTGCTCGATAAGCTCTGCTAAATCTGAAAGATGCAATTAAATTCCTAAGTAATGGTTATTTCAATAAGCCGTATATTGTTTCTTATACTTGACCAATGAGTTCAGTATGTTTTTTGACAGTTCACAAGCAATAAAATCCTTAGCAAATCATATATTCCGTAAAATAATGTAACTAAATGCTGAAATAGGAAAGTAAAATATGTTTCCTGCAAGCCCATGAATATGCATACTTTTTAATAAATATTTTATGTATGTAGTGACACGTGTGTCTTGCTAGAGACTTCACTGTTTCCGATTTGTCAAAGAAACACATCGAACTCGTGGACTGATTATAGTTCAAACATTCGCGGTAATTCTTATCGCAATTATGAATCATCATCCGGGATCTGGTTTGGAGCAGTAAAAGTAATCTTGTTAGTACAGCTGTCAAGTCGTACCACTTTTAAGCAAATAATATTAAATTTTTACTTTGATGATTACAACAATTCATTAAAAGGTACTACGTTACAATATTTATGTTGAGCATTGTTGCTGCAATATCAGTGGATATTTTCATTTATGAAGCAGGTTCATAATGCTTGCCAAAAGGTAAACTGAAGTTAACTTGTAGTCGGGCCATGAAATCGGTTCTATTTTGAAGGGCCATCTCCTACACAAAGCAAAATGTAAATAAGTCCTCTCAAACTGGAACTGATCTCGCAATCCGACTATAAATTTATTATGACGAATGGCTTGCATTGATCATGCCGAATATCGGGTTAACTTTTACTTTAGAAATGTTGACCCTAAATTAGAAAAATTGAGAAACGAAATAGACGGACCACCGAATTTGGATACACTCATTTTGGATTTTGTGAGACAGACGTCGCGCATTCATGCAGGCTATTTATTTAATCCCGAAGGAGAACAACTACGTCGCGAACTATGTCTTGCATTGAGTTCTACAAATACAGGGAAGGTTTATAGTAACTGGGAAGATTTTGGAGCAGCACTTGGCCTTACAATTGAGCAGATACGTGTAAGTTCAGGGTAATTGGTTTCCATCTAATATAGTTAAAAGTACTGATATAAAATATTATTTATAGGCCATAAAGTATTACTTCATAGGACCAGAAGATCCAACATATTTTGTGCTACTTAGTTATGCGCAGTCCTTCGATTCTACTTTGGATAAAATTATATTCAGTTTGCAAAAGATCAACCGTCTTGATGTTATTAATAGGATTAAAGATCACATTGAAAATTTAATTAAAGCTGTTGCTCATAAAGGTACAAATTATACATATTTTGAATGATTTAATTAATTAATGTCATGAAATAAATGAAAAGATTATTACTGAATATCCTTTAAAGGCTCAGATGTTAAACGAGTAAACTTTATGAAACGAGCACCAGAGATTTTGCGACCACCAAAACAAGGTAAAGAAATATCAATTAAGAAAATTGAAGACAGAGGAATAAAACCACAAAGAATAGAGGTATGCTTGCACACTGCTATTTTGTCAAGAATGTTTATAATGCGTACTTTCTATTTTAGTCAGGACAACATTATAATAGCATAGTACTACTTTCTTTTGCTAAGAATGATTTACAAACGGCAAATCGTATTGCCAAGCTATTTAGAAGCAAAGAGCCAAAAATTGGAGTAATTATTCTACAAGAACAAGAAGAATATGTATTCAGTAGAGGCGAAGAGTTCATTGATGATTGTTTGGCGCAGGTAATTTCAAAGAGACCTCTCATAAAATAGCTTATAATATAAAAAATATTTATTTAGGTTCATTATATTGTACCCATACTGACGATAGACTATATAAGAGCAATGAACAGTCCCATTTCTCAAGAAACGCTATCACTTATGGAACTTGACCACAAGTATCTTAAATATATTTACACAATGATACGAAACAAATTTGCCAGCAACTGTCTGAATAAGCAAGTGAGGTACGGTGGACTAGGACTTTATGTTTCTATGTACAAAATGATAATACCCAAACGTTTGCAATATTAAATTTTAGATGTATTATACCAGACAAGGAAATCACCCAGGTACTAAGATTTGAACTTAATCCTGTTTTAAAGGTATGGTTTAGAGAAAGTGACATTGATATCTTAGCAGAGAAGATAAGTTTGAAGAAATGTTAATATGTTATTAAAGAAGAAAAAATATTAAATTGAACTTACTCCCTTGTAAAATATTCTCCATAAGATTCTTCCATATTACTCAACTCATTAGCTCCTGGATCGCTAATATCATAATATATTTTCAATACCTCAATGCATTGTTCCTGGGGTAAAATATTCCCATGCACGTCAACAAAGGTATACTTGGTAAAGTCATTAATATTTCTTGAAGAATCCAACAAATTGAGAGGAAATGCCAAATCGAAGACCACATTATTACGTTCACCATGAACCCACTGTGCTCCTAGTTCCACAACATTTTCAGCTGCGACAGAAAATGAAGAAAATTCATAAAAAACGCGTCTTTCAAACTATCAAATTAAAATGTTGTCACTCTGCAAATAATTATACAATATGTTAACAAATGTAAAGCACTGTTGAACTTACAAAATTTCGTGGTATAAACTCTACCGCCAATTCGATTTTCAGCCTCCAGAATCACTATGTTTTGCAAACCGCTCTCTAGCAGACGAGAAGCAGCCGAAATTCCGGCCGCACCGGCACCAACAATCACGATCTTCGGAATTTTCAACATTCCGACATTAAGACTAAAAGAAGGATCTGTGCTAGTCAGATTATCAAACTTAACAAGAAAGTTCTTACAGAGATAACGAAAATTCACGAGGGCACTCCTTTCACAAAGTAGACAATCTGTATCAAATATTTAACTTCCCACACTAATCCCTGATTTACCAAGATCTCTGTACGATGGAGAAAGAAATCATTCAAAATTATGAGAGATGAGTAGGGAGAGCGACGTACAACGCTACGGTTTTAGGTGATACCAAAAACATGGCGCTAAATCGTGGCGGCGAGTCCGAGATCAGGATTCTGTGATCACCGCCTCCGTCGACAATGTGAATCCCGTCGCAGTCCAGCTAAATGTGAACCAATGTGAACACAACGCGTACATTGGCGGGCCGAGGTGCTCCGCTACTCACTGGTGGTTCCTGAAGCAACCCTTAGAACAAGACCGGGAACTATAGAACTTCTAAAGAACTACTGGAAAAGCCTGTTGGTGAAACATTTTAAAGACATTTTTAAGAAAGTGCAGACCCGACATGACATCCGTGTAGCACCTCAATTTTTACTAAATATTATTTGATCTTGATTTGCTTTCAAAATTTATTCAAACTATAAAACTGAGCCTAAATCAAAATCTCGCAGAATATACGAAGTAGATAAAAATTGAATTGAAATGGTAGAATATCGAAAATAAATTACGTTCAAATTGAAATATTAATAAATAGGTGTTAGGAATATTAAAATGGTTAACTAAATCAATAAAGTAAAATATTAATGCTTAGAAATCGGAAATTCTGGCCAAGCATATTTAGAAGTACTGGAAGTTGCCCAAAATTGTGTGCGCGCAAATTCGTC
>JARQTI010000761.1:327622-405721 GCA_030142655.1 Trachelus tabidus
CTCTGCTCGCCAAGCTACGCGTTCGTGTTCACTGGTGTTCACGTTTAGCTCGGCTACGACGGGATATGCTTTGTCGACGGAGGCGATGATCACGAAATCCTACTCCCGGACTCGCCGCTACGATTTACCGCCATGCTTTTGCTATCGCCTAAAACTGGAGCGTTGTGCATCTCCCCACTCATCTCTGATGCATAGCCTGACACGACCTACTAACTTTGTTTAATTCATGAATAGTTTGTGAATCGGTGTTGATCGGTGTCCGATTGTCATGGCTGTCAGCAAACCTCGATTATCGGGGATATTAAAAAACTGTCTTGAAACAATGTGAAAGACGCAACCGAACACCTTAGCCGTGAGTAAAATTGTACTTTTGAGAATGGTATATCCTACACTTTGTTCTTTTCTAGAGCCAATGGCTGTTAAAATAAATAATCGAGTTCCTGTGTTTTGTTTATGCTTGCCAACACTCACCAACTTGGAATCTATTTTTGTGTGTAGCTCCAGTTTCATCAGTCTATCTCTGCTGTTCTTGTACATCCTATGCAATTGTCTCCATTAATAAAATTTATTTCTTTTTAAACTATAAATTCTAGCGCGTTATCTATCTCATAATCAGGCCCCATTCACAAGCATTTCTGATCTTACTCCGATCACTGTTTACCGTATTATTCTGTAGAGTATGGTGAACATAACATTATAATAGCTTATGTTAAGGTTTAAAGTCATACTTCATTTACATTCAGGTACAAGGCCCGTTTCCACCCACCATGAGAGTTTTCTTTTTACTCTGGATTTTCATACAAACATTAGGCGTTATTGGAAGCCATCCTTGTCCACTGCAATGTTCCTGCAAGCGAATAGGTGCTCAAGCCGAATGGTTAAAAGTCAAGTGTGAAGATCACATACAAGAAATAAGAGAATTTGATTTTAATGCCATTAGCGTTGCATTGATCCAATTGTAAGTTTGCATCATTGGATCTATTCACTGAAACGTCAGAGTACGTATTTATGCTTCTCATCGATCTTTCAGGGACCTGAGTAAAAATGATATCTATGTCATTGAATCCAGTGTTTTACAAAACTTGACAAACCTCAGACGTTTGGACTTATCTTCTAATAAAATTACTACTTTAGATGAGGGGTCCTTTCGTGGACTAGAAAGCTTGGAGAGATTGTAAGCACTTATTTTACTTTATTATTAAAAATATTCATTTCTATATATTTTAATATTTTTTTCAGAGATCTTAGTGATAATCAGATTTCAACAATCGATACACATACGTTCAAAAAGTTGCAGTATCTCAAGAGACTGTAAGTGAATCAAAATTATTGTTCTTATGCCATATACAGATTTTACTCATATGCTTTCTGCTTTTTTGCCAGTGATTTGTCAGGCAACAAAATAAGCGCAGTGGAACCATCTTTATTTGATAATTTGCTGGCCTTAGAGCGCTTGTAAGTTCATTTTTTTTCATTTGGCAATTTATATATTTATTTGTATCATTCAATCTATTTGATAAGTGTACGCATTTTCATATCTTGCGTGCACATTCCACGAAAAAGAAGTGTGTTAGTTCCATTCGATAAATACAAGTTGCGTCTTATAGGAAATTAAATGGAAATAGCTTAGCAACATTGAAGGAAGGTACATTTCATGGAGTGAAGTCTCTGAAGCAGCTGTGAGTAAAATTGAAAGGGAATTAAGTGTTTGAACTTGATTTTTATAAGTTAAAAAAAATGATTATTACAGAGATCTCTCGAACAATCCCTGGGAATGTAACTGTAATCTCTACTGGTTCAGCAACTGGATCCACAATACTTCTATTAAATTGAAGTAAGACTATTGACTCATTCGATCATAATACAAACAGTTATTCAATTGCCATCTTATCATGAAAACTTCTCTCTGCTAATCAGTCCTCCACCAAAATGTGCCTCACCGCCAAGTCTCAGGAATCAGCCAATGAAAAAGCTCCGTCTGTCGGAAGAACTGCAATGTCAGTTGAGCTCTCCTGCCATCGAAATACGACCAGGTCACAACCAGGTCGTTTTCGCTGGGGATTCCATTACGCTGAAATGTCGAGCACCCAGTATTACGGAAGACAAAAATGCACGACTCAGTTGGCTATGGAATCCCAACATAACGAACGAAGTTCTCGAACAAGATGCGTATACTGATCCCAGGAGTACCTTGTCCAACATAAAAGTAGAGAATAGACATTTGGCCGACAGTGGCATCGTAGACAGGTACTAACTACTTCCTTAGTTAAATAAGAATAAGAAAGAATTTCCCAAAAGTCATCGCCTAGTTGATTGTCGCAATTTTTACAGTTCTCTAAGCATCGTTCCAGTAACGGAAGAACATAACGGACAGTGGAACTGTCAGTTGGTGTCTGTTTATGGAAACAAATCAAAAGCCATCAGCGTAATTGTCATATCAGACGAGACTCGTTACTGTCCATTAGCAGTGACCAGAAATAATAAAGGCATGTACGCATGGCCGAGAACAGTTGTGGGTTGGAAAGTAGAATTGCCATGCGAAGGCAGCAGATTATCTGGCTTAATGCAATTCCCTTTAAGAGCCTCGTACCGATGCAATGCAACTGGAAACTGGGAGGATCTGAACACTGAGCCCTGTCCGTATATCTCACACACGACCAAAGTCCTTGAGCAATTTTCCAAGGTGAATTTATCCTTGACTAAAGGAAATTTACTCGAAACTGCTAAAAGGTTTAAAAACTATACTGGGGACGGAGCTAAGCTCACTGATCCAATCGAGATCAATTTCATAATACAGACTGTGGAGAACTATCTGCACTTTTTGATCGAGGAAAAGGAATTGGGTATCATGCTGATTGACATAGTCAGTGCTATTATGAATCTCCCTAAAGACATGCTGAAGTTGGCCGAGATTAATTATAAGTCTTGCACGAGATTGATTAAGGCTGTAGAAACAATTACAGAATTCACACCTTCGATTCAGTCTCATAAAAACAATATGGCCCTTGAAGAGTTTCGTGTGAAACGTGAAAATTTCATGGGGCTAACGTGTACCTGGTATAGCAATGCTGCGGCTACCGGTAATGCAGCAGACGCAAAACTTCTGCATTGCGCAACCAGCAATAAGACAGCCCTGATCAACACTAAAGAAAAAGTGATCGAAGCATCCATTCAGCTGCCAGCATCGTTGTTGAAGCAGTTGGACGGTGTCATGGTGGCTCACCAGTTGATGATTTCTATGTACAGCGACAATAGGCTCTTTCCAAAGATCTTGAGCGATGACAAAATGGATATCGCTTCTTGCGTCATTGGCAGTAAACTAAGTTAGTAATTTTTAACAGGATTCCTATTGATTTTCTTCAAATATTTATTGACTAACTTTCAGTCGGCGTAGATGTTGAAAATCTATCTGAGCCAGTCTACGTAATGCTAAAAGCCCCACTCTATCATTATGCTGGTAGTAAACTAAAACCTGTGGTTTGGGATACTAAGCTTAATGAATCTGGTGGATGGACCAGTGACGGATGTCAGTTATCAAATTTAGTTAACAATTTGATAGTCTTTCGTTGCAATAGATTGGGCTATTACGGTTTACTCCAAGATACTTCTTATCTCAACGAAGAAGGTGGCAGGTAGATTCAATTTTGACATATTAATCATTGCGATACACAAATGATAATAGTTATAAGCCAAATAATATTCAACTAATTTCAGTCTGACTGGAGCTACATTTAAATACTCCCATCCTGCGGTATACGTTGGCAGTTTCGTAGCTATAGTCTGCCTCACGTTTACTTCTGTAACCTATATGATTTGCTACGCTTCGATAATAATGCCAAAGAAAGTGAAGCATTGCATAGTGAACACTTGGATCGCCATAGCTCTTCTGTGCTTTCTCTACACTGCTGGAATCCACCAGACAGAAAATGTGGAAATTTGCCAAGGCGTTGGTTTGGTCCTGCACTATTTGTCACTTTGTTGTCTACTATGGATGGCTATGTCTGCCAGGTAAGATTTTTGAGAATTCGTAGCTATCGCCATCCAAAGGTTTCTTACTAAACTAATTTTACAGCAATATGTACAAACGGTTATCGAAATCCGACGTGGATGTCGTCCCGGATGACGAGCTGCCTGATCAGCCTATTCAAAAACCATTACTAGGACTGTATATGGTTGGATGGGGTATAGCACTGATAATTTGTGGAATATCCGGTGCCATTAACCTACGAGAATACGCGAGTTACTCTCACTGCTTTCTCACGTCTGGTCCAGCTCTTGCGGCCTTGTTTATTCCTGGAGCAATTCTCATCGTGTACCTAACGATTTTTCATCTGCTGATCAGATGCGCGATCAGGAACGTTGATCTGAATGCTCAGCTATCCGAGGGCACTCAGGCTACGGAAAACATGGATCTAGAGTTGCTTGAACCTAATGCCAATCCAAACACGGATAGAAACAGCGTGCACAGCGCGCAAACAGTCTCGTCCGAAGTCGAGGACCTGGAGCATTCTCAAATAGCACAACTCAAGGGTCAAATTATTATTTTAATTCTCTACCTTATGACATGGACGTCAGGGGCGTCGGCTACTGCAAAGCCTTTGAGTCCCTATGTTCCTTACGAAGAAAGCGTCTTCGCTATCCTCTACGCCATCTCGGCAAGTAGTTTAGGAATGTTTGTGCTACTGTTTTACGGAATGGCACGAAAAGACGTTGGATCGCAATGGCTCAGAATGCGTTGCTGGTTCAAGAAGAAGAAGAATAGATGTTGCAGGACAAGAAGCGTGTCCGATGCGAGTCCAGCGATACCAGCACAACCTTTAGTACAAAACTTGGCGCCATTGTCAAATTCCCAAGCGACCCAAGTAATCTCGGATACTAATTCCATTGGATCCTCAGCCCGCACAAATAAGTCCCAAAATTGCAACAGCTTAAAGGGGGCCGATTTGAATTCTTCCGAAGGTCCACCAGGTGCTAAGATTGCAAACGTCAACCTCGTGGTGTTACATCGACAGCAATACAGATCAAACAACTCAGTAACAACCTACACCGAGCCCACTCCAGCCTGCGTGGAGATGTTTTACAACCCGCACCAGAGTGGCGTCGCTAGAAAGTTCTTTAAGAAGCAACGACGTCATACGAAGAACAACACCCTGGGCCCCAGGAAACAAGGCGACGGCGGTGCCACGAGCGATGGGGGTAGTTGCATTTCCATTCCGCGTCCAAATAAAACCGAGACGGACATAGAGAGGAGCATCTTCAGCAGCAGTGCCAAGGTGAACAACACGAACATACACGTCGAGGTAAATCTTGTCAATGACAGCAAGAACGTGAACATTCTGTCGGATAGCGGAGGCAGCATCTCCGAGGAACGCAATGTCGCCAAGCGCTTCGTAATTGGCCAAGAGAATATAACGCGAAGCACCAAGAAGGTGAACAACGATCGTCTTCTCACCCAGGAGTCAGAGGAACATCTAGCAACTTTTCCAAGAGACATGGCACGACGGAAGCTCTATCATCGTCATCATCTTCAATACAAACGCGATAACAACACTCTAAACGAATCCGATGCCGAAGCGGAATCAGCAGTGGATCCTAACCTAGACGCGGATCCGGGTACTAGGACCGACGAAGAGAAACACTTAAGGAATGTCTCGCAGCAGTGTAGTCTGGAATACAGTTCCGAAATGGAGTCTACGCAGATGACGAGCGAGAGGAGCGACCACAATTTACCGGAAATTGGGGAAACTCCAGAGAGAACCGAAGAGAATTATCGATGCTCCAGTGCGAATGAGATGAGCGACCTGGACGAGCAGAAGTCAAAACATTCCTTCGAGAGACTCAATCATTCGAACAGTCTCTATTGTCTGCCCATAGATCATCTGATCCCTGTACGAAATTATCGTAGATCCCTAAACGACGTGACCTCGCTGACGAGCTCAAAAAATTGCGAATATTCGCGACCCTCTCTGACAGATCTGCAAAGTGTCGCCAGTTCGAATCTCTACGACCGGGTGCGAGGCTCCAGGAAAACAATTGACAGATCACAGCAGAGTCTGATCGACATAAACAGTTTGACCAGTGACAATACCTATGCGATGTTGCAAGAACGTCCAAATTATTCAAATTCCTTACTGGACGTCGACAGTGCTTCCGGTTCATGTGCGAACGAGCAAATTGAATTTCAACAGTGCTTAAACAATGATTTGAAAATCAACGACGCGGAAGAGCGTCCCGACGCTTCTGCTGCGAATGGATTGTCATCATTAAACTTCCTCGACAAGGATTTCGATTCTTTGACCGATCTCGCCACCGTGGAAGATTCCCTAAATATAGTCAGACAGCATTTAGATATGAATGGCGACATGGGGATGGAGTTCGAGGAGAAGAGATTCACTAGGAAGCAGAGAAGCTGCGCAGATGAGAACGTCGAGGTGCTGAAGCACGAAGACGAATATCAGAATGATAATTCTGAGCCGAAGAACGTCAAGAAAGAGACGAGCGTTTGAAACGATCTCGATATACATATATATATATATTTATTCTCATTATAAATATAGATTATTATCCATAGAAACTTCCAGTGATGTGCCAACCGAGATGACTTGTTTTGTCATCTGCGAAAATTCCTAAGAGACAATGAATTACATCACGAATTTTTCTCAGTCGGAATGCATAATATCTCAATATTTTAAACTGTCTCGATTCGCGCTCAATCTGTAAATAGTATACAAGATCATTCAGTAATTCATCACTATTATCAAAGACTGTATCATATACTCTATCGTAGTTTTTAGCTCCAATGGAATTGGACGAATCTCTCTTAATGCCCTTTGACATACGTATACGCCACTCTCGCGTAATTTACGCATCCAAGGTGTACCTTGTCGCGATGAACAAAACAGAAAGAGTGTAAGAACATTAATTAGAAACGTAGAAAGATTCCCATCGGATTAACGTGTGAAGCTACGAATAATTTAATTTGTATGTCTCCGTATAGATATACATGTGTAATTATTATTTTTTAAAGAATAATTTTCATCCCTCCTTTCGTTGAAGACTGATTCTTTAATTTTAATGATGCGACTAAGCGCAAGTGCAAACTATGCGATTCACTCGCAACGTAGACACGGCCTAATAGTTTCTATACGACAAGAAGTAACGTGAATTTGCATGAAACTCCAATAGATAGAGGTACAAGAATACTCGATTGTACGTTACTGCTTACAAGAACACATATCCCTGCTGCTGATAATAGACAACTATATAGATACATACCACCTTACTGTAAATAATTTATACTTTTCAAATAAATGAATTTACGTTGATTACATTCTGCAGGAAACTCGTGATTGCTACTGTACTGTTGCACAGGAGGATACTATAAATACTCCATTTTGCTTTTGGTCACCGTATATCTATTTTTTTAAATATAAATAGTATTCGAAATTATTGTACTTCTTACCCAGTTCAGACAAACAATCAATCGTAACAACGAGATAAGAAAAGACTGTCCACGGGACGACTGCATTACTACTATAAAAAATCACAAAAGTTCTCGGACAAATCATTCCAAGTCTCTTTGTATTCTGTATATACGCAATAGCACACAAAGGGAAAAGACTTAACGAGTACGACGGTAATATCTCTCCTGAGAATTTTACTGAAATTTCTTATTAATTATATAATTGACAATTACACATATTTTCATTAATGGAGGCGAGAGCCAGTGCTCTCGGATAACAGAGACTGAAGAAACCTTGTACAGTCATTTGGTCCTTGTCGGAAGAACAACAATCTGAGAATATAAGAGATAGTCGAGATCGTTCTGCGACAACGACAGAGTCTGATTTTAATATTGACCAAGGCAATTTTCTTAAAATAATAAAGAACGTTAATGGAAACCATAAGGGAGACTGTGCACAACCAGGCAGATGTAACAAAAGTTTGAGCCAACGCTAGTAGCAGCCAGTGCCATCGTGGACCAAAGGACAATAATGACTAATGAATTTCTATTGGACAAGATAAACTACAGTGAACAATAATAGAATAGAAAACACAAGTGAATTATCATAGAGCGTAGTTGGCAATGAGCCAAAGTCTGTATTTCTCCTATAAACGACACAGAAATTAATTACAAATTACGTAGTATCAGAAATATAAAATGAGATCAATAATTTCTTTCTTCTTCACGTCTTTTTCTTTTTTATCGTTACATTAATCTTTGCTGTCCAGCTTATCGTTCTTCCCACTAATGATACTAGGCCAATCAGGCCAGTCGACTTATACAAAAGTGGAACCTGTACTCGATTCACGAGTTCAATATTTTTTCTGACATCGGTAAACAATGGTTTCAAAATTCGTATTCCAAACTGTACACATGCACGGCTCAACGGCGAAATATATTTTATTCTTCTATTTTTATGTATAATATCGTGATTTTATGAAAAACACGTACGATTTGCTAAGGATTGTATTGTTAGTGAACTCTAAAAAAAACATTGAACTGATGGACAAACCACAAATATACCTCGGTTTGTTATTGGATACCCCAGCTCAAATCTGGATCTAAGAGGCTAAGAAAAACTTTTCTTGTAAAATTGCATTCACCAAGAAATGTATTCTTGACACTCGGAATATACTCAACATGTCGTTCGTTACCTCGAGTCGTTCTTCAATAGATTCTTCTGTTAATAAATTAAAAGGCTTCGCTCGCCACTACAGCCTATGCAACATTCTTTAAATTAAAAACAGTTATCGTAGGTTTCAATAAAAAAAATAAATAAAAGCGTTAATATCAAATCCGTCAGACTCAACATATCGGTATCACACCAACGCCCACGCCGCCCTCGTGCGCGCACATCGAGGCGGCAAAGGACCAAGAATCTGCTTCTGGATCATAAACTTCAACAGTTGATAGATTAGAGACGCCATCGTAGCCGCCAATTGCCCATAGTTTTCCCATATTAGCCACCAAAGCGGCACGACTTCGCATTACGTTCATTGGCGCCACATATTTCCACCTAAATAAGAAATACTGTATAAAATATCTTCAGTTTTTAATATCAAGCAATCGGATGTTCATTAGCAGCGGAAAAACACGGTAAAAGTAAATAAAACAAGTAAAAGAATATTTTGTTAATAACATTCTGCAGCATCCGGACAGGAAAGTTCCTTACCGGAATTCGTGCGCTGTCTTCAGTAAATAGCATAACCAGCAAAGCGTAGATACTTTTGAGCGTTAAGTCCAAGCCAATATTAACGGCGAAGATCAAAAATGCACTGAATTGATATAGCAAAAGGAATGATCCATTGATATTACGTAATTATGAAATTTCGTTACTCCAAAAACGAATTAATGATCGGCGCTTTCAGAGTGCGAAGAAGCAAATACTAATTTCATCAAAATATATATACTCACTTGTCAGAAACTGGATCATAGACTTCGACGGATTGTAAAAAAGTTGATCCGTCGTAGCCACCGCAGACATAGAGTTTTCCATTAAGCGTCGCGACGCCTAATCTGCACCTTCTGGTCAACATGGACTTCACAGCTGTCCAGACGCCTACTTTGGGATCGTACCTCTCAACCTGAAGCAGCAAATAAAAATAATTGGATCATGAATAAGTGAATGGAAATATTAAAAATATGTTATTTACCGAATCGAATATAGAAAGGCCGTCATGTCCACCAAGAGCGTAAATGCATCCTTGGAAAGCGACGACTCCGCCAGCTGAGCGATATTTATTCATTGGACTTATCATCCTCCATTTATCTTTTTCTGGGCAATATCTTTCAACTGTGTTTAACGATGATATGCCATCATAACCACCACATACATATAAATAGTTATTTAAAGCCGCTGTACCTACGGCACTGTTGGACATTTTCAAAGGATTAGGTTACAGAAGATTTTTTTTGCGTATGTATGCATTACATTAGGAGAAAATATGGACCTTCGTTTACAGTGCATCGGGGCTATAATTTTCCAACTCTTTACAGCTGGATCATATACCTCGACAGTAGCCAGCCTTTCGAGGCCATTGTAGCCACCGAATGCATATAATTTATTTTTATGTACAGCTACACCTACTCTACTTCTTAACATCATCATGGCTTCAGAGGTCTGCCACTTTTCTGTGGAGACACACATTGACGTAATTATAAACATATGGCGTTTATCAAGAGTCAAACATGTCTAATACTTACCAATGAAAGGATCGTACACTTCAACTGTACTCAATGAATCACCATACTTGGTAAGTCCACCGACTGCAAAAATATGTCCCATCATATAGTTGCAGCACCTTGGACGTGACCGAAACGTTTGTACCAAATGACGCCTTTCTGGCATTAAATGATAATCTCGCGCTTCATCTAATAAATCCCTAAAGTAATAAATGATTTAACGATGTCAATTTCTTACAAAAGTAGGGAAAAAACAATTGTGTAAGTACCTGCACTGATGTGAACTTCTGATAAGTTCTTCTTTTGCTATATGGTCAGCTAGATAATGAGGTGTGAGTAGAGGCAATCTGACAAGAGATAATAATTCTGGTAAATACATGGCTCTGCTTTCACTGTCATACTTAATCCATCTCATAACAGCTTCAAAAACTTTCTCTTCTGAAACAACATGTAGCTCGTCCCTGGAAACCAGCTCCTTAAGCTCCAAATATGTCAGACTGAAAAACTCATCAGCCAATGCCACTTCATGAAAATACTGTTGAATATATTTGTCTGCGTCTACCATGAGCGGAGCACAGCTTAAAGTGTCAGCAAACCGTCGAATGCCCAAAGCATTTTGAGGGTGAAATCTCCTCTTTAAAAAATCTGCGCAAGCATCTTTAACTTTGAGAAGTTGAAAAAATGCAGCACCTACCATAATACTCTGTACATTATTGTTGGTTAATGTGATGCGACCACTATATGCAAAATTGATGAGCGCCTCTGCTGCACTACAACGTAAAGAAAAATATCCCTTAGTCATTAGAGTGAACAAGCTCTTGGACCTTGGCCAAAGTTGACATTGACTTACACGGCGTCGATCCCTTGCAAAGTGATATCTTTTTGTTTACTCTCCATCATATTATTAAGGAACATTGCTTTAAAGTAGGGAATCATTACGGCAAGGACTATCCTGTGGGCACTGAAGCTCTGATCATCCACCTAAACGTTATCAAGGAATATAGGGGAAAAAATTGGTACTACAAATAACGTTTTAAAAAATTGTAAATAAATAAGAGGCTAAAGATGTGACATTTACCTTGAGCGTGACATCGCAAAGCTTTCCTTGTCTGCGAATTTCTTCAAACCTGGAGAATCCCAGGGAGAAGAGATCAACCTGCTGAAATATCTGTTTTTCTTCATCTATCTCCGTGATACGGCCGGTTGGTGCTTCAGTCTTCTGTTTATCTTGGGCAAAGGCGTCCATTTTCATTCTAGGACGACGCGGCGGCGCAGCTAGACTCCCGTGATTACCGATGCCTCTACGAAATGTAATTCGCGACTCCACTTGATTCTGTTGATGATTGTTGAATCGTCGTAAAGTTGGACGCAGTTCTTCCCGGATTCTCACATCGTTTCGTTCGTTACGGCGTAACATTCTCCCAGGCACTCGCATCTGAATCCTCGACTAAATTTACCCTCGAAGTTTTCCGCCTGCTACACGCTTTCGTGCTTCGCCTTCTTGAATAGCAAAAGGAACTTCTATTCTCTGTTCGAATGACTCTAAACTGAGTGCGACTCGTGATTTCGGTGTTTATCTCGCACGGCATTCGTAAAGCCAAATGACGCTGCGAGGTCGACGAGAATAAAGTCAGGAATAAGCCCTTTTTTTCCTGTAATCCTCGATGAGATTCCAAATGAAAACAACCTGATGTATAATAATAGCTACTCCTTATACACTGCCTCTCCTTGTGCCGAATAAGGCAAAAATTGTATGTAGAACAGCATCGTTTCCGAAGGGTGCCCTTCCCTTCGGAGCGTCCCTTTTCAAATTCACTTTGTAAAAAACTCAGTGTCCTTCTGTCTATACCGTTGCCGACCAAATGAATCACAGCAAGCCAACGAACTCCTTTTAAACTCGGCTTTTTCTTTGTGTCTAAACTTGGATGCGCGCGCGCGCACGCATCTACCCTAAGAAGACACGCTGCGCCGATTGCCGATTGCGATCTTCTACGTCGCGCAGAATTTACCAGTCTTCTTCAGGAATTAACTGTGAGCCGATTAAAAACATAAAACTATGACTCTACTCGAGATGTAGGGAAAGTCAGATTTATGGAACTCGCATTATTTTCTATTTTCGTTGGATGGCTTTGTTCGAAGCTGCCCCAGTCACTCGATTCTCCGCAGCTAAATAACATTCTGTCTACTTGTAAATCGAGAGTATTCAGTATAAATAAAAGCTGAAAATACACGGAGATTTTGCATAGCCACCGCTGTACTCTTGAACGGGACATGCGTTTATTCGGGTAACAGTATTTGAAATGGCGCCTTGACACCTTATGTCAACTAGGTACGTTATTTTAAGAAGCGTCACTTCTTCCTGCTTAGAATTTCAAAGAGTAGGATCTTGCGCGGGAGCCTCTTATTAGAAATTGGAACGGAATAGGTACATAGGAATTTCCTCATGAAAGTGAATCGAAATCCGAATAAGAGATTGCGATAAGCTAATGTAGATTAGCTCGCACGCGACATCCGTGATGAGAGACAAGGCACCGCAGACGACAACCGTTGCTCCAGGAAAATCGGTAAAAACACCAGGAGGAAATACAGCTCGATCACCTAATGTAGACATCACGTTTATACGTGGAAAGGTTCAATGTCCAGAAGTAAACGCGCAAAATTGCAGATCATATCTTTTTATCATACATTCGGATTTTCGTAATCTACAGTTATTTGCTGAAGAATTATAACTTCGTTCTAGCTGCTTTCTTAGTTCTGCAATATTAGGTAACTTTTGTAAAAGTCTAGTATATTGTTCATTATAGATCTATTGATGGTAAACTGTAGATCGTGTGATGAAGTTTCTCGTAAGTGAATTAATATTCTTAAACGAGTTTTTTTGGTTATAGGACACTACCACTAAACGAATTCTTGCCCTAAAATGACACAGAAACAAAGTGTTTATGTTGTGGGTGTTGGGATGACGAAATTTGAAAAGCCAGGAAGGCGGGATGATTTTGATTATCCTGTTATGGCTAAAGAGGCTGCTACCAAGGCACTACAGGATGCACGCATTTCTTATGATGAAGTAAAGGCAGCCTGCGTTGGCTATGTTTACGGTGATTCTACTTGTGGTCAACGAGCATTGTATGAAATTGGACTTACTGGTTGTCCAGTGTACAATGTCAATAACAACTGTTCAACTGGGTCCACTGCTCTGTTGATGGCTAAACAACTTGTTGAGGGTGGATCGGCTGATTGTGTTTTGGCACTTGGCTTTGAGAAAATGGAACGTGGTTCTCTGGCACCCAAATTCATGGATAGAACGAACCCTATGGATAAGCATGTAGAACTTATGGCAGATATTGCTGGTGAGCAGATGCACTGAAACAGTATGAACCCCTATGCTACGAAACTCCAGTTACAAAATTATTTATATGATTTTTAGGTATCAACGAAAGTCCTATTACTGCTCAACTATTTGGTAATGCTGGAATTGAACATATGAAAAAGTATGGCACGAAACCGGAACATTTTGCTAAAATTGCATACAAAAATCACTTACATTCCGTCAACAACCCTTACTCCCAATTCCAAGAGAAATATACTTTGGAGCAAATCCTTAAATCTCCTACGGTATTTGGACCGCTCACAAAATTACAATGCTGTCCCACTTCCGATGGTGCTGCTGCAGTGATAGTGGTGAATGAAGAATTTGTACGAAAGCATCATTTAGAATCGCAAGCTGTGGAAATTGTTGCAATGGAAATGGCTACCGATCTCCCATCAACATTTTCTGAACGAAGCAGTATAAAACTCGTTGGGTGAGTTTACAAATCTGGTTTTATAAAAAAATCCTTTTATTTCTTATAAATAACGAATTTTGACATCGATATGCAATTGTAGATACGACATGACACGAAGAGCAGCAGAACGGATCTTTAGTAATACAAGATACAAGCCGTCTGATGTAGACGTAGTCGAGTTGCATGATTGTTTTTCTGCAAATGAGTTGATAACATACGAAGCTCTGGGTCTTTGTGCACCAGGTAAAGCAGGTGAACTTATCGACTCAGGAAACAATACCTACGGTGGAAAGTATGTCATTAACCCCAGCGGAGGTCTAATTTCCAAAGGGCATCCGTTGGGTGCCACAGGATTAGCCCAATGTGCTGAATTATGCTGGCAACTTCGAGGTGAAGCCGGGAAGCGTCAAGTTCCTGGAGCTAAGTTAGCTCTGCAACATAACATAGGTCTTGGCGGTGCTGTTGTAGTTGGTCTATATCGTTTAGGTTTCCCAAGAAATTCTGTGCGTGCGAATAACGTAAATGCGCAGGTCGATCCAGATAGTTTCAAGGCTAACATTCTTTTCAAAGCCCTCGAGATAGCGATGCAGGAAGATGAGGACGGTTTGATCGAAAGAGTCCGTGGTATCTACGGATTCAAAATTACTAACGGTCCAGGTGGTGCTGAAGGTTACTGGGTAGTTAATGCCAAAACCGGAAAAGGTAGCGTCGAGTACAATGGAAAAATGAAACCCGATGTAACATTCACCATCAGCGACACAGACATCGTGGACTTTATATCCGGAAAATTAAACCCGCAAAAGGCATTCTTCCAAGGAAAGGTCAAGATACAAGGAAATATGGGTTTGGCAATGAAACTGCCAGATCTGCAAAAGCGTGCGGCTAAAAAAATTGAACTGATTCGCTCCAAATTGTAATTGACATTTTTCTACCGGCAACGTGGATGATTGTTCGACGTTAATCTAGAATTGGCGTTAAAATGGTGCACTCGCGATATTGTTAAAACGTAACGTTCTCTGCACTAGAAATCTAAGCGGTAAACAATAATTAGAGCTCAAAGAATTCTGATTACGCGCACAATTGTAGTGATTTCGTTTTCTTAAAAGCGTCTTGATACCAAAAACGAATTGTTTATTTTCGAAAATCTGGAGACGGTCAAGTTTCTTTTAAATCAGTTTTATTCCCTCCTTTACGTGCAATAAATCTCTTAATATATACCACACACACGTCGCGCGATTATAACTATTATTGTTCATCATTATAAACATTTAACAGCCGCAATTTTTTATACAAAATAGCATAGAGACTTGGATTTCAAGCTGACAACGAAAGACATCTAAATTATGTCCTTGTTAAGGCTCTTGTTATATTGTGTTATTCAATTTCATATAGCAGGGTAGCAAAGGTCTGGTAAAGGTTTTATATATTTTAAACTACATAGCTATACGTATTCATATTATATATATTTTTTATACAATTTTAAAAGTTTTAATGGCTGAAGTTTTTCTTGTTATACATGCTGCGCGTCTTGGAGGATACGAATTACATGCAATTACATGTAACAGCGTTGATACCCTGTTCGCCAGAAATTTTAAATAAATAGTTGGGAAAATGCTTAAGGATGTTACAGTGCTGGTATGTGGTACCCATAAAATGGACACGTATATTCCCTAAAACATTGAAGCGACACCATTAGCGTGATTCGATTAAAAGAACTGATGCACGCGAATGAATTCCAAATGAAAACTCCAGAAATCATTTTGACTCTAAATGCTCGGCAAGAATCCAAAGTTTAAGCCACCTGGCAGTTAGAGAGGATAGCATCATCGGGGTATCAACTGTGAGAAAAAAGATGGCGACTATCTTCAAAAATAAAGTATGACGAAAAAGAGGTCGAAGTGGTTTCGGGCAAGTTGCCAACATTGAAGGGTGTAATCACCCTCCTTCCCCGCTGACGTTGCCAGTAGAATTTTCTATAAGCCGATGAAAATGTATTTTTATCAACGACGTGACGAAATCTGCAACGCGACGAATCTCCTCCGTAAGTAAAAAAAAAAAATTCTCGGTGCTGATTCGACGTTACTCATGAAAACCGCTGGTCGCTGAAAGAGGCTTTCAGAAAGAACGAAGGAGAAAGGGAAACCTGAACCGTCGATATATGCATGTAGAGTTCCCCGCGGATAAAAATACTTGAAATAAAAAAAGATACGCCAATGGTTCTCCTGTAACTCGTTGTTGGTAAAACTCGCGGTTCGCCGCTTCGTTGAAAAGTCTAGTTAAGCCGCAATGTTCGCCGTGGTCCAGATTGACACCTCCGTTAGAATCAGAATAAGTTGCAGAACGACTGTTCGACGTCTTCCATTGGCAACCTTTATCAATTGCGCCCCGTTAACCAGCATGGCACGATGGAATAAAAAAGACGTGTGAAGAAATTTTGAGGTAGGCTAAAAGATGTTTTTTCATAACAATTTCAAGTCTACTCCACATCTTTGACGTGGGACTGAATTTATATCTCACGCATCGTCACGTATGGATTAATGCACGTGATCCCATTCGAATTGGAGGTTATTTCGAGCGGTATCGAAATTTCATACCGACAGACCCATCAAGCCATGAAGACTGTGTATTCAATAGTACTGAATAGTCATAGGTTATCGCGTTACATTAGCTGCGCGAACCTTTCTTCGATTACAATAGACAATGCCGATTATATTTAATGACTCTTGAATTATCGGCAATTTCTCATACAGAATTATTATCCGTCTTTATGTACTTGTATACTTATTTAATATCCAACTCGGAATTCCCACGATTTACTTAACCATGCGTGCCGTTTTCCGGGGTGAGAATTGATGGACGGATTTTTATGTAGCTGCGTGAGAATTCCTGTTAGGTTTTCTGAAGCGATAAAAGCTAAGAAATAAATTATTGAGAAAGACATTCACGTGGGGAGACAGGTTGGATTCAAGATCACGGAGGTTGGGTAGTAGTAACCACTACCGACCCTTTATCGCCTTGTGTTCTTATTTGTTTGCGGGAGATGAAACAAAATCGAAGAAAATGGCGCTGACAGAAGAGACGAGGGACGGTTCAAGAGTTTCATCCCGATTAAACGACGCCACAGTGTCTCCTGCGGGAACCGCAGTGCGGACTTTTGGGACTCTATGGGAAATAATAATAGGTATTTGTACCTAACTCCGAGTTGCCTTGCGTGTGTGCTCTTGTCGATCATTAGAACTGCATTAGGTCTGTTTTTCAACATGGAGAAGTCGATCGCTTACAAAGGGGAATGACGCTCCTCGTACTCCTCAAAATGTGTAATACTGGATCGATCGCTCTGCTCCCGTTCCTCGTCGAGGAGGAGCAACCGATACTCTTGGCTTTGCGATGGGGTAAATAGTGAAATCGCAAGGGTGATAGTAAAGAATGAGAAACCCTTGAACGAACGAATGCAATTAAGAGGGGTTACTCTGCCATTGGCGATAGAAGTGTAAGGTTTATACCACAGTGAACGTACTGTCCATGAAGAAAAAATTGGAGCTCTCGTAGACACTTCTGTTTTCATAATTCTGGCGCCTGGAGAGCTTGAGAATTTCAATCGTAAACAGCCCGGACTCGGTCTACGAAATCTTTGATTCACTCCGCATCCCAACGACGCATCATCGTCCTTTCACGTCCTTACTTTTGGTAGTCATATTCTTATTCGCTTTATCCTTTAAGAGTGCACGGACCTCTGGACGTCGTTCATGCCGGACTGACAGTCCAGGATCGGTAGCTAGGTGTCTCACAAATAAAAAGGAAATAAGGAAAACACATGGAAAAAAAAAAGAAATAAAAAGGAATTGGATCCGATAAATGAGAATCGCTAAGTCGCGAAAAGCGAGTCCTGTGCAGTGCAGAACGGAGCACCAGTTTCATACTGTGTCCTCGTGTGGACGTACTCCCATCCTCTTCCATGCGCCCCACTCTCGTTTACCTATGTCGGCCTGACATCTCTCCTAGCCTCACTTCACTTCGCCCTCACTCCTTTATACTCCTCGGCCGCCCCCACAGCGCTGCCTCAAGTTTGGACTTGCTATCCGCACGGCAGTCTCTCCGAGCACGTCGTTCCGGATGGTTATGCGTCATTCGTGCGTACGCTCAGTCGACAGGAAGGTACACGGCCGTGTAAAAATCACCAAGGAATCAACGGCCTGGCCCGTCCTCGTGCTACGAACAAAAGGATAGTAAAAGTGTCGACTGTGCTATCTTCAAGAGGATCAGGAGTGAAGCGACTGGATTTTCTTGTGCCAGAGACACGTGGACTCGTCCGCGGGAAATATCCTGGCTATTCCAGCAAGACCTTCTCGTTCCGGTTAGTCAAAATTTATCTTTTATAATCTTACAGTACACGTACGTTTCCCTAGAAGACAGTAATTATCCGTGATCATACGGCATCGGTACATGGACGGAATAGAAGTTCTTCGAAAACGATTAAATATTTTCTCTTTGCGTGCCGAGATACGTTGACATTTGTTTGTTTAGTTGGCAAACGACTCATCCTATAAATAGAAACAATTTCAAGGAGATTCAAAGTTTCCTGGGGATTCGTGTTATTTCCATACAATTACAGTTACGCATTACTTTCCCGCCAGTCCTCTATCCAGCCCTGCATATATGTAACGTATATATACGTTACTTCTCAGTCTCTATTCCTATGAGAACTGCCCTAAGCTTTTGTCGTACCCGTATCTCCTGCCACGAATATAAAAGAAAATCCTTAAAATTTGAATTCTTCAGAGAGGAAAAGCGGCATTCTCATTTTCAAGGACCAAAACGTCCACGCAGTTCAGCCGCCATCCGCATATCTCCTCGTGTACGTACACGCGTGTAGTCGTATCGCCATCTGCCGCTGCTTCCCTTTTTTGTCGTATTCGGGCGTTCTGAACTTAGGTTAAACTCTGAAACGGGCACTGCGTCTTTTACCTTCTCGTACTTCAACCGTCTCTTTCCGACTATTGACAAAGTTCAGACACTTGTATATCTTTATTATCCCTTAGTCATTGTTTATCGACTAGTGACATTAAATACGAATGATTCAGTATTCGGCGGTACTTTGACCACTGTCTGAGCTCAAGACACATTCTAAATTAGAATTTTTTTTCTTCTTGTTCCTAATGAACATTAATTATTACACTCCTGAAGATACTTCGCACTTCCTCTTCTCACGGCCACTTCCTGCTGACTGTGGCTCATCATTGACTTTACCAGTGGAAACTTTATTTTATAAAACCATTTTCTCCCCTGTCCCCCATCTTTCTCTCTATTTCTCTTTTTCTCTCTTTCTCTCTCTCTCTCTCTCCCCCTCATCCTTCATAGAACGTGAGTCACTTTGTTTGTTAGGCTAATTTTAAAACGTAATCGTACGTGTTTCTAGCTTATCTGTCAGGTACAATGACTCCCACGTACCTGACCATTCGCTCCTGGTTAACGAATTGCATCGATCCCCACCTCGTACGAACACTTTGTCAAACGTTAGCCAGCTCTTATCTAGTGGATGATATATGTATGTACATCACGTCAGGAAGTTACGTCACGTGGTTACCAAGCTCGAGGCGAGAATATATGTGAAAATTTGCCATGGAAATCGAAAATGTTATTGGGTTCAATGAAGGACGGGGAATCGAGCGTGACGACATTTGATCCAAATGACGACATCGCTTCTCCATTACCATTTACGTTTTGCTTGATTTTCTTTTTTTTTATATATATATGGAAGTGTCTCGCTTGCTTTTACCTGACAAGCCGAGTAACGACACCCTAGAGATCGTTTATACGGCTGTTAGTTACTCGGTGATTGCTCCTATTTTTTTTTTCGTTTATTTAGATAAGGCTGGAACGGGCTTTGGGAAAGCGACGAAACTTTTCTGAACGAGGTTAACGTCTCGACGCTTATTTTATATTCAAATCCGAATAGTCACTATGACGCAGTGCGTCTCTGCAAGGCGATCGACGTCCCACGAGCAAATATCTGTCTGCACGCCATTACGTTGCAGCCTCGCGCGAATCTCAGATCGTTAACGATTATCTTTTGTAGATCAAGTTGCTATCGTACTTGCAATATGAGCAGACGAAACGAAGATGGCTGTACTTGTTCTTTTGATACATTTAACCTGTAACAGACTATTGACGCAATTCTTTGACCGCGTCCCGATTCCTCGCCGAGTCTCAAAGCAAAAGGCTCCGTTAGGGCCGGTTTCGACTGTTCGACGATGTCCTCGAATATTTTTCCAAAGCAGAGCAAAAGCTCGCCAAGTGGAAAGTTGCCGTGGATGAGTGGCCCCATTGCTTAAGAATCCAGAAGTCCATGTACTCGCGACTAGTCGTATACTCGTTAGTCCGCTATTCAGCTGCGTCTGCTTCGTGCGCCAGCAGTAGTAAATTATGAAGTAGCCAAGTAAAATCGTGCGAAGTTTCCTGAAGAACTAGCTGGTGGCTTCTCTTTGAAATGGCTGCCGCCTTTTTCGAGTATGGGCCACTGGCTACCCTTTGATAAAAAAAAACAAGTCAGCCTCGGCAGGAAGCTATAATGGCCCGTGAGGCCTTCGCTTTAACGAGTCGATCAACTCCTGGACGGAAAGTTTGGCCAGTGGATAGTTCCATGTTAATTCAGTCCTCCAAAGGCTACGGAATTCATTCACTACACTATCGAATTCAGTCTCTCTGCTGCCCTCCCAAATAGATTCCTTAGTATCGAAGTATTTAATAGCTGTCGTTTAGTTCCGCCATTCTTATGGATCTCCTTGTTAAACGTAATCCAGAACTCCAGTCGGTTAAAAAAACAATGAGCCAGCGCCTCCACTCCCGTAAACGGGACTTTCACTTTTAAAGCGACTTCTCCACCGAATAGTATCGGCTTCTCTCGATTAACTTTCGTGCTGCCTAATGCTTTTTTCTAACCTGTCAGTCGTTGCGTCAATCGCCCTTTCGGTGTCTCATGGAGTCCGCCTTTAGGTGGTCGTTTGCGACACTCCGCACAGTACCTACGTAAAAGTCATTCTCTTTTTGAGCTAACTCGATTCTCTTGTTTTTAATTGTCTCTTCGGTACTAGCCACAATTGTTCGCCGATTTTGTAATCTCAGTTACCGACAGCGAACAGATATAAAAGATAATCCTGTTGTCGGTAGATGGGATTTAGGCAGGCCAACGTGGAGTTCGCCGTTGACCATTTTCTAGAGTAAAGGTCAAGACTGTCGCTAAGTAAACGGGTGAAAGGCATTGTTCACTTTGGTTCTACAGTGCTGATAAAAGTAACGGCTGGCTTTTTGAGCTACTTCAGAATCGACCAGCAATCATCGGTAACATTATACAGTCCGTATTTTCAGGGTAACGGGACTGACCTGGCTCGGCTCCTGCGGGACGCCTGACAATCCGGTAGCCCGGAAGTATCGAGCTCCGCAAGAGTCGATCTCCATTTTATCAAGATCTCCTGAACAATGGATAACGGGATTTCGTGGTGATAGGTTTGACATTCGTGTTCCTGAATTAATGTCAGTAGGTGTCTCTACTTGGTTACATGGACTCTTGAGAGGGTTCACTTCTCCCTTGGACCTGGAAGCTGTCATTCGCTAAACTTCAGCCGGATGAACTGGTTCCTGCCGATTGTCGTAACGACGACTCGGTAATTTCCTCCCGCTCTTGCTTCTCTTGCTCTAACATCCTGGGTCAAATTCCCCGACGATGTTATCAGTAGGGATCGTTACAACACGTAACGGAACTCAAAGGCGGATTTGAATCCGCGAAATTTTCCATCGGTAAACAAAGCTTTGGACAGACGAAATCTTATCAGTGAAAATACTTGAAAATTTTTCATTACTCATCCTCCAGTTTATACTTTCCATTTATTTGTCTCCCTAGACTCACGAGCTCCTCTTTCGTGACCTGGGTGACTCGGCCTGATCTACGTCCCCGTTTGCATAGGATCCTCTTGCCAAAGTGAATCATGTCCAGCTGACGTCGGGATCCCGTTACGTCGTCTGGAGTCACGTTACAGGATGAACCAGTGCGATATTCGTGGTAGGCCTAACGAAAGTGAAAAGATTCCTCGTTGGGGATTTGACGAGGGAGTCGCTCGTCTGCTGGAGATGTGGCAGCAAACGGAACAGCAAGAAGCAAGCAAAAGGAAGCAACACTCCAGTTGGTTCCAGAGTCGAGTGAAAGTGCAGCCATCTCTCGAGCTAACGTAAGAGAGTCTTGGACTCTTGAGACCCTGGCAATTCACTTCGGATACGTTCCTCTGCATCAACTTCTTTTGACTCGGTGTTTACTCCGATGCGATTCCTGCGAGAGTGGCTGCGTAGGCGAGGAGGAGTTCCCTGGTATGACTTTCCGGATCCGGAAGTAAGACACGAAAAACAAAAAGTGATACATGACAGAGGGTGGCACTGTGCCAACCAGACTATACCTACTTCTCTCTTTTTTTTAGCCAAGTATTTGTTCGAATGACAGTCAGCGCAGCGACGCACGCTAACGTCCACTGTCTGCTTCCTATTGGCCATGCTTGAGGCTTCCTCAGACAAAGTGAAGTCGTCTGGAGAAACTGTTGGACTCGCGCCCGTCAGCCATTACTACCCCAGCAAGGTCCTTTCAGTAGCGTCCAAAACTTCTCGTGCGCCCTCTGCTCTCTCTTTCTCTCTCTCCTATGGTTCTTTTGTACAGACTTTGACAATCACAGTCTCCCGTTGGGTTTGTCGACTTTCAATGCTTAGGGTTATAGTTATCGATTGGGACGCATTCGGCACGGTCTGACTTATCCCCAGAAACTTGAAAAACCAACATGGACGCCTGGAGCAGCTGCGACGTTCTTGGGACATGACAAAAAAAATGGATCATCCATGGATACTTACTCTTAGAACGTACGCAGTTTACTTCCGTATGATCATCTCAGTGATGAGAACCCCTGTTCGTAAACGTGACCTCACCTCCCACCGTCCTAGTCCTCATGGACCTCTCTACCTACTTCCACCTACATCATCCAACCGATTCAAACACTTGGAGTTCAGTCCGCCGAGGACGACGTCTGCGAATGGTGGTTACTCCGAGAGACTTCTTTATGTGTTTACCTGCCGGATCGTTGCGCGTTGCGTGCCATGTCGGGTGCAACGCAGGGCCGTCGAGTGTCGCGCCAGTCACTTGCCATGAGTGCTAATTCTAATAACAATTAGAAAAAGGAAGACGTTGCTGTCCCGTTGCGAATCGAGTCTATAGTTTTCAAGCCAAAGTTCACGAGCCCCGTAATACCAGCCGTGTCCTGTAAATACAGGTCAGTGAACTCTCTCTCTCTCTCTCTCTCTCTCTCTCTCTCTCTCTCTCTCTTTCTCTCTCCTTTCCCCGTGTTTCTGAACTGTTTGGCAGTAACTCATCCCCCTACCACAACCTGGACCACCGAAGCCCCGAGTGGTTCTCTGTTCTCGTTAAACGGATCACCCGGTACACCGTAATAGTTTGCTGTCCCTGGTTTCGCGATTGCCCATGGAATTTTTTTACAAAACGCTTCAAACGAACCACGCTGCTTTGTATAATCTAATTTACGTCTGCTTTGCACTCTCTTGGTGTCCCTGGGCAGAGGTAGACGTTTCCGTAAAATTTTTATAATTTTTCTTTTGTTATCACGCGTGCTCGGTAAATTCACTAAAGCGAACAACGCGTGCATTCCTTATTTTCCACGTGTATTTGTAGCGTCTCGACGCCTCCCGACGCACCGACGCCTCCCGTAAATCAAGCGCCTTTCACAAGACAGCAATGTATTGTTTTGACGACGATCCTTCTCTCTCCTCCACTTCTTCTGCGTCTCCTTATAACTCAAACCGCAAGGCTGATTTTCAAGCCATCGAATTTCTTGCTTTACTTACGCCGAGCTGAGTCTCCGTTGCGAAAGAATGCTCACGTCGATACGTAGCGCAGCGAGTCTCGTTGTTTTGAAAGGCTCTGTAGCGCCGAGCGGCAGTCACCTTGCTGCCGAGTAGAGGGCCACGCGATACGTATCCAAGCCCGGCGGAACGTTTTGTCGCTTGAATTGCAAACCAGCCCCGAGAACCGTCGCTCGCTCGATAAGCCACCGCAAAACTTTTTTTTATCTTCGTTGGCACATCAACGTTCCCTTTTTTTGCTCCACTTTTTTTCCTTTCTCCTTTATCTCAGCAAAGTAGAATTTCTCGACAGTTACTTGTGCCCTGGAAAAAAAATTCGAACAAGCTTATCTCGCAACGCAATGGCAACAAAATTTCCTTTCGAAATTACTTCGATTTTCAAACACGCAGTCTCCGTCTGCCCAGTCACGAATCTAGGCAACGGCAATCTTCCTAGGGAGCATTCCTTGGTGTCCGCTCTATCCGGTTTTATCGTATGTGGGCATTCATTACTATTTAATTTTTTCAAGCCCACCCCTTTGGCTTCTACTCCGATCTCCTTAAGCGGCCTCGTAAAACGAAAGGAGAGACTTCCGGTCGTGTGAGTCTCTATCGAGAGATCTCATAGCAGCCACCCTTGGCCTTCGTGACTTTTCTTTATTCCGTCCTTCGTTCTTCTTTGTGACAAATGATAAAAGGACCGGAGACTTTCAGCAGCACCAGAGGATCCCATGGCGCAAAACAGCACGTGTTAAGCGCGGTTTAACTTCCTCGGTAGTCCGTGCGTTTCCTGCCCGGCACGACGAGAATAGCCACCAAGGAGGGAGCCACTGTATTCTACGTGGGCTTCGGTCTCGCGTCTACGTTCACGCCGTACGAAGCACCTCGACCTTTTAATAGACGTGTAACCTTTTCTTACCGCTACGGAATCACACGTCTTCGTCCTGGACACGTGTATTTACGCTTAAGCATACAACATATATATGTATAGATATACAGGAGGGTAGAGACAGACAGGATAAATCCCTGAGTAAAGGAGAACCTGGACTCTTCGTCTCTCGAGTAACCCAACCTAACCTGTAAGATCCTCGTGCGCTTTTCTTTCTGAATCGACGAAAAAAAATAATTCAAGGCTGACAACCAAGTTTTAACTTGCCTCCATATTTCATTTCATACAGAGATATAACGCGTACCCTTCTTGTTCGGATATACGGACGAAATAGACGTTTCAATCGTAATCCTTTGGGGGTTTGACAAATCCAAGAGTATGTGTATATATATATTATTTGTCGTCTGGTCCGAAGGTACTTTCACAACGAGACCTCTCGTCTGCTTTAGTGGCCATTACGAGTTTACTGCGTAGACGGCGCAGCCGGATGACTCATTCGGCAGGGTTTGGGCCGATAAAACGATAATTCACGTTGGCTACGAAAGAAAAGAGGGGATTTACGGGGGTTGGCACGCATGGCCCAACGACTGGGGGAAATACAGGCCAGCAAACTAACAAGTTGGTATCGAGCGACCGAGAGACTACACGTGCTTGCACTTTCTTCGAGCGGCTCCTCAGCAGCTAGAAGACGCAAGTCGCGCGATCGGTATCGTTATTCTTAACCCTGAAACGGTCTCTAACGTTTATTGACACACGTGGCGATAGTGTATAGAGCGACGAGAAAGAAAAAGATGAGAAAAAAAACCCCAAAGTTTCTTTCAGCGACGATTTACAATTTTATTTCAAGGTACCGCGACTAGGTCGCTCAATGGGAACGTCACTGTCTTTCATATCCGGTCCTTGTTCACGTCTTGCCTTTGTTCTCTAATCCTGGGATAACTTCCTCTTTCCCTCTCACGTTCGCTATACTTGAATTTACACTGTGTCTAACAAGCCGTTAGTTTTAATTCACCTAGAAAACTCTTTCCTCTCTCTCTCTCTCTCTCTCTTCCTCCTAGCGGAATACGGACATGGTACGGATGACATACCATCAGAGAACTTACACCGGTTCGTCTCGTTCTGCTCTTTGGATTCGACAAATAAATTATGACACTTTATCGTGGCACTGGCTCACAAAGCGAACCATTCAGTCTCGTTCTCGAGGCGTCTCGCGAGGAGGAACGAGCAAGCAGAAATGAAGGCAGAGAGAGGAAGCAAAAAGCTCGCCAGTTAACCAGGAGGCTTGCTTACCAGCCGTCTCCTCTGGCCTGGATAACGATGCGTGTCTCTCGATGGACTTGTTATTATCCATATACGTAATACGCAGACGGACATGAGTAACTGCGACATACAGTCTGCAAAGTAAAAATGCGTGCGTTGGGTATTATGAGAATATTCATAACAATGCTGAAAGGAAATCCGTTGGTAAAAACCACAAGAGTGCCGGTTTGCTCTTACTGCCCAATATGTCAAAGGATAAGCTGGACTGTCAGGTCGGAGACATCGGGAATAGACAATGATTCACGTAGGGTTATCAATTGGAATTAATTTCGCGTGCAATTAGGGCAACAGGGGATACCGGATAATCATACATAAGGGGCTTATCAGGAAGGGGGGCAGATGACGTTTCAGTGGTATCAGGGAAAATTAAAACTCGTAACCTTGGCCCAGGAATTAAACCTCTCTTTGTCCCGACGGGACGTCTCGACGTCTTTTTCTAGTTCTCTATCCTACGAGACGCCCCTCTCTGTGCGCGACGGATCCGCCAACTCGACCGTATAATTATATAAGGGCAAGATTCGCGCGCTCCATAGACAGTCCTGAATTTTCGTTTTCGTTTCGAGACTTTCGAAGTGGCTAGCTCTGGCTCCCTCTCTGTCGCTTGCACCAGACGACGCCTTTCTCTTGCGCAGGACGCTTTTGTCGCCAGTCGAAAAATTCTCGGTTCCCGATATGCAATATCATCGTGACGTCACGCGTACAGTGAGAACCTCCGAGCCACGAGTACTGGGTGTCATAATAATAAACAATATAATAATGATAGGAACGGATTCGCGAGAAGTTTCGCGACAACGCATTACGTCAGCGACACAAGCAAAAAAGGCCGATGTGGTAACTTCCTGCGGCCTAACTCGAGCCACTCTCAATACTCTGGATCGAGTATACGGTTGTGTCGTGACGTTAGCTCGTGTTTTGACGAGTCCGATAAACCGCATAAACCGTACGACGAATGCACAGTTGGAATTACATTCGAAACAACCCCATCTAGGTGGAGCATCGTGAACTGTCAACCGCTTCGTATACCGTGCATAGGATATAACGTAGGTATAGATATAACGTGTATCAACTTGAAGTATCTTGCGAGCCGAACTCTGAAGTCGGTCGCAACGGGTTTTCGTACCGAGTTGAGAAAAACGCAATGGATCATGGGAGCAGTTCCATACTTGTATTCTTTAAAAGTGAAAATGCCTGCGAGCAGCTCTATCAGATGTAATTGTCAATGACACGAAATGGAAAGTAGCCTGACGCGTGGGGAACGAATTCAAGTCTTTGACTATAGATCGCCGTATCGGTTGTGTCGTTTTATACGTGTCTATATATATATGTACAATACGTTGGTCCTCTATCTGGAGCAGAGTATATTTCGTATGTATGTATATATGGTCTACGTGCGACCTATATGAGTCTCACGGTATACATGGTACATGTTGCTGTTTCCATTACAGAGCTCTCGGGGAAGGACTCGTAGAGAGTCTTTTTAGACGTCGAGGTCGACCTCAAGGACCGAGACGGGCAGCAAGACGTACTCGAGGAACGAGATTGGGAATATGGCTGGCACGGGGGAGGTCTGGGTACAGTGGTTCACGTGCTGTCTGACTCAACAGGGCCCAGGAGCTCGTAACAAAAGGCAGAGGCCCCAGCAGAGGCTCAGGATAGATAGGAGCATGATCGGGGCCCCAACGAACTTCCAGCACACCGGTCATATCGGCAGTGGTGATCTTGACATGGCCAGTGCCCACCTCTCCGCCATTCAGACCCAAATGCAGGGAAAAGGCGGCTACGAGGCTTCTTTTGGCGTTAAGGTTGGTACCTGTGTGTATACGCGTATATTTATTTACCTTACATGAGCATGCGACACTGTTGCATTCCTCGGATCAATTTATATTCCTCTGGCTTTCGTTACTCTTGATTTTTCTTTAGCTCTTTCTTATGCGTCTGGTTTGATTTCTTCGAGGCAGTCGCCCTTAATCAGATTTCAACTGAGAAAATTAAAATTCGTCTGGCCACCATAGAGCCGGAATGGAGGAGACGCTCGACTCTGCTCCTGACTCTGTAATCCAGGTTGACCTAATTCACGACTCTGTTGACTCTTTCTAGTTCCTTCCCACCCATTTCTATGCAGCGACCTACGCAGACGTTACGGCGTCTCGCTTTCATGGAAATCAGCCCATCGCTTTGTTTTTCAAGCAGTATATACAGCGTGGCTTCGATGTCACTGAATAGCAAAACTCGTACTTCAAAGCTCAATACAATTTCATTGTCGTCTCGGACAGCCGATTGAAAATTATTCGCATCTTCCTTGTACAATTTTTGTACAATTATTAACATACGAACACGAACACGGGATACGTACGCCAGATGTTCAGTGAAAAAAGTAAGACTGAACTGAAACGCAGGTAGGGGAATTCCTGTGCAAGCGAGAATGCTCTACGCACCTTTACGCATATTTACGCACAAGTTGTTCGGCGGTGCACTAGTCCATGACACGACGAAGTCACTGCGACATGGATGAAAAAAAAAAGGGACGGTATGAAAATTAGTCAAGGGGGTTAATATGTCCAGTGGCGCGTACGAAGAGGGAGTTTACTTGCGCCGGGAGACTCTTTTGTTAGGTTATGTATCCTCCGGGGGAAACGCATGAGCACTGTATATGGCAGGCTGGTTAACCCTGAGATCCGATCAAATTTCGATAATCGTTACATGCCCCGGTTCGCCCGATCGACGGCTGCGATCTGTCCCCATCGTGCTTTGCGCTCCCGTGAAATTAATATTGCACAGCCATTGCGTTTTACGATTCAATTAGCGGGGAGACGCCATCTATTTTTGGCGTTGACGCATGCGTCACCGCTCGGCTTACTCATGCTTTTTGGAACACTTGATTTTACCATTTTTTTTCCTCTCTCCCTACGCCCCCTCCTGTCTCTCCTGCACTTTTCTCTGTAGGCTTATAACGCCACTACATCGTTTCTCTTTTTCATCCATAACGACATAACCTCGAATATCGATACTTTTGACTATCGATTTCCAACCTCGACCTCGAGATCGGACTGTGTCCGACTCCAGTATCTCTTTACGGTTCCGGGAATGTTTTTACAGTCGTGCACTGTTGTGTGCTCGTGCAAGGTCATCCACGGGTGGAACGACTCCAGGCGCAATAATTTCGTAAAAACGAGCAACCCGAGCTTCCATAAGAACGTGAACTTGTCGCTCGTAGGCTAAACGATAAATTGACCGTGTGTTGAGAAACTAAAGTGGAACGGATTCCAAACGGCAATGGTAATTTGTGTGCCGTCGCTTCGATTGACCTTTGAACCGCCGTCTTTGCTCCTTCCCTCGGTCACTGATTCACGTTAGAACGAAACATCGCAATGTCGCTTGACAATGACCCTCCTCCGTTCCCCCTTATCCGACAGCCGCTCGGAAACAGCTTTTCCAGCGCTCTTTGGCAACGCGCCCTAAAATCTTCTTCCACTACTTCGACTAACAGTCGTTTTACGGTGAGCAATTGTTTTTCAGGAAATTTCTTAACGCGATTGACAAATTCTGTTTTCTTATGCTTTCTGTGAGTGCGAGAGGGACGAACTTATGAGGACTAGCGAGCAACGGAGAGTGACGTCGACAGTAAGGCAAGGAAATTTTTCGAAATAGTCAAATCTTTTACCCGACACGTGTCAGATCCGACTGGTCTGTTTGAACCGAATCACCGTGTATACTTTACCAAGCTGTAAAAGCTCTTTCTCTCTCTCTCCAGCCAAAGGCAAGCGTCCCCTGTACGCTCGGGCTTTTTCGTTACCGGTAAGTGGAGGGTGCGAACGCAGGGAATGCTGGGAAATACTGTGTAATATACGTGGAATGCAAATGTAAATCCTGGACGAAGTTCGTTCGACGGACATTTGGTCGAGTGTAAAACAAAGCAGTTCATAAAACAAAGCGGCCGTGACTCGACACCGGTTTTTCGAGAGCACCACGTCCCAGAACTGAACTCAGCTCTTTTACCACTCATTCTCCTTTAGACGCACGTATATCAACAGCATCGTCACCACTACCCATCTACCACCAATACTACCCAGCACGATACTCCTTCCCCTCCTTGTCCATTGGTGCTTCTCACACCAGGACGAACACTTGCATTCGCACCAGAGCGCCCAGAGTCCTTCTCTCTTCTCTTGTGCCCGATGAGCATCCTCTTTCTTTCTCTTCTCTCCTTTCTCTTTCTTCTTCCTCTTCCAGTACTCGGATACACACGGTATCAGTCTACTACCATTCCGGCGCAGTACTCAAACTCCGTCCACTGCTGCCGGCGCTGATCTTGCACGCGTGCACCGACTCCTTGCCGGTGGACTAAGTGCAAGATCATCAGCAGGGACTGTCGGACACGCTCTGGTAACTCCTCAAGCAGTCACACACTGTGCCTTCATGCACTTAATTCTCGGCTGGATAGTCGAAGAAATATGTTGCCGTCGGGAATTAATTCCTGAATCGTCGCTGACCCCAATAACGCGATCGACGAGGTCAGCGACGACGCGGCGGTGCGTGAGCAAGGGCGAGGACCTGATGAAGGCACGTGGCTCGCTTCCGGGAAACTGGACGCGTACGCGCGTGACTTTGTAAATGCGGCTAGAGTCACGCAACAGTGAGAGTCTTGTTGGACGTCAAGGAATCGTCACACGGTGATCTCGGCTTTTCCTTTCATCGGGGTCGAAGTTCAAAAAACTTCCGTCATCCGGCTTTGGAGACCGTGGCTCGATCGCAGACTGATTTCAATATTGGCCCGGACGTTGTTCCGTAAAAATGGATGATTGTCAGGAATTATTACCGGGCGTACAAAATTTTAATGAGAGTGTGACGGTAGTGTGTATCGGGCTTAAGGTAAAGTTGGCGACCGGTTTCTCTCTCTCTTGTTCCTTTGGCAAGTCTCCCTGGTAACTTGTAACGCGAGAGGTTTCATCATTTTTCTAACGTCTGACACTTCGTTCCGCTCGTTAGTTGCACATTGATGAGTTATCTGCTTGATCAGTCGAACCCTGGTTGTCCTCGTGGCGTCGCCCGTTGGAAGGCGAGATTCGATTCTTCTTTTTTTTTGCATCTGGAATAAATTGATAATGACGCTGCATGTTCTTTGTGTGTTTTAGGCTTGCTGAGAAACGGTTAGCCCGGTTGCCCCAAGGGTGCTCGAGACCGACTTGTGACAAGGTTCGTGCCACCGTAGGATCATCTATGGGATCGTCAAGGGCAAATCGGTCGAAGATCACGTCTCTACGTGGGGAAGATGGGCGACCGGGATACACACATACTCGTCCTCTATACGCTCTTCTGTACCCTCTATGCATAGAACTACCTCTTACGACGATCCCGAGAGGATTGGGTAAGCTTGGTGCCGACTTCAGGTCCATCGAGAGGGAAGCGTTCTTGGTGGACGTCGCAGGAGGATGACCTAGTCCATCGACCGTTTTCATTCAGGACCAAGAAACGTGTCCTCCGCGTCGTTGATCCTATGGTTCACTCAGGAACCAGGTGGAGAAAGCCAATCCTGAGCATTGGAATCGAGATGAATTCTTCCACTAGGTATCTTTACTCCATAACTGTGACACTTCATCCCTCTACAGGGACCATACAACGTGCCTGTCTTGAGTCCTGCTTCCTCGCGAAGCATAGAGATGAACGAGAGGAGGGATCCTCTTCCTGTAGTAGATGCTCCAGATTTCGTACGGATCTCGATACTCCTTCACGATTCCTTCTTCCGACCTGACGCCTCCAATGTGATAAGTGATAAGACATCCTTTCCTCAATTGACCCACGTGCGAGCTGGAATATATATAAATGCGCTGAAGGGTGTTTCTCGAGGAAGTCAACGCACCCTTAACCTCTTACGGAGACGACGTCCCTCCACTGATCGGACTCGAAACTCGCCTTCTGAACACTGTGTATTTATTTATTAAAGTGGGCGGCTTCGCGAGAGATCCCTCCCCCTCCGCCCCAGGTTACGGTGCAACCTCCGAGAGAACTCTTTTATTTATTAAGTTGCTATTCACTTCCCTTGTATAGTTAGTAGTCGGCAATAGGAAATAGTAAGCGTTGACGGTTCTTATTACCTACTGAGAACAACAATCGAATGAACAACCGATCGGATTGCGGAGGAGACCAATGTTTGCTTCTCTTTATGGCGTAAGGTGACGTCATCAGTTTATCACGTGACACGTACGTTACACTCGTGAAGAATAAGGTCGTTCAATGCGATCAGCCTAGATTCGAAATTTCGAAAATTTCTTAATTAATCGATTGTAAGTTAACGGATATGAGCTAACGGTCTTCCCATGTTACACCTTTACGTAACGACGGTCTGCATGATTATTTACAATGCCAGAACTTTTCACTGAATCACGTGACTTTTTTTTTACAATAACCAAAAACGATACCGTGTATCGTTTATTTTTTTTCTCTTTTCATTTTTCTTATACTGCCGGACGGCACTAGGGTTCTCCAGTAGAATTTTCATATTAGCCAGCATCGACTATGACTCTCTAGATGGAGATAAGAGGATGAATGTTTTATGACAGTTGAATTTTATCGGACTCCTGTTTATCTGCTTTTCCTTTTTCTTATTCATTTGCGTACTCAGGAACACTTTTGAAAAAAAATGGCTAGAGCCATGCCCTTTTTTTGCATATCGTTCGGCTGCTCGATTCTTTTCGTAAATTTTTTTCAGTGCGGTGCGATGAACACATTGGATTCTAGAGTGCAATACGTGTCTAAGGGTAAAGCCGACGGAAAGAAAATTCTCTGCGATAGACGATTGAAAGTAACGAAAGGGAGAGAGATATATATATAGTGGCGAATGTGTGTGCGTGCGTATATGCGGGAATGAATGAATAAGATATTTAAAAAAAAGCAAAAGAATGTGCCGAATCGGAAATTTTAGAAATCTGAAATTCGATTGCGAGTGGCGACAGAAGATAGACTGTATACATATTTTTTAACTATACCTATAGTATATTTAAATGATTGTTTTTTTTTGTGATTACAATTATTGAATACTACGCGTAATTCTATTGTATTAATGATAACGATTAAGAGGATAACGACTGTAACTCGTATTATGAAATAAACAGATACCCTATTGAACTGTCCTCACAGGACACAGAAAAATGATGCGCTATAAAAACGGACTTTTCATGATATCACTGCGCACTGAAAACGATTGGTAATCATGATTCACTGAACTTTTCACAGTCGTTCGCTTTATTGGGTAACGAGACAAATTTACATTCAGAATGCCAGTGCTTATTGAATCTTTTTTATTCTTTTACATTTGGCATAATCGCATTCTCATCTATGTTAGAAGAAATATTTCTATTAAAAAACAATGCCTAGTACATTTAATCGCTAGCTGGATCCGCAGCTTCATCGGCTTCCCCAGCACTTCCTGACACGCTTTCGGATGCCGAATTGGAATCCTCGTCGGAATCCTTTAGCACCTTCCCCTTGACGTTCTTGTGTCTAGTGGCTTCGAAGTCCGAGCCTTCCTCGTCCGAAGAATAAATATTCGAAGCTGCTGAAAAAATTAATACTCAACATAAATAGTTAACCTGACAACACTTACGAAGTGGCGTTTAAATAAAACTACCTTTTGTCGTGGCAGCCGCACCCTTTTTGTACTTGTTCTTAATTGCTGCAAGGGAAATGGCACCTTCGTCGTCAGAGCCGTCATCGTGATACGCATCAGCTCCATATCCGCCGGAAGCTCGTCCAGAACCTCTCCCTCCACCACTGGCTTTTTTACTTTTACTTTGAACACGCATGGCCATACGCAGCTTCTCTTCTTCTTTCTGAAAAAGTCAGTCAATCTCTTAGCACTTGGGAACAGGTGACAAAATATCTTTGACGTATACAGTCGTCATGTAATATATACCTTGATCATTTCATATCTGTTTTGATCTGGATTCATGCCCACTTGTGAAAGCACTTTGATGCCTGAAGCTTTTTGTGATCTGTCTGCGAGGGACATCGTCATCTTTCTATGAGTGAAGGACTCGGTCGAATGTGGCCTAAAGGTTAACTTTGTACGGAACACTGCTTGACCCTGAAGACCGGTTCCTTGGCGAATGTAAAGGTGATTGTGGTCACCCTGTAGAGGCTGTTTGTATACGTCAAAGATTTCTGATCCCAAGTGTAAGGACATACTGCCGTCTGACCATCTAACGAATCGGGCGTTACTTTCTTTCACGACTCTTCCGGTGTCGTCGAAGACTTCCTTCCACCTGATTGTGTTTTCCACCTTTAACTTTAACCTTGCTCTACCTTCCTCATCTAAAGTTTCCTCCTCGTCGATCTCATCCTCGTAGGTCTCATGGTCGAACGGTCTGGTTTCGACTGATAAGAAATTTGGTAACTTAACAAAATGAATTTCACGACCGAGGTCGGTTGTGATTTTTGGGATTTCAACGTCAATTCTTGTCTCTGGTGGAGGTTCTGGCTCTTCCTCCTTTTCCTTTTCATCGTCCTACGTGAAAAATGGTGCTTAGGAGTGTTTACTAGATTTTAATTAGGTGTAGATTTACAGGATATTTAAAATACTCACATCTTCAATTACTGCTGCGTGGCTGGGTCCTTCTCCACCGCTATCGGATCTTCCTCGACTCCTACTTCGGCTTCTGCTACGACTTCTGCTGCGACTTCTACTACGGCTTCTACTTCTACTTCTACTTTTGCTTCTGCCTTTCTGGCCTACCTCTTCGTCCGGTTTTTCCTTCTCTTCATCCGTACTGATGTCGCTGGCGTCGCCGAACAAAGCGTCTGCTGTGGGTTCTGCACCTTCGTTCTTATCCTTGACGACGTTCTCGTCGTCTGAGTCAGAATCTATTATTGCTCTTTTCTTTTTTGTTATTTTTTCTGATTCCGAACCGGAACCGCTGTCATCGTGTTTACGTTTTGATACTTCGGTATCGCTGCTCTCTGATTTTTTTAACTTTTCGTCGGCCGCAATTTTAAGCGATTTCTCCGACTCGTTGTCACCCTTGGCCTCCTCAGGACTTTGTGATTTTCTCGATCGAGGACTTCCATCTGTTTTTGGACTCGCTGGAGTCCTGGATCGAGATGCTCGGCTTCTTCTTGATTCACTTCCTGATCTTCTACTAATTGGGGAACCACTGTGAGATCTATTACTCTTAGGGGATCTAGGAGATGTAGGAGACCTAGGAGAAGCTGAGTGTCTACTTGTCCGCGATGTCTGGCTACCCGAGCGTCTGCTCTTTGGAGAACCCGACTTGTAACTACGTGGAGAAGCAGGACTGCCAGATCTATGACTTTTCGGAGAGCCATAACCTGATGCATTGGATGCAGGAGACCCAGGAGTTTTCGACTTCCGACCAGGTGACGGTGACTTAGACCTAGCTGATTTAAGACTAACTGGAGATTTTGGACTTTCCGATCTCACACTTTCTTGAGGAGAACCAGATCTTGATCGGACAGATTTTTGAGATCCTGCACTTGGAGAACGAGCCGTCTGCGGAGAGCCACTTCTTGACCTCTGTGAATCAGACTTGTTACTCCTTGGAGAGTCAGGACTCGAATGCCTTGATTCTGATCTAACAGGAGATCTGCTAGGAGACCGCTGCGACCTGGGACTAGCATTTGACTTGTTCGCACTAGGTGATCTACTTCCAGACCTCGAACGACTTGCATTAGAAGTAGGAGAACGTGGACCATCGTTATCCTCATTGGACCTATCACTTCTAGATTCTCTTGGTGTAGGAACAGGTGCATGAGATGCAGGACTAACGCTGCGACTTGACGCGGATGATCCAGATCCACTTTCAGACTCTGAACCTGCACATAAAATTAACAAAAATCAATAAACCTCTGTACATACTTAGCAACACTAAGCATAATTTTTAAATACATACCAGAATCCCCGCTGGATTCCCTCACTATATCACGCATCGGTGACATATTTGACACAACTTAAAGAAACTAGCTTCAAAGTGAGGTTATAAACACGCTTTCACCGAACGCATAACTTTGAGCCACTTTGAAGATAACGAAATAACCAAGTATCGATACATGACCCACGCGCAAGTGTTCGCGCACGTCCCAAGATGGCAGTTCAGGTTACCCGTATAGTGTTTCATTATTCGCCCGCAAGGTGGCAGTCCGGTTCAACTCAAAAGTTGCCGCCAGTAGTTGTGCCGTCAGGGTAAGAAGGTACTGTTGTTGCGTGTCAAGGAGGACGAGGACGAGGAACAGGAAGAGTAGGAGAAGCACTGGGAGAAGGAGAAACCTAGTGAGCCCGTTGGAGGGAGATGAGAAGGGGCAAGTGCAGTTTTCGAAGGAGTGACACCTGTTGCTCGAAACGCCGCGAGCAGCCACGAGCATGGCCGGATCGGCGGAGGTGAGGACGCTTCTATCTCGGCACAAAGTCTCCCTCCTGCACGAACTTAATGCTACGGACCTCCTCGGTGTGCTGGTGAAACGTGGAGTCATCACCGACGTTGACAGAGACGCGGTCGCGGGTAGTGCCGATCGTTCGAGTGATTCGGATATCGATCTCTTTATCGACGTAATCGGCGCCAAAGGATTCAACGCCTTCCGCGAGTTTTGCTTCGCCCTGGAGGCAGAATGTCCTCACGTGTTAACGGATCTACTTGTGGACCAGCACAGCATCGCCGGTGAGTCTCTAACACTTTATCTGTTCTTCTCAGTATCGCTTAGTGCCCGAGGATCAAACCTCAGGTGTTCGTTTCTTGATACCCCGGATGTTCTATCCTCCAGTACGAACGGATGCAAACGATTATCCCCAGGATACATTGCCCTTAGGCTTCCCAAGTCCCTATAGCAATCGTCCCTTAGAGTACGTACAAACTCGTTTACTTATTCTGGTTTTATTATCTCGTAAAACCTGTACCGACCAATTTCTATTCATTCTCCCTATAGAAAAAGAATAATATCCTGCCAATTACCTTCAATCAAGACATATGTAATACCGACATTTTGACAGTCATTCATACACAGTAAAAACAATGCATGGACGACTGAACTGCTGGTTAACTCACCACGAAGTTAAGTAAGACAGTACAGAGTTTGCTGTAGTCCAGGATAGAAATCTAGCAAGCATCTTGGCAATTGGGAAGGTAAATAGCCGTAGGAAGGAAAAAAATCAGTAAGAAAATCGTTAAGACGTCGAGCTTCCACCACAAAATCGTTCGGTCACGCAATGGCAGGTTTAGCAATTTTCACTATTTGAAAAAATTAATAAAAGACAGTCCCACCGATGAACGGTGTTACGTGAAGTCCTCCAGAGGCGATCTACTTGATTACGATTGGTGCCTCTTGTAACTTTTTAAAAGTCCCGCGACACACTATATAATTTACGGTCAAACGTCCTCGCATACAACCAGCCTTCTGCTTTCTGGAAGCTGCGCTCCTGGACTCCCTACTGACAGTAAAATGCGTCACGCTCCTGGGACCGGTGGAACAAGAGCCCCTCATGTTAATACCAACCCGACTTCTGAGTATCTGATAAAAATCTCTTCGGCGACACGTGAAACACATGCGGGACTCCCTTGAGATCCAATTTGCCAAGGAGAATCCAAGCTCGACTGGTAACTTGTTTTTCTTTCCCTTTTTTACCCTCATCCCTTTCTTCTTAAGACAAACTTTTATTCAAGTAGATACAACTCTTCGTTCCTTCGACATCCCTTCGCTACTACGTTCTCTTATACGTGACTCACAAGTCAATCCTCCTCCTGTCCTGACGTGACAGAATGGCGCCGCGCGCTCTGCGACAATACCAACCGAGCCAACCGTCTTGAGTCCTCTCCCTCTTCTGTAATGTCTACACTTCACCTATATTGTTATATCTTATTATGTGGACGGAAAGCAAAGGACAAAGCAGAGACAGGGAGAAGTTTTCCTCGAAGGTATAACATAGAATTGACAAGTGGTAAACAGAGAAACGTAGAGATACGTAAAAAAAAAAAACTCCCTTAAACGCAGGGTTGTACCTGGACAGTCAACCAGTCAGATTATACTAAAGCCATGTTGAACCCTGTGATTCGTTGGCAAAGACCCAAGCACTGTGTACATTTAGTATCCGTAGAACGCCATTGTCCTTCGTCGTTCATTGTGCTCTGTGGGAAGTTCGTCGGTGGAATCTCACGACGCTCGACGTCCCTCGTTTCTTCTTGGGCTTCTTAATTACCGAACGAACGTCGGCGAGGCCCTATCTTCTGAGCTTGTCAGGTATTATACGATACTCCAGTGTACATTGTATGTATATCTATATGGAATTTATGTTTTCCTATCTATAGCAACAAGCTATGCCCTGCGTAACTTCGTTTCCCACGAATGAACTCCGGACGAGCGTGTCTCCCGGTGCGTGCGTTAACAGCACCTCCCCTCCTCCTCCTTCTTGCCGTTGGAATTTCAACGAAGGACAATGCGATTCAGGATTTATTGGAAAGACTCGAAGAGGGACCTAAGAGACGTAGATACTTTCTCCTGGTCGTCCTTGATCAAAATTGTACAATGTAATAGGCACTAGATCGTGACACTCTTCGAAAACTAATATACCGGCGATACTTTTTTTTGTGGAATCGCCTTGATGGATGGATTCGGTCGGCTCTCTGCTGCGTAGACTAAACAATTCTTGTGGACTCGTAGAATTTGAACCTTATAGGTTAGGTGTGTCTGCGTACCGCGCTATTGTAAGCATTTGCCAGGTACGATTCGTAAACGTCTCGAACCTGAAACGTTCCACGTATTTTTGTACCATTTGAATTTTTAACTTGGAGATATATTTGTTGCGAATTGTTACTTATCCGAGTCTAGGGATTTCTAGGGTTATTTGAGAGCGTCCGGGATACCTGTATATTTTATTTAATAATTGGTAGCTTGTTTATCTTCTTTTTTTATCGACTTCTTAGACTTTCTAGCACGAGTGTCGTAAACTCTACTAGGAATAATTCGAACGACAGGCTACGGAGGTATTTGCGGGCAGCACGACGTAATTACAAGGATAATACCCGACACGCTCTCCTCTCTCCTTGACGCGTGACTCTCTTTTATTTTCTTCATAGAGGCAGAGGTCGAGCTAACGAGAATTTCAGGGAAGAGTGCAGTCCCGATATTCCAATGAATTCCTCAGCAAGCACGAAGAAGAGTCTGCCTGGACATTAGGAAAGAATCTCATATATTAAGCATGGAGGACATCGATCTCATTACGACTTCTTTGGACTTCTTCTTGACCTAACCTATAAGTATACACCGTATGAACTTCGGGTACCGTTCTGTAATTTGCTGTGGAGCAAAGCAAGACCAAAGGAACTTGACTTCGTTACCGCGATACTTGATACAAAAAGTGTTAAGAGGATTCCTTGGAGATATTCCGAGAGAAGAGACTGCCCAATGAAATTCTGGCAGATCCTACTGAGCATTCTGCTCAGCGTAGCCATATTGGCTACCGTCGGCTGGAGCATCATCTATTTCACGGTCGCACGGATGTTGCAGCTGATGATACAATCGCCTACCGACATTGCCCGTATTAAGTAATCTCATTAGTACGCTGTACGAAATTTCTGGGAATAAATTGTATCAAGAATCGCGAATGGAAGACGTCAGTGTCGATGAACGATGGCGTTAGGCTAGAAATCGGTCGCGCGTCGTAGGTACCGGAAGGAAAAGGCGGTTGAAGTTAATTTAAAAATTAAAAAAATTGATCTCTCCTACAGAGTAAAACTAAGGCCTACAAGCAAAGCGCGATAGCTGCCCGAGCGTGGCCAGGTTGGTTTTGTAGGACGCGCTCGAACGCAGACGATTCTCTTGGTGGCGCAGCATTCTTGCCAATGATTCTATCCGACTCGGACAGGAATTCCATTGTCTCTTTTAATCAGCACGCTTCGAGAGATCGACTTGTCTGTTTGTATAGCGTGACTCTGAGAAAGCCGATTTGTCAATTCACTTAGAATTATCGTTCCAGCGTCGAGGCTCGATCTTTATTTCTTATTCAATAAGAAAGTAACTATAAGCCGATCGTACGTGATCTTATTGGTATGAATATCTGATACGCGATCCTGCGAGATCAGGATCATTTATTCAATTGGATATTGGCACCACTGGGATACAAGTTTGCTGGTCAATTTCGAGGTTCCTCCTTGTGGGTTTACGTAACGAGTATCTTTGACTCGTTTTTCTTCTTACTCCAGTCCAGGGTTGTTAATCTGAACGACGGAAAGCGATACGCGGTTCGTCAGGGTGTCAAAGATCGTTATAGGCTGTGTAAGGTTAGACTCACGACGCCGGTGTCGTCGAGGACGCCGTGGTTCTAGACGTTAGGTTGGTAGCTGGTGATGGGTACGCCTGATGACGAGGACGAATGAAAGCTCTGCCGTCGTAGGCGCTGATCCCGAAGACCTTAGGGCAGCAGAAGAAGCTCGTGACGAAGACCAGTAGAAAGAGAAGGAAGAGAGCCCCGATCACGAGGAGGTAGACTATTGTCACGTGCATAATTCGAGAGCCATATTTGTTACTCGAGGCTCTGTGCTCCTGTGTCGAGGAACGACTCCAAAGATTTAACGATTTCTTAATGACTCTGTACGAGTTTTAGCTTTTTTCCTTCGTCTTCCTTTCCTCGTAAAAATAAAGCGACGCTCGGACAGCTGCCATTGGCTCGGATGCTTTTCGCTCGGCCAATCCCTGCGAGGCTGACCGACGTGAACGCAGCCGCTTTTGAATGATCGATGGGTGTACTCACGGGCTTCTCTCGCCATGGAAACTAAACGCATACAACGTGCAGCCGTACGTTGCACCGGCCGGATAAGAGGTTCATTGTGCGTTGGATTTTCATGAGAACGCGAATTAATGCTTTGCTAATTTACTACCTAGTCAAACACACGTGTGCATATAATGTACGTGCGAGGACGTTGAAAAAGGTTTTCACGTGAGTTTATAAAGTTTGCTTTCAAGTATCGTCAGATTTCTCGTCGATTTCACTCGAATAGAAATGAGCTCGACTGGTTTCGCGCGGAAGAAAGAATCGCTGTTTACCGACGCGCTGCTCACGAGGCTACTCGGCGACGTCGTCCTCTTTACGAGGGACAAAACCTCGTTCTGCGCTCTTACGATCCGTTCATGAAAACTGATCTAATCCTCTTTCGTCGTTCTCTTCATTCCTTTATATCTCCTACGTCGCCTTCCTTTTTCTTTTCGTATCACCGACCACTTCTCGCTCTCGCTCCAGCCAGTTGACTCGCGACTACGTTCAGACTGTCTCGAGTTTATTCACGCGTATGCAAAACCCACGCTTGTCCGATTAGCCTAAATTTTATACCTGCGTCGATCCCATTCTTGTTACGTTGTCATGACGACCAGACGTCCGGATGTCTCCCTTGACTGTACTACCCACAAGACTATATTCAATTAACGACATTTTTAAATTCGGTTAGCTTCAGATTTTTAGAATTGCTTTCCTTTTCCTACTAAGAAAATCTTCGGTCGTCTCTGCTTATTGGTCCTCTCTTAGTCGGATCTCTCGTCCTTCCGCTATTTGATTATTGCTCACTGGTCCTCTCGGATATCACTTCCGAAGAAAATGCCCGTCTACAAACTGCCTTCAATGGATGCGTTCGTTTTATCTATGGCTTACGTAAGTCCGAGCACATCACGCCGTATTACACCGATCTAAAATGGTTGAAGCATAAATTTTACTTTCTTGCAATATTTATCCGCCAAGCCATCGTTTCTGGAATGCCTGTTTATGTTGCCGATGAGATTTCAAGCAGAGCATCTAGGTCTGGGTCCACCCTTTGCATCCGTTCGAATCCACTTGACTTAGCAGTCCCGTTAAGCCGTACTAGCACCTATCAGAAATCGGTGTTCGTAACAGGTATCAGGCTATGGAACCGTATGCCTAATAATATTCGGGAGAAAACGACACTTTCGGCCTTTAAATCTGCGCTATACGATCATCTACTATTTAATCAGGTTAGTTTGTAAGTGTAATTTAGGTTTCTGTAAAATATTTTTGTAACGTTTATGTCCACACATTTCAATTCTTCTGTAGTCTTTAAGTAAGCTATGTAAATAATTTCTTTTTTTTTGCAAGTAAGTTCTGATATACTGCTCATGCTTATCTATTAATGTTTTGATGTTTATACTTACAGAGTCTATGACTCTAGTATAATAAATACTGTTCTCTCTCTCTCTCTCACACACACTGCTTTTTGGGGCTCTGCACAGTGTTCTTGGAAAGATAAGGGCTACCCTTGTCGGACAGATATATTTTTTTAGATGCTGAAACCCATAAGTACTTAGAAAAGTAAAAAAGAAACGTTTTCTCTCTGGCTGTACAGGAGGATATTTATCGCCGGTGAGTCTCCTTTAGTTATTTCTTCTTAATTAGACGACTTCACTTGGTTGATACTCGAATGGTGTTTTTTCGTTTTTTTTTTCTTTTCTTAATGGGAGTTATTGGTTTTACAGCATTTATCTGTATTAAGCAGATTCCGTTGAATAAGTATAGAAAAACAAGTCCAAGTTTAATCAGTCTCTCACATCACTGATTTCCCATCTAACGACAATTAAAAAAAAAAGAGTAGACGAACCCATTGAGTATATCAAAACATATAAAAATAAAAAATTGAGCAGACACGTTTTACTCACATCGACATGGGATACAGAAATGACCAAGAATAGAAAACTCCCAATGGCCTGTTAGTGCTGCTGCAACGGTATGAAAGATGCGTTAAAGCAACGTATACGCACTATAAAAGATGGCTATCGTAGAAGCAGCTCGAGTCGATAGGACCGGTTTAATTTTAACCACGGCAGCTTTACTTACGACAGCGTTGGATTTACGCAACCAGAAAAAAAGGGGGAAACTTCCACTTCTCCCATCAGACAATTTTTGCTCACCGATTTTCCTCCTTCCGTACAAAAATCTCGATTAACAATTCCACGAGTAACCCTTATCCCTAGTGGCAGCTGTGGGTATGATAATTGTCAAGATAACAAAAAGATCTAAATTAAGTAAATCATGTCGCCGTGCAACAGGCATATTGACTTTATCGTAAAATTGTTTTCCAACTATCCTATCTCTGCCTGGCCATTGGTTCCATTTTACATTTAAATCATTAATCTTCCTGCGTGCAGTCACATATCTCTTAGCAGAGTCCTACAGCTAATTACGCGATCCAGTGATAAATGCCGTCTTATCGTACAAGCCTGAAAGGTAGAAAAGGAAGGTAAAGTATTCAAGGTGGGTAAGGTTCGTCGTAAAAATCAAATGTACCAAGGAGGTGGTAATGGTGGAAAAAAAGGAATGGTCAATGGCAAGAAATTACTTTAGTCGTGTCCATAAACGCAAATGTGTTAAACGTCCTGGAGTGCATCGTACGAGGCACTAGGAGGCACTAGGAGGCACCAGGAGGCACTAGGAGGAGGCAGCTGCCGAAGAATGAAGTTCGTGTTTCCCAAGCTGCACATGCCTGGACGGAGAAGTGGGTAACAGTGAGTAGCGCAGCTGTTGAGGCTGAATCAGTGCGAGAAGAAATATGGGAGAGCGAGAGAGATTCGAATCGGGGAGTTTGGTTGAGAGTTAGTGAAGGAGCAAGAGAGAGAGAGAGAGAGAACAAGATGGGGAAATCGGTAGATCCGAAGAGAGCACAGATTCATTTACATTTAAATTCTCCTTAGCATTATTTCACTCATGAAATTCTGACAAATCACGTTAATAACCTCAATCATCATTGACAGTCGGAATAAGTGTCTTTTGCTACTGACTTCAGATTACTGTATACTATATATATGCAATTACCGCAGTTTCGTAACACTAGTCAGTCATGAATGCTTTTTTTTTAAACGTATTTCGTCACGTTCCTTGAGATTTGTTTATCTTTTTTCTTATTTCTTCTCATCTCGTCTTGTTACGCGAAATTTAATATGTCAAGCATATGCAAATTGGACGGAGATACCAGGGCGCGTCAACCCTGTCCGAGTCACGCAACTGCACATACATGAACGTGACTACGTAGTGTATTCTATATATATATGAGACTCGGTGCTTGGGAATGCTACAAGGCGTCTGGAAGTCACACATGCCGGTGTAGGAGTAATGTCCTTATCAGCGATTTAATTTGACGCCGACCCCCTTCGCGAACGTTCGTACTCTCGGCCGGATGTCGATTGGCTCGTTAGGGACTGCGAGGAGGTTAGGCTCGTTGTCATTCATATTCGTATTTGCATAATTGTGACAGTGATGGGTTTATTTTGCAGGGGAGCAGCAACAGCAGCAACATCCACATAATCAGCTGGAGCAAGAACCTCGGGAGGAGCTAGGGACGCGTGACATGGGCCAGCCACCAGTCACCGAGGATGAGCTCGAGGATCATTCGCAGAGGATCGACGTTAACGTCAACCAGGAATCCGACAGTGACATCAAGGAATGGTAAGATTGAGTTCAGGATCCATTAGCTCTTGCAGGTTCCGATGGTGCATGTGATGGAGATCTGCGACACCTACCGGTTGCTTCGCTAAGGTCGTCCACGTTGATTTTCTTTGTCCCGTTCATCCTAGAGGCGTGCACACTGAAACGACTAGGACCAGGTGCTTACATAAATTATTACTACGAGCTTGTAGCGTATGGGAGGGTAATGGCACCAGGAAGTGCGTACGCCTGGTGTAGGGCCGCACCTTAAGTCCGGTTTACAACTGTTTTTCATACTCGTGATTGGTCCAGCTGAGACGCTCTAAAATAAGACGGTTTAGATGATTAATGATTTATCAATGATTTAACATAGTTTTACGTTGACTAGATAAATCCGTAGGCAGGCAGGCAGGCTTTGGGGCTGCCATTGGGCGGATCACTTGGTTTGCGAATGACACGTGATATCGTCGTACTCGTCGGGCGGCCACAACACAGTTCTAAGATTTCTCAGGTGCAATCTGAGACGTCGGCGACGTCGTTCCCTTAGCTGAAATTCATTCTGGTACTTTTACGAGTTTCCGGGAACTCGAGGGAGAGGCTCAAAGAGACCTTCCGGTCGAAGAGATATAAATTTCATTCGAGTCAATTGCCCCGGGGTGAGATCGAGAGTCGTTCCTTGGACTAAATCGAATTTCGAAGGCTCTCTGATAAACTTTTATTCTCGCCCTTAGGACTAAGTCACTTTCATACCGGAAGGGTACTGTGAAAGCCACAGGTAATTTGCAGACGGTCCAACAGCGTCCCTTTACTTACCCTAATTTTGTGTTCCTGATCAGCGAACAGTGGTCGTCGATATTTTTTCTTTTTTCTCTTCATTCCCTTCCGCTTTCTGTATGTACGAAGGGCAAAAGTTTTCTCATCTGAAACGTAAAGAATCCACCTGTCGTCGATCCTTTGAAGATCTCATACAAATACCTGGAAAAGTTGGAACTGAAAATGTTCAAGTGTCTCATTGCGGGACAAGAGGCAGGATGTGCTTCTCGAAGATGCCAAGTCGCCCCTTCTCAGAGCACAGAACGAAGGAAGGAAACTCTCAGATTACGTCGCTCCGAGCGAAAGACGTAGCAACCGGTCAATGTTTACCGTTTACTTTTAGTCGAGCAGCCACGAACGTTGCGACGACGGTGACGTAACACTTTCCTCTGGAATCAAAGTATGGAACCGGGTATTCTAATCCTGCAATGCATCATGGGAAATAATGCAGATCGCCATCTACCGGGAATACCTCGAACTCGCTCGCACGTGTAAAACCACGATCTCGCAATTAGCGCACACGAAACGTTTCGACAATCGATTTTTGTATCTGAACGAATTTCGGACGTACCGAGGAGCTCCTGGGTGGTCTATTAAATAAGCCATAGAATAATTTTACATAGGATTTAGGTATATAGAAGGTTAAGACCTACCCAATCTCCGGTGAATGGTCTCTCATTGAAGCTACGGTCCTTTCGGGCACGGGACTGCGTCTGCGCTCACGGGGGAAACTTCGAGAAAGTTGGTAAATTGAGATTGACCGAAGCCGAAAGGGAATGAGGGAAAATTGAGTTTGCCGATTGAAAGGCCGCACGGTTAAACTTGGAACGGAAGGTGCTTGAGGCTCAGGGTTCTCCGCAGGAAGGATGAAGGTACGAGGAGGACAGGAAGACGGGTCGAGTGTGCCTGTCAGATATGCCAGGACTGCTTTATTCAATTTCGAGGATCGGCACTATGCCTTGTATAAACGGCTTGGCAAGTAACGCGAACTCGGAGTCATCTGATTCAATGCGTTCACTTTCCTGGCTTCTCTTTATACATGTAGAACATGATCGTAACAGTCTTTGCGGATGGTCATTGTTTTTTTTAGGCCTCGTTCGGTTACGCCTCGATATCACAAGAGGCTGACAAAGGTTTTACGTATAAAATTGAACATAATGGACCAACGACTAAAACGACGTTGGACGATATTTTTTGTAATTTGTTAGTTAGCATTCATCCCGGGATAGTCTACCTCGTGCACGTAGGCTGCTTCTCCCAGCGTTCTTCGGCATTATTTAGCTTAAGGTAAATCCGGAGGGAGCAGCGGGGCATCTGTTCGCCTATCTAATCTTCCAATTACACGCGCTTTAATTAGATCTGATTTATTCGGATTGCCGGAAAGACATACGAGAGCATTAACGAGGTTCGTGGTCGGGAGCGCACCTGGTGGCGATTGTTGGAACTATTCTCTCCCACCGCAAGACCAACCGTCGCGTGGGACGACGAACGTAACGACGGCGTCGACATTCTCGAGGATCAGAATGAAATTTAATCAGTCACGCAATAAGGAAGAGTTGATAAGGATCCCGGAAATCTTTGACGACAGCATATAACGATCTACCAGGTTCGCTACACTGCATGTCTGCTGCCCTTAGAAACAGGTTAGACGGGTGCGTCGCGAGGATGGAAATTTTCTACGGTCTCCTCGCTGTTTACCCTCTTTTGTCAAACAATCGTGTGACGTCGGCCGCTTTGCGGTTTTCAGGTCAGAAACAACCACCCGATATACTCACCCTCCTTTGGCTCCATAGATTATTCCACAGTGACCTCGTAATATCCTTCTACGCCGGCGGCAATGTCGTATAGCGACCCAGACGGGTAAGCTCTTGGCTTAAGCCCATAAAAACTTACCCAAACCCCGTGTTTACGAGTTACCTCGAGACACGGCTGTCTTACTTGTTGCCGGCTTCCAGGCGCCATCAAATTTCCAGGCGTGGCTGGTATCCTGATTTTTCACTAAGCAATCGCAGCTATCTAACGTGGAGAAAATAAGGGACGGTACAAGTATATATATGTGTACGCAAATTTTGAAGAGCAAACATCTCCTTGATCTATCTAGGGGTTAGACTAATCTCTTTGTGACTAAGTGCAAAACCAGCCCTGAAGACGATGAACGGCAAAACGACCGATCGTGCCTTCGCAGACGATTCAGATATTAAACGTCCTTACTGTCTTCCAAGGCATTTCAATCCTCAGGATGTGCTGCTTGTCGCAATTTATGTGCGTCAACTGCTGGAATAGCCAATGGAAATATGGAGATAGCTGTAATCGCAGGATATACGTCAATAGAGATACTACTTTCGGGACTCGTTATTAAACGGTAATCTGTAATCAACGGAATCCTTATAATCGATAAGAAAAATCGTATCGACGTATCATTCGAGAACCTATCTTATCTGTTTTGTCTCGAATTGAAAAACGTTGATAAGGAGAATCCACGAGCACCTAGTTGTCCGTGGTCGTCATGAGAATGCCACGAGGAATCGACCAATCGAAATTGGATCCTGTCGTTCAATTTTCTTTATAGTCATTCTCACATCGAATTCGTCGAGTACCCTATTCACAACGAGCGACAGTATCTCAGCACATGGAATTCTTACGTATCTTCGTTCACGCTACCACGTAACACATACGGGATCGTTGTGGAGAATTTACATGTAACTTCAGCAAAGTGTATTACGAGCATCAAACTGCGCAGAAGGTAGAACGACATGGAGTGGAAATGCATTTGACAATGTTGAGTACGAAGTCCCAAGTGCCTGGAAGGAGGAGAAGTGGAAGAAGAAGAAGAAGAAGAAGGAAGAAAAGTGCTAAGGGAGAATGGGCCGTTTGCCAAGTGGCTGCTCTCTGTGCCTTTGGTATGCCGTATATATGCACGTATGCATCTATCTGGGTTCGGCTGAAGAACGAACCAACGTAGGCCTTAAGCCGGGTTTCTATATCGCTTGCTATTCTTGGCTAAAAGCATTCAGTCTCATTATTCGCATCACCGTTTTCCCTGGATCGTTAACCAGCCAGAGAGAATGCAAAGATGCTGGAACACTGAACCACTGTGATTGGCAGATGCGCGGATGAGAGGCAGAACCTTGTTTTTTTGCGACCCTGGTCAGTCGTCCGATGTAAATGAATATAATCCAGGAACTGCAGCTTGGAGCGATCAGGACTTGTCGATGGCGATGATCATGCCTGTGGCTAATTTGATTTTTGCCTCGTCATTGATTCCTAGGTCAGGTTCGACCTTCTCCAACTGGATGAATAAGCAGAATAATTCTGTCTAGATTATCTCTGATTGCTGAGGAACATTTTATCAAGCTGTCTCCAAGGAAGGAGCGATCAGCTGGCTGACGCCTTTCAAAACAAACTTGTTGCGAAATACTTTGACTCACGCGTATTTCATCTTCCTGATGTTTTACCTGATTGGCTGGTTGGCTTAATCAGTGTACATACTTAATCGATCAACAGGTATCTAAATTTAGAAAGTAGCAATGATTATCTTCCAAGTTTAGATCTCAACAATCGTATCTGAGTAATGGATCGCAGATTTGTCAAGTTTTCAGTACAGTTCTCTCTAATCAGAAAAATCAATTGAATGGATCATCGAATCAGTTGACTCTCGTCGTACCATCAATACGATTCCAGGAGGTCAAGGGTTCGTAATTTAAAAAATAATCCATCTTACACTCCAAATTTATAGATAGACCTCTGAGTGTTACACTTAAAAAAAATTCCAGCAATTTTATTAATACGAAACTAAGTTTCTCGGATGGGGAAGCGAAGACGAGGCTGAACCAGATTGGTTAAAGGTGCGTGGCATCCCGACGGCTTACAGCGTTATTTCGAGAAGCGTCAAGCGACGTCGGCGTCGTCGTAGACCCGTAGAGACGCTGCCGTTAGAAGTGCGACCCTCAGTCGCGGCGTTCGTCGCGTCGAACGCGCGTCTAGTCTCAGGGCTCCTTTCTTGTTTACCCACTTACAACGTGACTTTCTTTCTGACGAGCACAACTTTCTTCTCATTCTCACTCATTCTCTTTACACTCGATCCCTCTCTCTCTCTCGCTCTCTCTCACACCCACCTACCAGAATCGACAGGCTGTGCTTCTATTTATGATTTCCGCTGTTCCACGAAACCAGATCGTTCCCTCGATAACCCCCTTCGAAACGCCACAGCTTCTTTCCCTTCAACCATCCCATGTACCAGCGACTTCAAACTTTTAATTACCAAAACCCAGAAACGCGAGAACCGGTACGTGACGACTTCAGCAGCCTTTTGGTATAACTATTTATAAAGGAAGACTGCCACCGCGATCCCCCATGCCTGCATGGACGTCAGTTAAACGCGAACCGGAAATCGACTTGGACCATCGTAAAGAGTGACTTGAAAAAGTGATATCCCCCTGGAATTCCCCACTGATCAACGATCAACGGTACCAAGATCATCAAGGACCCCGTAGTGAACAGTGATTTGCATTACACATCCAATAATACATCAGCCACAGCCAGAATGACCTACCGGAAGTCAGAGTATCAATCAGAGACCCCAGACGAAGACAAGCTCACCCATCGACGTGACGATATCAATGATCTTGCACAGTGAACACAGTGGATCCGGGTGCGTGAAAATAAATAAAAAATGTACGGTGGTGCTCAGAGATGCTTCTACAATCCTTCCGTTGGATACAACACTCTTCCACTTCCGGCGCAACTGGGCTACTTTGTACCGCTAAATGGATTTTACTGTATTGCCCCACCTCCGCCGGAAGACGGTCGCAGGAGATCCGCTTCCTCTCACTCTGCACATTCCTCGCGTCACACCCTCTGGTGAGTTCACAGTGTCGCTACTACGTACACGGATGACCCTAGACCTCCAATGACCCTTGGGTAGCGTCGACCCCGTCCGATCATGTCGATTGCTAAAATTCATCAGGATTGACTGTCTGATCCCACAAAAAATAACGTAAACTCTAACGTGTTTCGAGGCTATGTAATACTTGCGCGTTGCGTGCCGGGAAAGCCTTACTCGCAAACACGAATAAACTGATGATGCAGGCTCTAATTGAATTATCATGCATTTGCTCGGGAAGGCAATAACATCAGGGTATAAGAGTCTTCGGACGGTTAATGTACCTTCAATGAGCCTTGGTACGCGCCTCCTCGAGTGATCGCATTAGCCTCTTTTTTATAAAAGTAAGGGAGAGGAATCGATGCAGGCTGTAGGCGAGGCTGAAGAGTAGTAGTGTATTGTGAACAAGCCATAGCGAAGGTGTCGATACGAATCAATCGATTCTCATAAGGAGCATTAGGTACTAGCTGGTGTTGAGAGCTAGTCCAGTCAGTTTAGCGAAGTCAGTGACGGTAGGTGGTAGCTCGCTGATATGTCTCTTCGTGTCTATATTTATATGTGTATATACTAGGTATAAGCACCTCCTACGAGACTCCTCGAACGGGGTAGGCTTGTCCGTTATTAAGTTAGACTTTTAAAGGGAACTAAAATAATTGCATTGCAATTGAACGCGAGCGACAATACCCTGGGACGTATTGTTTGAGTGCCGTATCCGGCGAGGAACACGAGGTCGAGGATCTGAGGTCCTCCTGAACGAATGCCCGGATGATGGGGCTGGCTTTGTTGTTTAGGCGGTCCTTGCTCCGTCCCTTGATAAAGTTCAGACTGCGTGACTACTTTTGACCTGGTTCTTTCTGCGCTTGAGCTTCTTCTGTATCTGCTGGATGGACTTGCCCTTGGTCTCCGGTACGAAGAAATACGTGAAGAGGGAGGCCATCGCACAGAATCCAGCGAAGATCCAGAACGTCATTGCCGAACCAAGTTTCTTATCGATCAGGAGAAACAATTTTGTCACGGTAAACACAAGGACCCAACTGAACACTATGCATATGCTCGTCGCGACGCCTTTAGTCTCCAAAGGGAATATCTCACTGATTATGGTGAACGGCACGGCGCCAAAGCCAACGGAGAAGACGACGTTGAAGAGCGACAAGCAGGTGAAGGGTAGCCAGCCTATGGAGGTGACGTCGGTATTGTCATCCTTGAGTTTTAAGTAATAGCCAAAGACACCCAAGCACAGGGCCATAGCGGAACCGGAAATTATCAGTAAGGGTTTACGGCCGTATTTGTCGATCACCAAGGCCACGATGACAGTCATGATGATCTCGATTACGCCGATTACGATCGTCGCCAAGTTGGGATCTATGGTACTTCCGGCGTCCTTCAAGATCGACACCGTGTAGAAGAGTATCGCGTCCACGCCGGAAGCTTGCTGGAACCACATGATGCCTAAACAAGTGATGATGGCCTTACGACCGGCCTTGGTCTTCACGATGTCACGAAAGCCACCCTTCTTCTTCTCCTGCTCGTTGACCTCCTCCTGGAGGATGGAGATTTCACGCTTGACGTCGTAGTCTGGACCACGCAGTATCTCCAGGACCTTGCTGGCCTCCAGCTTTCTGCCTTTGTGCACCAGCCACATCGGTGACTCCGGTATGAACGGCACACAGATCAGGAACGGCACCAGCATCAGGGCACAGGTCACGTTGAAGCTGATGTAGTTGACGTAGGCTCCGGCCGTGTACGCGTAAACCAGGCCAAAGGAGAAGAAGAGGGGCAGGAAGATCCCAAGGGCACCACGGATCGAGGTCTCGGCTATCTCGCCGACGTAGACCGGCACCAGGACGAAGACCGCACCGGTACCGATGCCCCCGACGAATCTTGCCAGGTAAATGCACATTAGGTTCCTGGTGAAGATCAGCAGAGCCCAGGACACGAGATAAGGCAAGGCCGGGATGACGACTGCCTTCTTCCTACCGATTCTGTCGGCAACCTTACCGAACGGTACTGCGCCCACGATGGCGCCTATTGCCAGCAGCGATGATATCCAGGATTCCTCCGTGTCTGTGATCGGCTGCAGGAAGGACTTGTCACTCTTCAGGTATGGGCATATTGGCGACGACCATCCTAGGGTCATTCCACTCTGTATCGCCGTCAGGCACACTACCAAAGAACGACTTTTAATCTCCTTATCTTCCTCAGAAACCGGGACCTTGTTTGATCCTCCCGTTTGGCTGCTTTCATCGATACTCACCGACCAGACTCGAGACGTACTGCTGAAGCTTCCTGCCTTCCTGAAGCGGCTCGTCCACGTTCAACATCCGCTGGGATGCGTCGACCTTCGAAGCGGCCCCCATCATCGCCTCCTTCTCGTACAAGCTCAGCACTCCCGGTGTATTCGTCGCAGCAACCGATTCTATAATGTCACACGACTCCATTTACGGCTCTTCTCTTCTATTATGACTTCTGTCGCTCAATGGAAACCTCCCGTCGACACACCAAGACACACCACTCACTATTCGACCCGCTGGGTATTTGAGATCGAAGTGCACCTTTTGTTCTGAGCATCGCGAGACTCGGTGCCATATACTGCCTTATCTTTAAGATTTATACTCGATTTCTACGTCCTTCAATGGATCTTGTTTGTCACTCGTAGAGACTATCAATTTTCTCACAGACTACTGGTCTTTTCCCAGTCATCGTCCCTTTTACCTATTCGCTGTCAGCTTCCAATTATTTTAATAGCATTTCAACCGTTAGCTTTCTATTGAAGTTTTATCGAAAACTGTTATCGCTCCTCTTTGACCTATTGGTATTATCAGATAACGCACTGACTAACTCTCTTACTTTTAGATTATAGATTAACCGTCTTTACGTACCGACTGGTAACCCCTGTACGTAATTTTTAGCCGTGACCGAAGAGACACTTTGAAAATCGTAACGCCGACTTACCTTTGATTTCCAGCATGTAAAACTTTCCAAGATTTCTTCAATCTCCGCGGATTACGGATCCACGCAGTGTCTTCCACGGGTGATGAACGAAAGACTTCGATATATTCCGGAGTCTGCCAATAGGATAAGAAAGACATATCAAGCGTCGAAGAACACAACTGGCACATACGGAGGACACTTATATACATATCTCGTCAGATCCCGACCCCACCTGTGTACGTCGATGTGTCGTCAAGAACAACGTCCTCAGTTATCAAGTTCGATCGGTTTTCACCGGACTGCGCGTGGACTAGAGTCAAAATGTCGCTTTGCCGTGGTCTGCGTCGTTACGCCCCCTTATTTCATCATTATCTTCTTTCTCTGGTTACACGTGATACTACGGGAGCCTCGTCTGGCTTTACTTGACATTTCTCACACGTTTCTATGTGTCACATTTTTTTTGCGCAACTAATGCAACACGCAAACAATTCCTCCTGCAACTTCTGTTTGCCTGTGTAATCTTTATTATGCCCTTACTATCTTAACGCTTAGTCTGATGCTCAGCGGCTTTCTGCATAAGTCAGGAGATGGAATATTTATTATCAAATTTTTTATTATACTCAGACATCTGCAGTTGCGATGCAGTTATCTAAATTACTTCATCGGCTGTCTTTAATGTTGTACATGTAACTGTTTCTTATTGTTAAGGTAATTTTTAAGTGGATAAAATACTATAATATATACATATATATATTTTATAGTATATACTTAGTCTTGATTAACTAGTAGTATAGTCGTCCATGAGTTTGACGTGTCTTTTTGATTTCTAACAAGTCGCATGTGGGCTATGCATACAATTTTTGTCAGAAAGTATCCATGCGTATTGATTTTTAATTAAATAGATTTTATTGTTCCATCTTAGCATATGTTTCTGTGACCTGATGGAAACACATGTGATTTGTTAAGGAACAGTTTGTTAGTGAACTTTCATTTCATTTAACTCTTGGATCGATTATATACAGTAGAACGATAATTGGTTGCTAAATGTTCAATATACATATATCGGTACCAGTGTTCACATGTAATATATATGTAATTTGCGGGCTCGAGTTTGCGTCTCATGAAGATGGGAGTCTAATCTTATCAGAGTGATTATAAGATTTGTTTGGCACAATTTTTAAAGATTTTTCTTCCACATCGCACAGAGAGTAAATAGTCTCTGTGAGCTTTAACGCGAGGCACTTGCCGTGCTGTCTGTGTACCCTGTCTGGCAAGAAATGCTTTTCATTGGAGAAAAAAAAATAAGTTCTCTCCGGATCCCCCGATAAGATGAAACTATATTGAAGTTTCGGGTGTCTTTGTTACAGTGCGGAAGACGAGTCGAGAAGATGCAGCAGTTCCGGTGGATTTCAGGAATGCCAAAGGGGTAATTCCGTCTCCCCTCCTCCTTCGGCAACACCTCCGCCGCTTCCAGGGAATCATCGCGGTTCCTACTCTCATCCGAACGTCATTACAGCGGCCTCCGACCCCATCCTCGAGGTCCTCGACGAGCCAGTAGACGAGCCGGTATGTCTGTGAAACCTCTAATTAACTTTTAATTCATTATCTTTGTCAAGAGTCTAAAGTAATCTGCTCAGCACGTTATCTAATCTTGCTTAGAGGAATATGCTAGATACTGAGTAACTGTTTTTTAAATATGTCACTCAGCTCGCAACGTGTGTTGATCTTAAGATCATCGAGACTCTGATCTCTCGAGTTCTTCTGTGCTAAAGTTATCGCAGACAAAACTTCCATAAACCTACCTATACGATGGTATAAATTTTCGAAGGTTGGCTCATTGACTCAGATATGAAATTGTGCTTAAATTAATCTATGTGCCGGATGTTTTACTTTTGTATGTTATTATGCGTTATGAAGAGTGTCGTACTTACCGATCGTATATATACCAACAGTCGGTAATGTCACTGCTCGCAAAGTGCTCTTATCGATCTAGAATCCACACATTTTATTCCCGTGGCAATCGTTACCATTCGAACAACTTGGTAGTATGTTTCCTTGTTATTCCGTAAGATGCCTCCACTGTCCGGAAAAATTCTGACTTAACGGGTATACATACCACCAGTATAGAACCACCCTCGAACGAAGATCATCCAGCGACAGTTCAACGGCCGCAAGTTGTCGATGGGTTGGGCGGACGGCTTAAAACATTTAGCAACAGTACGATCTATAAATCCGCTTCTCCTCTGAATCGCAAAAAACGTCGATTACCTTTGTAATCTCCAGCGAACAGTTCCACCGGGATAAACCAGAATAAAAGCGATCACATTGCAAGCACAGGGTACAGTCCGTATAGCGTATTGCGAAATACCTAAGAGTCTTACGCTAGCGTGCTAAAGTAGGATAATAATGTGGAAATGACGAATGTACGTTAGGGGCTTCTTAATCCTTCCTCCTTATTGGTCACTTCCCTTAGTCCCACGCTTTGCCAATGTATCCATGGATCGAAACGTCGTTCCGAACGTCCTTAGAAATTCGGTACAAGGCCTCTCGCCGGCAACCAACTCACTTTGTCATCCCCGAGTTCGGATTCTCAAATCTGAAGCAGCTCCTCCCCGCAGCGCCATTCCTCGTAGATGCCTTCCCGAGGCAAGTCAGCGTAATTCGGCTGAAAGGGGAGACTGCGAGTGGCAGATGGCTGCCACGAGATCACAGCGTGACGGGTACGGCTTCGTAGCGACGATTAATCGAATAGACAGAGTCCGGTCGAGAAGGGATTACAAGGAGGTTCAGTAGAGTGATCGGGTGTGTGTCATATATGTTCGACTGATAAAGCTCTGCCGCAGAGCCGCCCCTTTGCTGCTGCCCGTTAGACACGGACGTGTCGGCCATGTGTGAAAATATTACCACACGGTCTATCGAGCTTGCTTCTTCCATGACCTAGTGCTCTGCCGTTCATCGACCAATGTGGACGGGACCTGTTCGGTGCTCTTGATCTCCCTTGGTTCCGGGTCCCAGGTATCCGGAAACGATCGATTCGTGTGTCCCCGACCTTGCCCGAGTACATAGTTCGGTATGAAGATATTCGGAAGACTTTTCGGTGCCGAGGAGAAGCGACGCGTCAGTAAACGATCCAAGAAGACCTCGTCCAGGAAGAGGACCACCACTAGGACTTACGCCGGTACGCCGCGTCTGCCGCGGGATGATTTTCTTCTGGGCGGTGATGAGAGTGCCAGACGTCACCGGCGGAGACACAGGGTACGGTAGATCTAGGGAATTTTTTTTTTAGTAAATTTAACTGTACATTAAACTTGCCTGTATTTTTATGACACTGGAATTTCACCTTTATTGGTACCAGAATAATCCGTGGGACCGATGCTATCTTACGTGACATTGCGTTTACGCCCCCTTTCGGTCCTTATCGCTGCCGCTCTCTCTCTCGCGTCTCCCTCCGCGACTTTTCTACGCACACCCATTTCGATCTCTCGTAAATGACATCAAAGACCTTTCAGCACGATGATTACAATTCCAAATGTGATTCTCGGTATCGTCTCTCCTGTACGAGTCTGTCGCATGCGTCAGTCGCGTTCCAGGTACTGTTTGGACCCATGTAAAATTGCATTGCTGAACTCCGATTGGTCCGCTCAGGCTGAACCGACTGAGGAGGGCGAGACGGAGACAATACTTATATCCATAGAGTATCGATAGAATCGCGAGACGACAACAGCCAACCGATGAGTCATTCCCAGTGACAGTCCCAAGAGGAGGAAGACCTAATTTTAAGCTAATTATACCCGATGCTTTGTCCTTATGCTAGTACGGGTGCCGTTTCCTGTGTCGGAGGAAGAGCCATTTCTTTTTCTCCGCTTCGTCCTCTAGCCTCCACTCTCCCCCACTGTCACGGCTCAGACGCCGGGACAATGCTCGATCAAGAGCCACGTGGGTTCCCACGGAAGGCTTTGAAACGGCGAGTGACTCGGTGACCTTGACATTGACTGCAACAGTAGATTCCAGCCTGGAATTAAGAAAAATCATTGGAATCATAGAGTTCGACTGCTTCCACTTCCTGTATGACAGTATCAATCTTGTTCCTAACCTAAATGAGCCTCGATGACTCCGTGAAACTTGACAGGATGACTCTAGGTCACGTGACGCCTTCTAGAAGGTTCTAGAGCCTAGTCCAGGTTCCTGACACTCGTGTCAAACGGTTATAAAGCAGCATATGTATGCGCCAGTGAAGTGGGATGCTGCTGACCCAAGACGGCTGGATGCGGGACGAAGCTACGGGAGGCCGTGGGGCACACTCTCGTTCAATATTTATAAGAGAAAACGCGCGCGACGATGCACCTACCAGCCACGAAGAAGGCGACGCGTCGCACGGCTCAGGAATGGTCCACGCATCGCGGGGAATGAGGAATGAGGAATGCTAAGGCGGAGGAGACCAGAGCCTTGAGGAATGCAGCTGGACTGCAGGTCTCTCTGACTGGATGGAGGCTGGAGAAGGCTCGTGCCTGCCTTTTCCTTTTCGACCTCTTCTTCTACATCGCCATTCACTCTTTTACCTTTTCTACCTTATTCACCTTCACGTTCACCTACCAGCACCTCTTCCCTCCTTGAGCATCCTCCGTATCTCTCACAGTGCAGAATCCGCTCTGCCCTGGCGCTGGGCAGCTGCAGTAGCCTCTGTCGAAACTTTGCGGTAGCACGCGACAGCCATGTGTCCCTTGGATGGGATAAAAATAGTCGGTTGAATTTTTTTTTTGGAAATATGCCGGTAAATCGGAGAGTCATTCAAATAGTCGATCTAATTACTGTATACAGTGATTTCTTACGAGAAATGCAGTTTATGGGCAAATTATTAAAGGGACGATAAACGGTACCAGGGTAGGGTGGATTAATCGTGGTAATGCTGAAGTAATAAAGTTCAGGTATTACCTGTCGTAAAGTATGCAGGGTATGCTAATGCAGCCTGGACCAGCTGCGCGTTATTGCTACCGCGACCGAATGGGTCGTTTTGTGAAACTAGACCGGAATGCCGTTTCTGCTCAAGTGCGTAGACGTAATTGTACTTGTGGTACCTCGCAAGACCACTCCGAGTACTTTGCTTTGCTCCCGGCTGAGGAATTTATCTTTATACTCTTTACATGACTTTTTTTCCCGGTTCGCCAATCCCAGTCCAGGTCGGTCCAACGGAGAGCATCCTCTTTGCCTCCTGTCTGGATAATCCCCTACAGAAGTGGTATCCTGAGTCAGGATGAAAGAACCTGCGGTCGACCGTCCTGAGGAAAGTCGTCAAACTCGTTTGATCCCTTTAAATTTTAAAAGGTCCGCCCCTGAGGTCCTCTTCGCGTACAAGACCCCCCCAGTACGCGCGTTTGTCCTTGCCGCTACAGGCAGCGCCATAGGCCAAAATTCACAGTCCAAAGAAGAGGTCGTCCTTGATGATCCTCCGAAATATTTCATCCGTATCCAGAGCGTCCATCCTGGTAGGTGATGGCCACGTTCAGCCAGGAGCGAGGATACCCTGGGATACCCAGTAACCTGATTCTGTGTCGTGACCAGGGAAATCGATAGGGACGTCTCTTAATGCCAAGGAAGACAGACCAAGCGCCATTTAAAAGAGGCTTCAGGAATATCAAAGCAGCGACACTGGGTACTGTGCGAGTGCTATTTGAATTAAAATCTGGAGAAGACCGGCCGAGGACATGGGTCGTACATCCACGGGGAAATAAATTTTCTTTTATCCAAACTGCAAACCGGTTGAGCGGAACGAGAATCCGAGCAGGAACGAGTGACGACTAGCCAGTCCTGCTCACCAGGAGCCAAAGTGCCGCGTACGGAGATGAGAAAAGGATGCCGTCAGGGTCTGTCGTATAAGAGAAATATCCTTGGGTTCACAGACGGTGTCCCGGAAAGTTCCGATTAGCCTCGGCCAGGGTAGATCCCGTTATTTGGGATTCTGGGTATCTCTAGGAAATTTCTGGGAATCTGTGACCAGGGATAGTGTCCGATGTCTTGTTGGTCAATGGTCGCTGCATTGCTGTATGGCGATATTTAATATTCTTGGTTGGTCGTATGGCCACGCACTTACGGAGGCCGTCGGCTCCTACTCCTGGTGGACAGAGAGAGGGAGCAAGTGAGTACGGAACCTGGTAAGAGAGGGCAGCGACCGGTAAGCTAGGGGCTCGATCTTCGAATACGAACCACGCCCTCGTGTTGCTTTACGTTCTGTTCAGGCTGGCTAAGGTGGGTCCAGCTACCTGCATTGGCAGGGACGCCTACCTGAGTTACGCGCAATATAAAGCTGCTCTCGAAAAACCAGCCTTTCCTTCCTCCTTTTACTTCTCTCTCTCTCTCTCTCTCTCTCTCTCTCTCACTCTCTCTCTCTTCATCTGTGTGTAGACGACTATCTCTATGCGAAGGTCTATCTCGGTTCAGTATCTTTCTTGCTTCGTCCAATGGCTCTCTGGATGGAGTGGGTAGAAGCAGCAGGTATCTGCTAAATCTTGAGGATCTAGATCTACCCGCCGAAGATCACAGTTGGATCGTCTCTTGACATGCTCATGAATCCAGTCGATTTTATAATCCCATGGAGACTTTGCTCCTCCTCCCCTGAGATACCAGCCGTCCTTGACATTCGATTTGTCCTTCGCAGTCGATGAAGCGAAGCTCTTCTCGTCCTTCGAATTTCCAAAGGATTAGGATCGTGACCTGGGGTAGAAATCAGGTCTGAGTAACCCCGTGGTCAATGCATGAGATTGACGTGTTTCAAGCGAACAGGAAGAACTGGTACCTGCCTAATGATTTCGGTGAAATTTCATTAAACAAGAGTCATTAGAAGCGATTGCTAGTCCTGGTCCAGAGTGAGAATAACAAGTGAACATCAATCCTGGCACCTTCCACGTACTCAACTCGGCTAACGAGGCTGGCATAATTGGACCCGGAGTCGCATCGAAGTCAATTCGGAAGAGAAACAGGAACGAGACTCCGTGCAAGTACAAAGAAACAAAGAGACGGAGACAAAACCCGTGAGGACGGTGACCGTTGACGAAGAAGAAGAGGAAGAAAAAGCGAAGACGAGGAGTGCGGAGACGTCCTGCGTAGTCCTGTGTGTGCTCAAGAGTAAAGAAGAGAGTAAGAGGGATGAAGAAGTAAAAGAGACGCAAGGAGGCTTCAGGTAGAAAAGCGTTCTCGCTCGGGGGGGCTCAGGAGAGCAGGAGCAGAAGGAGAGCCCAAGGTGTGTCATGCCCACCTTGGGGCCCGTGTGTGTTCGTGCTCGACAGTCCCTCCACACTTGGAAGCCTCGGGACCTCGAGGGCCGACCTCTACCTGCAGTCTCGCCAACTAGTCGAGCGGCCACCAGGCAAACCGGTGTCGGCACTCGCCGCGGCCTCAGCCTCCACTCGGCCCGTATCGAGCCCTCCTCTCCGATTCCTCACCAATCTCCACACTCCGCTCTCTCGATCCCCGATGCTCTCCGCTCTCCACGTCGCGTCCGCCAGGATCGCATCGTCAGCGCCATCCACGCGATCCGTCCTCTCGTCATCGTGATCCTCGAGTGAAACGCTCCCTGGAGGAGTGCCGTGTATCCATGCCACCGGGAAGGACCAGGGATCGCTCCGCGCCTGATCTCGGACACCAGCACGGAGAACTCGGGAGGAGATCGGGATCCTCGGTGCTACTAGGACCCGGAGTGTGAATCGTGTTGGTGTAAAAGAAAAAACGTGTGCCGCAAGGAATAACTTAAAAAAAAACATACTTTTATTCGAGTGCGCTCCTGAGCTCGTCCGTGTCAGACTTTCGAAGGAAGGATCCACCCCCGGGTCTTCCTGGAAATCGACTGCTACGACTGGATCGTATACCCTCGACATTCCTGACCGCGCGGCAACGCCCGACACGGCTAACCAACTCAGCCTTCCAGGAGCGGAGCGTGTCGGATTTCGATGCTCCTTCTCACTGCCAAGTTCCAGCCTGTCGAGATAAACAAAGCCGAAACTGGAAAATTCCTTGAGGACAGTCAAGAGGAGTCCGTCGGTGGGGATGCGGCGTACGCTGGTGTCGTATCCTTGCTGATTCACGTTCCTTTGCGGATTATTCGAAAACATTGCCACGGCTGCTAACGGCTAACAGTGTCAGTTCGGTGAGCGAAGCGCGTATCAAAGTGTTGAGTATTTTTCACAGTGTCGCCAGTCTCCTCGTTCACTCGTCTGTTTTGAAAAATACACGTGAAACCGGCAGCGAGAAAAACAGGTGAACGCGTGAGCGGTTCTATCCCCACCATATTACTATACTACTACCAGGTACTACTACACCGGTATTCTACTACACCGGTACTACTACTCTTGCTGTCGGTATTACTGACATTGATGTTATTTCGTAGCTCCCGAGTACAGAAGGTGCGACGAAATTCTGTGCGTTGCGTAGAAGCCACGTTATTCTAGAATCTACACCACGTGCTCTTTGACGTATCACTAATTGTAAGTGAAGCCTTATTGGGAAAGTGTTTGGTTTACCTATCGGTCCACCGTTTTTTGGGACCTGTTCAGTGAATCGACGTCGTGTGAATTTTCTACGTAGGAGGAGGATCTCGAGAGGATGTCGTAAGACAGTGAGGTAGGACGATATCGTGACAGCAGTGAATGACGCAATGTACTGATATACGTGGGCGAATAACAAGGAGGATACCCAAGTGGACGACTCGAAGAAAGAGAAAGAAACTCGAGGAATTTTTCCTGGCAAACAGTTTTCGCCATTCTTGGCATTGGGAAGAAAAAGTGGGCGCTCTGCAAAGATGCCGATGTCCTGAGGATCTATCCTGGAGGAAAGATCACTGGGAGTCTCGTGGCTTTCGAGTGAAGTGTTAAAAAGTGTCTTTTAGGGGTGGCTGTGTAATCGTCGAGGGATGGATCGAAATGAGGGAGTCGGTGGAGGTGCCGGTACTGGTAGTGGTGCATTGGGATCACCCTCTAATCCAGGATCGCCCTTGACCTCCTCCACTCATGCTCTCCATCACAATTCGTCGAGCGTTATCGACAACCAGGTATCTGAAAAAGTATAAAAATCGTAATGTTGCGTAAACAGAGGAAATTTCTTTAACGGAATTCTGCGTCTGTTACGAATAAACAGTTTATACGTATTTCCGTTAGACTGTTGTGCTTCGCTGCATTCGGTAGGCAGGAACGCTTAGCGGCCACGAAGAAAGTCCATTTGTCGTAGCCTGCGGCGACTTTCGAGTGACTTTTCCCAGAATAGTCAGCATAGCGGCGTAAGAGTCTAGAATGCACACAGAACGTTAAAGACCCGCCGTGCGCTTAGGCATATACGTATCGTGACACTAACCAAGTAACCACCAGGATGCAGACCGAATGCCAACGGTTTGAGTCACGTCCACATTCTTTCGACGTTGGCCGCAGCCGAACTCTCTTATGGCTTTGCTTAGACAAGGAAATACTTAAAAATTACCCGACTCGAGACTCCAATACAGTCGGAACCTTCAACACTCGTTTTCTAATTACATAGAGACGAACCATAAAATTCTCCCTCCTCTCGTCTTTTCCTCTCGGTACTCCCTCCAGTCTCTCCTTAGCTGGAAAACTTCAAACGACCGTTTACCTGCGTTTATTCGTGAACGCCGGTAGCGACATTAAATACCGTGGGAGGTAGCGGAAGCTTGAGTTCAACTTGCACAACCATCGATTCCGTTACGTATCGATGGAAATACCTTTTATCCATTATACTCGTAAACATTAGCCGCGAGGAAGGAGTGGGAGAAAATAAGGAAACATATCGATACGACTATATATGCCACCATGGTAATTTCACGTAAAGATCAGAAAGTGCGGATTGATTTTTTTTCTCTTTCATCGCCATTCCTTTTTCGCATTTCAACGCTCCATAGAAATTGTCTAGGCGGTTCGATACTTACCAGTCGTCAAGTTTCACTTCGATTGCGTGTAAACGTTGCGGACCAACCGATGGACCCGACGTCATCAGCGAATCGGCGAAGATGGATTAATGAGATCTTGACCTTTTTTATCAGTTCATTTAATTTTTGACGATTTTTCCCAGTCATTTTATATTTTCTGCGTAACCAGCAGACGCGTCCTTCTCGTGTACGGTACCGATATGTTACACCGTCTTGTCAGTTCACGGGGAGGATCGATGACGTTTCTATAATTCAATATGAGGATCACGTAGCGCGTGACACCGCGTGTACCTGGGAGTGTTTTACAAGCACGCGATTCCGGATAACAAATGCAATACAGTGTTCCTTACTGGCTTTCACAATATCGAGAACGTTTCGCTGGAAGTCTTTATATATTCACAACGGGTCATGTGTGTTCCTGGTCCTCTGAGTATATTGAACTTTGATTATTGTATTTACGACATTACGTGTAGCAACGCGTATCGAGCTGTTATTAAAATTCACCGGAAACACGCAACTCGAACTACCAAATTTCATATCCTGATCAAACCCCACGTATATTTATCCAGAGTTCTACCGAATATACTTGTGGTTTTCTTCTCTTTTGAATAAAATTCAGTTGCAACATATTCCGTCCACGAGTTCGACTTGTTTTTTGGTAGGTCGAACGCCATGAAATTTCCAATGAGCCACAAATGATTTTGCATAAAGTTCACACGTAAACATTATCTAGGTGTATAACTTTGCACTGATACGTATGCTATTTTTCTTGATCATAGACGTAATGAGTATGCCAAACCTCTGTACGGCTTCGTTGTTTTCAACCTGTCAAAAAACCACTTCGGCTCGTGGACCTCGACCATGGGTGCGTCGGAAAGTCGGCTGTTGTCGTTGTCGACAGTCAAAGTTGCCGTGAGAAATGATACATAAGGTGAACGAGAAGTGGAACTGCGAACGCTCACGAATTGAGGTTAAAGTGACGATTGCTATGTTTCCTGCGGCTGGTTATGAATTCAATTTCTATTCCACGAGTCTCTATCTTATCGATCCGTCCACGCGAACTCTGCCGGTAAAGCAGAACATTCTCCATAGAGTTCGTAGGACCGTGATCTATGCGAGGTTGGTAGTACCGTAGAAATCTGTGGTAACGTTCTTCCTCTAGACTATACCGACACGCATTATGATTTTCTTGCTTTCAATAAAGTCTGTGGCGTACCTTTATTTTAGTCTTGTATTACGTTCTCGGCGTCAGTATTTTTTTTTTTTCTGTAACGCAGCAGACACCATTAAGAAATTCTTCTGCAGGCTGTTCACTCGGTTCAACCAGTTCAGTGTACTTGAGGCACTTGCACGTTGAACGTGTATGTCAAGTGTTCAGAGCTCGTACCTCAAGAATAATTGCTAATCCATTTACAGGCTCATCCGAGGTTTACAGGACAGTAGAAATAAAGTCCCAACGATTCTATTTCTAGTACCGGCTTTGACCACTGGCAATTTCTGAGGTGCCGCAAGTTCATTCGCTCATTCATCCGTCATGGTGGGACACAGTGTGGTGATTGTAGAGACTCGCAAGAAAAAGTTGACTGCTTCGTTAGCCGCTGAAGACGACATTATCCAACTGTACACAGAAGCGACTCACGCTTGTGCAATAACAACGTACACACAGATATGCTCAGGATCGGATCCAATTATCCGTCGAAGCCAAGGGGTCGTAACTATCATGGTGGGACGAGCCCGAGGCACTTGATCGACCTCACCATGTCCTTGCCTTGCCCCCAGCCCCCCTCTCTTCGTCTCGTCTTGCCACCGATCACGTTTGATCCTGCCTGATCGTGTCTGGTCGCGCCTCCTAGCCACTCACTTCGACTTGGCTCACTTTGGAGAACCTACTTTGCCTTTCTACGTCAGCTACAATTATCATGCAGGTGAACAGACCATAATACACTTGCGGGCTACTATCCATACTTCAGTCTGGGTTCCTGTTCGCCTCCCGTGCCGAGTCCTGCGGCCTACCACGTGGCCTGTAAGAAGGATCTGGAATTTTGAAGCATCTGGTTTCGATCCTGGCACGCGACGCGCACTCGTCTCTAGCCAAATATTTTTTCCTTGTTCTAGGTTCGGCATAGGTAATTCGTCCCAGTGAGAACTCTGATCATGGTCTTGCCACCTCATTCAAAGAGCTTCCCGGAATTGTTGTCAGAGTGGCTCTTGCTTCCGTGATACTTGGAGATAGAAATAGCACGACAGCTAGAGATAGTTTGGAGCAATCCGGAGCTGTGCAGTCCTCTCGTGCATTGCTGGAAAGATACTTGACGAGATCTTAGGATATCTCAAGGGTTATTTATATACCGGTATACGTTCAGCTGCATCTCTGCACTAGGACGCCGCGCAGAACTCTGTAAACGGCTACATCCGCCCTCGTCACCGAATTCAATCGACCTAGTGGAAAGTCTTCAAAGATTCGAGGAATCGCTCGAGCCTCATACTTTATGCGGGAATTGTGCGTGATCGCGTCATTTGGCTGCGTGGGACTTTTGGTATTCACCTGTTCGTTTCCTTTGCTTCTGTAACTGAAATGCGAATCGCCCGTTGCGAATCCTTATACATGTGCACACGTTCGCGAGGCGCATTCCAGAAACCACTCCTAGTGAGCGATAACGATGACAAATAAGGCCGCTGAAAAAAATGAGAAATGAGAAAAAGAGAGAGAGGGAGAATTGACAAGTACAGCTGTCGACTTAATAAACAGCAAGTGAACGGGATTTTCGAAGTTTGAGCTGCCTGATTGCCGAGTCGAACGTCTCTTCGTTAACGAGGCACCTGATGGCGTCGCGAACAGGAGGCGTCGTGTTACAAAACAGCGTGACTGAAAATGTCAACAAACTTCCCTGCTTTGCCCTCGATTATTATTTATTTCTTTATTTCCTTCCCCCGTCTTGGGCCAGCCGATGTCAAAGGAATTTCTCCAAAAATACACGCGCGAGATATTCAACTGAATCCTATAAATTTAACTTCTGCTCGTGTTATTCTATAGATCGTCTAACTACATTGCAGTCATTCAAATTTTAAAAGACCCTCAGGCTTCGACATATATAGAGCATCCACTCTCAACGGAATAACTACTCCATGAAATATATCCCATGAAATTAATGACTATATCAGTAACGTTTTTACCCGGAGACAATTTCACCGTCTTTTCTTTTACACGTATAATAATTGTAAACAGCCAATTTACATTTTCTCATTTTAATCTCACAAAGGAGAAGTCGCCTACGTCTGGCAGGTGAGAGTCAGCAGTCAGAACAACAGAGCAGGTAGTTTCGTACCAGTCTCTGTTTTTGCAGAGTTCCACAAGTTGTTTTACCAGCAGAACCAAAGGATTGGCGGATTCGCATCGGGTATACCCTGAAATAAGAAATAGCTTGAGATTTTTCTTTTTTCTCATTTCATCGTTAAAGATCAAACGCGAAACCACCGTGATTCCTTTTGAATCCCATCCACCTTGCATTCGATCTGTTGAACCACGTAATTCTCTCAGATTACATATATATCTGACCCAAACCTGTACGAAAACGTCAAAGCTGTACGATCTCGTCTCTTAAATCTCTGTTGGACCGTACTGATACCAACTCAAAATAAATACCAAAATATACCTCTATATAGGCAGCCATGTATAACCTCGAGGTTATTAAGTCGTTTCGTGTCGCCCAGACTTTTAATTCGATACACGACGTCGACGCAGAGAAGTCGTGACGGGTGCCCCGGGCCAAAACCTCTCCTGATCCTCGTGTCCTCACATTCCACTTCGAGAATGCTTTGGCGGCTCCACGCATAGTTCAAACACAAGTGTGCGCCATTCGTAAGTTAAAGCAGCAGCCACACCTGAATGACCTGCTGACTCTGTACGCATTGACATGCACTGACCTCTTTGAATTATTTCTTTCATCATTATCAGCCGTCACGAGTAGATAGCCTATACACCCAGTCTTACACCTGTTGGATATCATAATTAGTTCATATGAAAATCTTCATCCTCAAACGATTAAAATATCAATAAAGTTAATATAGAAATAACTTAATGGGTATCCTTACTTTTACATGTGCTACTATCGGTTGGCACACATACTGATTACATGTTACATAACCTGAAATTCTCAAAAATGTCTCACCTCCTGGCGAACGGTTGCGTAGTCGGCTGGAAACTCATCGTCAGTTAACGGATCTTTACACTTCGGTCAAAAACTTTCAGTACGCCGCAGAGTAGATACATACACAAAATTCCTGTATGCATAAGATTCTCGTTCATATGTAGATATATATCCAGGTAAGGAACGCAAACGCGTGGGTGTCTCGTGGATACGTGTACTCGTTCGCTTGCGTCTTCGTGATTTACGCACGTGCGTATGAGAGATTGCTGGAGACTTTAGACACTCTGTAGCCCATCGGTTTTCTTTGCATGTTGCGTATTTTTCTCCAAGAGCTTACATACGTACAGTGCATTTCATTCCTCGAGGAAAGGCAATTGGGACGCCATCGTTGAGCACTGGCGCAACGAACTCGAAAGTTTAGGTTAGCGACACATACAGAGCGCCGTTATACCGTGCAGAAACGTTAAGAGAAACACGCCGTAAATCAGAATGTAATTATTGGTTCCATAGTGCACCATTCTGGCTGTCCTCTCTAAATCATTGTTGTGCGAACTCTGCGTTACGCACCGTAGCTTTCCCGCTGCTCGTAAAACACACTGCTCTCCCACAATTGCATTTCGCGTTGTTCCTACCGATAAAAGTAAGATTTCCATTGGCGCGAGCCGAGAAGACTCGCGTTCGTATTTTGAATTCCCTAACGAAATACGAGGTTAGGTACTCGCGCGCAGCTCTTCTGCGCAGGCTGGATTTCATACGCGAGCGCCGCTCTCTTGTGCATCCGCAAAGTTCAGGGGAAGGTATACACGCAGTGTTAGGTTATGTTACAGCTCGTTATGCATAATACGTTATCCCGTTTTCATCGAGCGGTGTATGTGCAGTGTCTCTTGCGAAATATCCAAGGAGAAGGAAGCGAGTGCAGTGCCGTTTATATCGAGAGGGACGCTGTTAGTTTCTCGGGCAGAATCGCACGCGCATTGACAACCTGTGAGAACGCGCTACCCACGACGAGACGAGAGAGCGTTATTCGCGAAGGAGAGACAGGGACCGAGATAGGAATAGAGACTATAGCGGAGAGAGTGGGAAAGCGAAGCCTCGCTTTCCGATTTATGATGCCGATCGTGAGGTCGACTCACCCGGGACACGATTCTCCTCCGTCTTCGTCTGGGTTTTGTATTAGCGATTGGGACCGGCGGCGGCGGCGGCCATTTTCCACCCGGGACGTCTCTATCAAAGTGTCTCCAGATGCAGTGAATTACTTGTCTAATGGATGCTGACACGCCCGCATCGTTGACAGGGGTGAGTCGAGAATTATGGGGGCGTCCTTAACCATGCCGGAAGTAAGTTATGGCTTCTAATACCTTTGTTGACCTCGAATCCCCTTATGAGATCATATACGAGCATTAACCCTCCCTTAACCTGCAAATTATCCATTGATCGACTCTTACTGTATGTACATACATACTTTGTTTATATGTACAGTGTGGTGTACAGTACGTTCACCCAGATTACTTCGTTGTTCCGTGTGTACGGTGCGACCGAGTGATTCACCCGAGAAGAAATCCGGAGAGATGCGACTGATTAATCGTGCGTGTTCTCTCCCAGTACTTATCTCCAGACCTGGCCGTAACCCACGTATCACGAGCACGTTGACTGCAAGTAAGACAGTGTTCGCGTTACGCGTTCTGCCTCTCGAGCAGGTTTGCTCGACGATGTCGAAAGCCGCAATGGGGTTACTTTACTACCTACTCATCACCTACTACCTCTAGAGATCAACCCAGTCTCTTCTGTAATTGAGAAAAACGGTGAAATTCAAATATTCCATAACTTACTCTCTCGTGCAGCATCTTCTACTGGTAACTCCATGTAGACTGTATAGCTGTATATACGTGAATCCTCCGACTGTTCACCCTACTTTCATATCTCATATTTTTTTTATCGTTGATTACCAGTAATTCATCAAGCTGCACCTTGTGCATCGCACGTGCAATGCATCTGCGTAGGTCGGAATGCATGAGTTGCATATGACCAGAACCAGACCTCAGGCAGACAGACAGACTCAAGGACTATTTTCCTTAACCTCTCAAATGCTTGTCATTTTTTTCTTCCCAGCAACCCCATGTGCTCCCACGAATTTTTTACGTGTAAGCACTACGAGAAGTTATATTTTCAACATGTAGAAGTCTCGAGTCTCGGAAGGCGTTCGTCGATCCCTTTTAGAGTCTCCTTAACGTGTGACGACCGTTCAAGGATATGTGCACTTTTACATCTGCATTATGTGTATGCATTTATACGAAGCGCGAGGGTATGAATTCTCCCACCGAGGAGCAGGTCAGTTGGTTTCTCGGATCCCGACTCGTGGGACGAATGGCCGCAGTTGGTCATGAGTCGTCGAAGCGAACGGTCATGTCGGAGCGCGCGGATATCTCGTGAGCACGTGTACTCTCGTTCGTAGATATTTTCATTTTGCGAACACATAAAGATAACCAGTAAGACATTAAAGTTTTTGTCAGTCGAAAGCTGACAAACGTGCGCGCGGGTATATAAGTTATTTTGAAAAATCGTGGAGGTCTGTAGTGTGCCTTTTTGAAAATTTCCCAACAGTGACATACATATATGTATCCAGTGACTAAACAACAGTCCTCATTTGGCAACGATTCGGAATCAGTGTTGTGTACCTTAAAGAGTATTGATGTTAATATCTACGGAAATTACGTCATAATAATCTTACGCAATACAGATGTTCACGGAGCTCGTTCGATCGTGAATCGTGTTTGAAGTATATACAGAATTTCAGTCCGTAGAATATTCGTTGTTCGACTATCGCAAAAGGTATTAATAACTGAAAGTTTCCACGGGACCTAAACAAGCATAGACAAGTTGAAGCGATTACCTTAGATAAAGCCAGGTAGAGCCACTGCGTACAAGTCAGTTTGTGTCTGGTCGATTTTACCTCTGTGTTCTTGCGAAAGCCTGGAATGTACGTTTCAATTGCCTAGCTCGTAACAGAACTATGCTTAATGACCGATTAATAGGATCTCTGATTCCCTGGGCTACCTGGGGAATGCGATCATCGCTCTGAGCCTAGGCCAGAACGCGTGCTGTTAGCCAACCGTCGTTTTCCCATCGTTTGAAAACCGTCGTCAGACTATACGAATCTTACTGGCTTTGCTCCGAAGACGTGAAGTTAACTGCGTATCGGTTAATCTTATTCGACTCGGCAACTTCATTGCGGTCACCGGCCAACGTATCCCATCTGCTGTGTTTACCTACTATACTGCCATATGATTCGGAATCTTATAAGTGAATGCAAGTGATGTCACGACCCGCCCCGTCAAGTGTTTCGTGACACCTCGGTATTCGCGATGACGTCATATCCGTCTTGATGAAAGTTTGTACATTTTTATCGTGACCGTCGGCAGAAAAGACGATCAGGCCAATGGAATTGAAATGGCATGCCCAGAATGGGAACAGTGCAGTGTGGGTGGTTATGGAGTCATCGATTGGAATGTTTCTTATCTATCTGGGACGCGATTAATTAATAACATCTACCTCTATGGAATATCGTGAGATTATTATTATACCTGAATATACCAATACTCGGACACTCTCTATGGATACCAGACAGGGTGGTCCCCGTCCTTCGGATATCTCTAGTGCCCACTCTTGACCGGATTCTGTGTGGTGATGTCAGTAGAGTCTTATACACTCTACTACTAGTACGAACGGAGAATGCGAGTATAACATCCGGTACGAGACCACAAATGGCGGAGGGTCGGAAGCCCGGTCTCTGGCCCTATGCGTTTAGAAAATTTACGAGCCTCTCGCCAAGGATATGGACGACGCCTTGGAATTCTTAATTCCATAAAATCCTGTATCCTCTCACGGGGTTCTATGGGATCTGTAGAGTACAAGCTATAGATAGAACGTGGACCTGGGTATCGGAAAGGGACTAGGATGGAACCGCAAAATACTCGTTTAACGAGTCTCCGTAATTAGTGGCTACGAAGGCACTCAGGAAGAATGAGATCGTTGTAAAGTTACATATTTTTCTACGCCGTTGCGTGAGCCGTTTCAGTTTTTCTACGTGATTCTACCCTGTGCATTCCGTGGGAATAGCGTCTATCACGATTTCAGAGTCTCTTACCGTGGTCCGAGTCTATCCTAAGAGTGTTTAATATTTTTCATGGTAATTTGGGGGAAAGTTGCTCCATCAGATTGAGTTCAGTTGGTTCCTAGAGAGTTTGGTAATCCAATATTGGATATGGGTGAATTAAAAAGAACGTGGATTCTACTATTCTATATATTATAACTTTATTAACTCCACATCAAGGAAGATCATCTGTACTACTTAAGGGGAACTGAATTCTAGTACAAAGACCAAAAGATTTTTGTCCTTATGTTGATTCCTATGAAATTTATGTTTATGCTAGCACTCAGCGTCGATTCGTTTTTGATCTTCCAACCACCGTGGAACAGTTCTTGGTATTAGAGACTAAATAATCCAACATCCAACGTTAATTTGTGCTTTTTATTTTTTTTCTTTTTTTTTCTTGTCTTTCTCCTACCGTCTACGTAGCCTCGTGTACTGTTTGCTTGGTCGGCCTCCATTTGAAATGTCTTCGCAGACGGGCGGGTCTGTGTTGGCATTTGTTGTTGCACGCGAACCCCTTTAATTGACTGGAGGTTAAATAAATTGAACCCTCGTTGCGCCAATGAAACGCGGGGCGGCCTCAGTTAACGAGGAGCTCGAAACGCCTGGACGGCGCCATTTTATCAAAGACTTTGACTTCGGGAATTATATTCGTTAAGGCCTATTGTCTATCAGCCGTCAGGATCGTTAGGAGTTGGATAGTTGTTTACTTTTTTTTTCTGGAATACAAATTTTCACTTCCGGTCATACAGTTCCGACTCCCCCTTTTTTACCTTTACAATGTTACAAAGTGCGATGACACTGGGTCCTTCCTCCGGACAATGCCAGTCTGTCTGGTGCTATTTGGAGAATTCGTTCCGAGAAGTAGAAGAAAGAATCGTGATAAGAAACGCCTTCCAGGATTCGGCACGATAAGGCTTTTATGAATCGACCAGGACACAAAAAAATTTTAGCTGACAGTACCAAGCGATAAGTGTCCCTGACGCTTTTTGATGTTTGTAAATTCATCATATTTTCAGAATTTGACTGATTTCCGGTTTACTCGATTACACGTCTAACTTCGTCATTCGTCAGATATAACTTATGACGACTCTCTTGACGCTTATACACGGTGTAAGTGTTTTCTAATGAGAGTGGCTGAATTCTTTATTCGCCTGAGCGTGGGAGAGTGGGACAGAAGTGAAACAAAGAAAACAGACGCTAATTCAAGTGCGATACAAGAAGCAGACGTTCAAAGATCCTTTTGAACGAGTCTCTCGCCTTCTTGTCATGCGAATCGACAACAATGAAGTGGCCCAAAAGGAGTATCTGGTAAGAGAACAATTAAAAAAAAAGAATCTCTGACTGTTAATTAAACTCAACATAAATTATAGAAAATATACGAAACGCTTAGTATATTCGACGTGACAATGAGTCCTTAGAAAAATAATTGCTTCGTAGTACCCAGTAGTAAATTGAAAAAAATATTTCAACGATTCGATTGCCAGTAGTTTTATCCAAGCTAATAAAAATAAAAAATCATTCTAAATCCTGATCGATGATCATTGTTTTGGGCCTTGGCCTCTTCTTTTCATTTATCTCCATTCTTCTTTTTCGTCTATTCTCAAATACTCCACGAGTCAATACGTCGCTTCGTTTTTATTATCTACAACGTCTGTCTATACTCGGTTCGGAATAATGATACGTGTCACGGTGTCACGAACGCACGAGAACGAGCAGGTGGGTCGCGCCGCCTCTTTTTCTCGTCCGTTCCTCAACCGCGCATTGTTCCTCGAGATCTTTGGCCGTCGACAGTGAGACGTCAAGTTGGACGAATCGACGTACTTTTTCATAAGATTCCGCAGGCCATAGCACGTGCCTGGCAAGGTCTTTCTTGCGTTAACCTCCAAAAGGACGGATCCGAGACCTTAATTGAAGGTACTGTTATTAGGATCATGGGAACCGCTCGTTAACGGTTTTACGGCAAACTTCACTCCGTACACGTTGACTGCTGTCGTTGACGTTGCTGCGTCATTTTTGTGAAACACTTTTTTCCCTTCTATTCCTACCCAGCGAGCATTGACTCCCTGGGAGAAAGTCCTCGGGAAAACGTGGATGGATACGTCCCTGGACTCCATATAGTCGCCAAGTCATTAGGCGAACGTATCCAAGTCACCAGGAGTCACTGAGCCAATTTCCGGCAAAGAGCTTTCCGTGGAGAAAGTTTTGGCTCAACGGTGCCTAATTGCGAATGTTTCACTGACACGAATGATAGTCATGATCTCCGGCGTTATCACTAGCGCCTACCCATCGACTCAGCAGTCGGACGCGCACGTTCGCATTTTCTCCGTGAACTCGTCCTGGTGCGAACGATGGCGACATCTGCGAAGAAGAAAACCACAAGCGATTACAAGGATCGCCTTTATAACCGTTCCCAAGAGAATGTCTGGCTCGAGCGTTTAGGTATAGTATATGGGTCTTTTTATGGGTCCTCAGACCCCAGAGGACGCCGGAGCCCAGTTACACACGAAGACAAAGGAACCTGCGATTTCGTAAGAGGAAAACGATACCCCGGTCAGGTTTGGACCTGTCGACTGCTTGGGAATGTCGACGCCTTGAACCGGCCTGAACCTGCCTGCTCTGAAACTCCGCTGAACGTACCGGACGGATTCAGGTCAAATTCTACGAAAGGTCATTAGTCATTACTACACGTAGACATAAACTACGCGAGAAATAACAATGCTCAGGAGTGGGGTATCTCACGATTCAAATCACCTATATATATATCGTTACATTCATTTTATAGGTTAGGTAACAGGAGTAACCTACCTCTTGCCTCCTGCTCTGGATATCTACCCTGGATATCGTGTGTGTACATCCATGATACCTAGTCATGAGCTCTCCTACGTGCTCGAGTTAAAAAATCTAGTAAACCAGACGCGGCTCGGTCCGTGTTTTACCTTACAAGGCAAATCGATATGCCAAGAGTATTCCGTATCTAATGTGTGTAGCCCGTGACAGCTTTACCGTACTTGCACAACGGTTCGTGCATGCTATCCAGCTCGACCTGGTAAACCAATGAGAGAAGGAACGCCGGCAACGTGCGGTATATTACTACCGGGCAATCGAGTAACGAATCCAGGCTGCCTTGCCGCGTCCTTGCCGATTCGTTGCGTCACACGATTCGTCGACTTCTTTGGCGCGTTCTCGCACTTCGATAACTATATGGCTACGAGGCGCTGCACGTAGAGCGTTTATATGTATACTTTGGAAGAGGGAGCACCCGGGTCCGGGAGTTAAGGAGTCATCGGGCCGAGTGAAAGAGAACGGTATACACGTATACGTATACACGAGAGAGTAAGAGAGACGGGTACCGTTAATCGGAGCAAGATTACTCCCGAGGAGACGGTGCAGGAGGACCCGCCCTCCTTTACACGCTTCCTGTATCGGACGGGATGTTTATCCACCCAGTTAGAACGAGGAACACGATGAACTCGGGGAAGAGGCTGTCTTGGGGAATTTTGATCTTTGTACGATTTCACAGCTTACGTGAAAACAATGGCTGACGCACGGGTATCGTTTATCGTTTCCAGGATAACGTATACACATGTAATACCAACTGTGGAAACTTTAAAACGTCACGCTTTCGGCTAACGGTATGAGATCGGTACTGTCCAATGCATAATGCAGCCTTCTTCAGGGTCAGAGTTCGAATATATGAATTCTTAGCTTTTTTTTTTTTAACTCGCCCATGTCACGACCCTTTTCCTCAACTTCTTTTTTTATTCCCAGGCAGTTGGGACTGACTCGAACCCTATGCCGTCCGCATGGAGCAGCGTCGCTCCGGATGAATTCTGCAGCAAGAGTCCTGACAGGCGCCTTATGGCGAGGGTGTGCTACGAGCAACTGCTATACGTGCACGCCTTTGAGAATAATGCAATCCCATCTGCATTCGCAACGTGATGCATGTAGACGCCGTGCTGTGTATATAAGACGGGGGTCCAAGAGTGAACGGGAGGACGGAATAGGAGGAGTCTCTGCTTTGACTCTCTGAAAGTCTTCGACACAATCGGCACTGCTACGACGCTTACTCCTTCTATGAACTAGCACACCTTCTTCTTGGCTATCCTCTATCTCCGGTTAGGCTGATACGTAGCCAGGTAGTTATTGCTGGTATACCTATCTAATCCTCTGCTGCCGAGGCACCCTTCCCCGATACCTTAAGGAAACTTAACCTTTCGCCAGGAACGGACTATCTACGCCGTTGCATCGCTGCACTCTCCGCTGTTCATTCTCGAACCCGTACCGATTTTAATTGCACAATCCATGCGCGGCTCTCTTTCTCTTCGTCTTATTCTTTTTCCTTGTGATACTCTTCTCTCTCTCTCTCTCTCTACTTTACTCTCGTACTCTCCTCCCGTGGGAAACGTATCACAGATGCTGCTGACGTTTCACCAGAGGACGATCTTCTAGCTCGTCCCGTATCCTGTTTACGCTCTAACGAAAGTCTAGGGAATCGACGGAATCAACCAGGATAACTGTTATCGTGGCTTGTCGGATGCAGCCGTCGTGTCCAGGTAACTACTCGCCCGTCTGCACTATCCTGGCGAATGTCTACCAACAGCGACTTGTTCTCTACGGTCTGCCTCTTTCACGACTAGAACACGGAACGACGTCTTCCACGTCCTCGTCGACGTCGTGCTGGTTCACTTCGTGGGTGTTCCTCGAGTCTGCAACAATGCCACAGGGATCATATTACCCCTCGAACATGTTTAACAGAACCGCCATAGAATCTTTGCATCTGGAGGGTCAATTGAAACTTGTATATTTACTGGAACTCTTTATGGCTATCAATGGGCTCCTTTCATGGCGGATTATTTTAAAACGACGGACGAGACTTTTGATTGAATTTCGTTTGGTCGTTTCGAATGTCCACTATTATTCCTGCGGTTTTGTAATACGAAATATGGCTCAAAGATATATAGTTTCTAAACTCCTTGAAATACGATCAGCTCCGCTGTCGTGTGCTGCTCTCAGTGTTCTGCTCTCTTGACGATGCTTGTGTTCCTGACTTTATGACACTACGTGTGAAATGTAAACAGTGTCGTGCACCTTGGTACAAGCTTTGGCTCTCACAGATGGGTAAGTAGTTGTCCCCTCAGAAACCCCGGTGAACGTGCATCGATGTGCAACTACGCAGAGGAACCTAGATCGAATCGATAGTCGATAGATCAGTTAAATCGATTGAAGCGAAGGGCGCATGGGATGATAAAAATTTTGTATGGATAGCCCGCATGACGGAAGTGGGGTGTGGGTCTTCCTTCCTGTTTAATACTCACGTTAAACTACGAAGCGGATGTTTCCCATGGCTTCGGCATGTCGAACGGGTCTGTCGGGGAAATCCGTGCGATTCCCCAGGTAACGGAGCAGCGTAAATCGTCGGTGCAGCAGATGCAATTAGTCGCCAAGCAATGCGGCGGCCGTTGAAGAATTCGATATAATAAAGCAAAACCAACATTCTATACAAGGCTTCTGGTTTATGGCGCTTAACGCTGGTCTTGCTCCAGCCAACCGAGAGACGCTCAGAGTGCGTGGGTATATACGTGCGTCTAGAATAAACAAGAAATGACGATAATTATGGAGTCATTAGGCGCGAGTCGACTGCCTATAACCTATACGGGGTTTACGCAAGTCCTCGCCGGCGTCGTCAGCGTCGTCAGGCTAAAGATATTCGTATCGGCGCCACTCGCATTCCAGACTGTCACATGCTGCAGAACCGCAATCAGCTGTGTTCTAACCTTCTACCTAAAGGTTAAAACTTTTTATTATCTATTAGCGATACTATGAAATAATCCACCTGGACACCCGGTATATCCTCCATGATTCAGCCTTATCCTTACTGAGCCATCCAAGCAACATCACGGCAAAGCTTTGACAGCGTTCCTGACAGTCCTGCAATGGGCCTCCTGTCTTCTCTCTTCCTGGCTTCTCTCCAATGGATCCTCGCTCTGCGTTCCACGGGCCGAAGGACGTGAGAGATCAGACCTCAGGATCGGCCCCGAGGCGTGTCTCCCTCGTATGACCCGTGACTCCCTCTGTTCCCTGACAGCGCAGTCGAATCGTTTCGCCAGTGCTCGAGGATTCTTGGCCGGGAAGCGCTTTGCCATTCCCATAAGTATCACGACTTTGCCTTGGTAATCACGATAAATCATACCCACTTTCAGACAAGTATTACTTCGCTAGGGACGCCATGTATAATTCCGATGCGTCACGACGGACGTATTTTAAAAATTCTTTTAATCCTTCTACCGACTGTCTTTTCTCGTGTCCTGTCCGTTCGCCATTTTAGAATTTTCCAAATTCCATAAACGCTCCAGTCCTCGCGTGACTGTGATCTCTATCTGACGATTCTTGGTTTCACAGGTGAACACGGCGACTTAGGCAGAATGGAAATTAGGAATCGCAACGAATTCCAGGGTTACAGACAACCTTCTGCACTTGGCACGTCGATGTCGCTACGCTGAATTCTTAACGGAAAGATACGTAGATGAGATTGAGATTTTTCAAATCCTTCTCAAGAATTTCACTTGTGCATTTTGCAAAGCGATTTCACGCCAAATATGATCAGTCCGACTGGTCGCATTTGATCGAAATGAAATCTTACAAAAGGATCGCACGTTGTTGCTTTGTGCATACGTAGACAGCTGAGGGAGTGTAAGAGAGAGAGAGAGAGAGAGAGAGAGAGAGAGAGAGAGAGAGAGAGAGAGAGAGAGAGAGAGAGAGAGAGAGAG
>JARQTI010000764.1:0-67417 GCA_030142655.1 Trachelus tabidus
TAGGGCTTTTTCCTTGAAATTTTTAAAGATCTCGTAAGTGCAGAAAGCTAGAATAGTCCATAGAAGAGACTGGTATAGGTTAGATTGCGATAGGGCCACTTTGAAAAAACCCTTCAATTTTTAATTTTTGAATTTGAAAATCATCGAAATTTGACCTTTGGATTGCGATAGGGGCACTTTCAAAAAATCTCATTATTTTTTGGAACTTTTTGGTTCGAATTGTCGCCGATAAGGGGGCAGCACCTCCTGGACATGATAAGTGGCGCCATCTCTGAGAGTACGAGTGAACTTTTGCTGCGGGAAATCGGCGTTTTGCTAGGAAATTTGGAATTTTTAAGCGCCCCCTATCGTTGATATACGGAACTAAATTTTGAAAGATTTTCTGAGAAGTTCGGCATTTTGAAGCGCCCCCTATCGTTGATATACGGAACTAAACTTTGAAAGATTTTCTGGGGAAATTGCCATTTTGAAGCGCCCCCTATCGTTGATATACGGAACTAAACTAATTGTAGGACGGAGGAGAGTAAGAGAGAGACAGAACTCATTCGTACTCTGGGTTATTCGCAGAGGGTAAAAGAATATTCACGTGTGTATATGGTTAAAGATAATTTATTCAGCACACGCAATAATGATACAGCATACGAAGTACAGATTGTAATATAATTTTTTGTTTATATCTCTATTTAGTGAATATATATACATAGGTATAATATGTTAAGTAAAATCACTTTGCCGGCACATTCATTTCACATATTCATAATCACTTATCTAATAGAGATAGGCATACTTCATACAATAAAAACAATAATGATTTAAAATGAGATCAAACGTTCGTTCATACATTCTTTCCACACATTATAAAAATGAAGACATATATCGGCGATGTACTGAGATAATTACTTAATTTTGGGGCTTATCGAGATGCTTCGTCAATGGATTATATCAATTTGGTTGTCAACTTTTGTTAGGAAGGTATAGGAGATTCCAAAATTGAGTAGAAGGTTGGTGGCAGCAGACAGGAAGATGTTGTTGAAGGGGAAAAGAAGTCGAAAAATTGTCAATTTCAATTCAATTTTTATCTTCTCCGTATTTTCTGCGAGATTTTGATTTAGACTCAATTTTATATTTTGAATAAATTTTGAAAGTAAATCAAGATCCAATAATATTTAGTCAAAATAGAGATGCTTGACACGGGTGTCAAGTTGGCACTGAACTTTCTTATAAATCTCTTAAAAATGTTTCAATAGTAGACTGTTTCAATAGTTCTTGAGAAGTTCTATTGTTCCCGGCCTCGTTCTAAGGGTTACTTTGGGAATGAGCGATGAGTAGGGGAGAACCTCTGCCCGCCGAGCTACGCGTTCTTGTTCACGTTAGCTCGGCTGCGACGGGATTTACATTGTCGACGGAGGCGATGGTCACAAAATCCTACTTCCAGACTCACCGCTACGGCTTTAGCGCCATGATTTTGTTATCGCCTAAAGCGGTAGAGTTTTGCACAGTTGTGCACCTCCGTACTCATCTCTGTATCATAAGCGTAATTAAATAATTTAAACAATGATTAACGAACCGGAAGAAAGCATGAATTCTGAATTAGCAGAGGAGAAGCATGAGTTTGCAACAACGGAGAAACAAGATGCTCGAGCCTTTCTGAGGGAACGATTTTTACGTGTGGTCACGGGCGTAGTCGGTATGGATACAATTTTTTTTTGAATAACCATTTGTATTCGATAATCGAAGAAAGTCCCTTTTTATTTCTTTAGCGGTAATTGTTGGTCACATAGAAAATTGAATTGTTCTATAGGAATACTCAAGACTAAGTTTGTTCAGTGATCCATGTGATTAGTTGTTTAAAATCTGTTCTTTAAATCTGATATTGAAACTATTTGTTGTATGATTTTGAATTTAGCTTATGAGATGCGCAATGCATTTCGGGCCTTTCTTGTTTGACGCGAGAAACTTAAGCGCAGCACAAGTGAAATTTCTTAGAATGAATTATTTGGTATGGAATAGGTAAACGGGCAGAATTCCATCTTTTCGAGGATTCACACGTCACTGGTGAATTTCGTGGTTGCGACGTCGACTGCTTAGAAATTTACGTCCGAAATTTGGAGACACCGTTGGGAAAAGTGCCAGAAGCTATTCTGAGAACAACCGACGTCATACATTTTGATTTCGAGGAAATGATTTTGAAGAAAGAATAATTGCTGGTGAGTGACATGGTACCTTGAAAACATACAATTTTGCGTTTTTTAAAAATAATAACTTTATTCTCGTGAACATGATATAATAAATTATTCCCAGAATTATTCAAATTGCCAGCATTATGATCGACGCATATTGAGCATCGTATTGATTTCCGAAATAATGCGTCTCAGGTGATCAATGATTTCTTTGAGGTGTCTATTTTTCAAAACAACTTGCTGAAATTGAAATAGTATTATGACAATCATTTTGGGAAGCAAAAATTGTTTTAAACGGTTTTATGCCTTACCTCCATGATTTCTTTACTCTCCTCGCAAGCAAGCCTATATGCTTCAGATGTCTTTTTCTCATCAGACTTCATGTCCCATTCTTCTTTTAAAGGAATCAAACTTTCTATGTGCGTATACTCCATACCTTGAAGTTGACAGTTTTCATTGCACTTTTCGTAAATCAGTCTCAAGCGTTTAAATAGTAGTTTTAACATTCGCAACTGTTCTTGTACTTTTGCTTTTTTGTCATTAGCTAGACTAGCTCCCTGAGGCGTACCTAAATTTACAAATATGAAATAAATAAGATATTGTTAAATTGAATTACTTTATAAATCTTTATGCAAAATATATACCGTTGGGCGGTTGTAGGACTTTCAGTGTTTGGAAAACCTCCAAGGTTCTACTGACGATATCCTGAACAGTTTCTTGTCCAAACCTGCAAAGGCTGGCAGTGTTGAACTCCTTATTCTGCTGCTGCTGTTGCTGTACAGGTGGTTGAGTTGGTGGTACTGGAGTTTGTGGCGTTGTTGCTTGGTTTCCACCTTGGCTATTTTGCTGTACTAGGACAGCCTGTTGTTGTTGTTGCAACTGCAACTGCTGCTGTTGCATTTGCTGCATGGCTACCGATTGCTGTTGCTGCTGCTGCTGTGCCAGGACCTGTTGGGCATTTGGCATACCCATGGAATTTGAACCAACTCCACCAACACCAACACCAAACTGTTGGGGGTTTACCAATCCTAAACAATATATTTTTAAGTACTTTTCAGCACCGCCTTTGATACACTATATGGAATACATAAATGTTATAGAAAAAATGACATTTTTTAATACAAATATAAATTCCTACAATAACTAACCACCTTGCTGAGGTCCCATAAGACCCGAAACCATTTGTCCACCACCGAACTGAGTTCTCATAGCTGACTGCTGTGCGGCGGGAAAGCCAGATGGGAATTGATGTTGTTGCCCAGCCATTTTCCCTCCTCGTTATACAATTATTCTGGTTGACAATATACCTAAAATAGAACGTGACCCCAAAATTGGCAATAATAACACCCAAAGACCATAATTATTATGATATTTCAAAATTATCCTGTAGAAGAAAGAACAATAAGGTTATATTATCCTCAAAGTCTTCGATAAATCATGATTACTATAGTAAAAGAACACAAAGCAAAATTGATTTACAATAATTACATTGTATTCCTTACAACAGTTGCAGCAATAGTATAACATTATGCTGTACACATTAAAAACGTTTAAATTTTCAGCTTAACTTACTATTCTATGAAGTATTGATCTGTACGTAAACCAAAATACCTTCTTCTCAGTATTGAATCTTCATAACACCGTAAGACTAAAATAACTCAACGACGCAAAATCGGTAGAAGCAACATTATACCGTAACGCACGTGCGTAATACTTAAAATCTTCTGCTTGTAACACAATTCCTCTTGTTGACATCACAGCGCGCGGCCATTACTATTCTAGTGGAACTGGTAGGAGAGTCATGAATACTTTCGACGCAAGCCAGTGTGCCGTCGAAGGCCACGGATTCGACAGGCGGCGAATCATTTTTCAAAGTCACATTAAACCATTAAACCATTAAGATTATACGGTATCAAATCAAAATAATTTCTAACTAAAAAAATCGAGTCATCAGTAGCCATTATAGGCTCGATTTTCTATAAGTCTTACACCAAATACTTAGTACTTATCCAAGCAAACTAAACAATATTTTTTATTCTCAAATTGACAATAATTTTCTGAATGTAGAAAATCGAATTCATAGTCATGACATTATAGAATCTTCAAGAAATTAACACAGGCAATGATAGTCAAATAGCTAGGGAAGGAATTTTGTAAAATAAAACATACTGGACAGATAAGTGAAATAAAGTTTGACGGTATTCGAATAATGTTCAAACAGGAGATAAGGTCTTCTGGCCAGAAGGAAAATATATGCTAAAGACAGATAATGGTCCTCCACCAAGCACCTTGTCCATCCATGTGTATTCACATGGGGATGTATCTCTTCTTCTTTCCTTCCTTCTTTTTTTCTCTCTTTTCTCTGGTGCGATGCGGTCAGTGTCGCCGGCTACACGAAACCAGTCAGTTCCTTGCGTATCGCATGTGTGGTCGACCCAAAACACTCTGGTGAATATGGAGCGTAGTTCCTGTCGCACGTCGACACGATCCACGTCTTGCGAATATTACAAACTCGCCTTTATCGTTAACGTGCTTATCTTGCTGTTCGTTATCGCGAGAGCGGAACAATCGACAGGAGTACAGGAAGTCGAAGGAATTCAGGGCAAGCAACAATTCCAGGTTGTTGTACCGGAAAGTGGAGCTCGTGCTGAGTCCATTGATCCACCTCGAAGGAAATTCATTGACGGCAGACATTTTGGAAGACCTTACGATTCCGTGGACGTTAGTAGATCAGGAATAGGCGATGTCGCTAACGAAGAGAAAAAGATAAAGAATTTCGATTGGCTATCTGCCCTTTCTAAAATAGCAAAGGTACAGTCATCCGACGAAACTTTTTTGAATTCGCGAGTAACTGGCAGCGGAAGTGGATTGAAATTTGAGAAGAAGATATCTGATAGCAAAGATCGTGAAGTCACGAGCAATCCTCGCAGTAAAGAAATCATCCAAGAAGATCGTAAAGTTCAGGAGACTAAAAATATGAAGAATTTCAAAGTGGAATTCAAGCCAAAGAAATTTCACTGTCATCCAATAAATGATATTTATATACCAACGGTGGAAAAGAAAATGCCGGCTTATGTCTGTAAACTAGGTGAAAGATCTTTTATACTTTCCAGCGAAAGATTCCTGCAGGACTACAGAGTCCACGTGGACGTTACCGTGGACGAAAGTACCTTTCAACGATTAGTCCCGAATTCCATGACTTCGAGAACTCCTGGAGTAGACGTCATACCCGCCACGCTGGTCCTGAAATCTGAAGAGGATCACTACAGTATCAGGAAGCCAGAAAGGATTCCTTGAGGACCAGGAGATGTTTCGTTACCAATAACATTAATAATTGTATGCAACGATGAAACTTTGTATAAATGGTATATGTTTATGTATAATATATATATTTCACTAAGAATTTTTTCTATAAAAGTCATCTGGGAGTAACAAGTAATCCCAATTCTCCGCGCGTGTCCTTTTGAAATAAATAACGATATTGTTCCTTCGAGTGCGTCCATAAGTCCTAACTAGCGTAATATCCAGCCAACAGGACCCCGTCTCTTTTTTTTTCTTTTCTTCTGATCTTTGTCGTGTCTCTTGCTTCGTTAAGGAATGGCACTGTCGCCTCGTACAGAAATAAAGTCCTGAGCGCTGCTACGATACTCAGGAACCTCCAAGGACCTCCGATCAGCCTCACTCGACTGTTCCTCCAGATGTGAAACTCGTTCGGAAAAGACGGAACCAAAATTCTCCGATTCATTCTTGTGCCGATCGTCCTCAGCCTGTTCTTCGGATCCTGAAGTTTGCTCTGGGGATTCATCGTCCTCGGGAACCGGTTCCCTCGAGACGCTTCCGAATTTCTGTGCGGCACTGCTAGACTCTGAACTCACTGCAGATTCTACGGTCTCGGCACTGGGAACAGGTTCTCCGGAGACACTTCCAAATATCTGTGAAATATTATTGGAATTGGATTTTTCAGGATCGTTCGAAGGATCCGATTCACTGTACAAAGAATCGAATTCCTGGGTAGTGTCTTGATGCTGGAGGCTTTCAGAATCGGTGGACTTCAGTTCTTGACTCTCCTCTGTTTTGGAGTCCTCTTCTGTGTCTATCAATGTATTTCTCTCAGGAACAGGATCAGCAGAGACGGTACCAAAATTGCGAGCTGTGTTGTGATAGTGAGTGAGCTCAGCCGGTAATTCGGGGTAATTTGGATTTGGATCAATTAATTCATTGGGTCTGAGTTCATCCTTCTCGATATCCACCTCAATCCTTTCGAAGTCCTCCCTCTTGTTCACTAGAGCCTCACTTACCTGGATGAATCATTCCTTTCGATCAGATTAGTTGATTAAAAGTCTGGACCGATTTCTCATTGTGTGTAAGATGATGTGCTCACCTTCATTACAGCCTCCGATACTAAAACTGGCTTCGCCTTTGAGTCCTTTGAATTCTTAGCCAGGAGTCCGTCCACCTCATGATCATCCTGTTCGGGGATCTTGCTGACTTTTGGATTGTGCAATTCGTAAACGGATACCAATTTTGGGATGGGCACCTTATCGCCTTCTTCGCTGGATTGTTGTTGGTTAGATTTGTCACCTCTTGTCGGCTCTGACTCATTGGGCTCTAGGGAGGAGTCATGATCCTCGTCTTGGTGCTCGAAGGAAGAAGAGTCCAGGACATAGCCGGACTGTATTTTTGGGACACTCTACAAATTCAGATATTTTCATAGTAAATTTTATTTTTTGAAAATTTTTCTTTTTTTTCCTACCTTGAAAACGGCATGATTTTCGTTAAAAGCTTCGGCCAGTGCAGGGTTGATGTCTTCTAAGGGTTGATCGCCGTACCTGATGTAGACGGGGATGTAGCCCGGAATACTTGGCAAAAGCTGTAGGGGTAGTCCGCCTATTAAAAATAATATTAACAGTAAACACGATATTTGCATAAATCCATAAATAATAATTCCTAGTCACTTTCACACGAATGACAAAAGTTCCAAATTCCCAGGATGGTTTCGTTTCTTGAAATGTCACTTCACACGTCGTGTAACACTTTCGTATGAATTGAATCTACTCACTGGTATCGCTAATAAGACTGAAAAGGGAGGCCAGCAGGAAGATGGCCCCCGTTCCACGCAGCATCCCAGCAGCTTGCATCTTTGAACGGTACTGGGCCCCCCGTCTATGGGGCCCTCTCCTTTATATCTACGAGCCCCTACCCTCCCGCTGGAGGAGAAGGTCCCCTCAGGGTTCCATCCATCCCGTTAATATTCGGACAAAAAAGGGGGAATCGCTTGGCTATTTTCAGAAGACGAACAATGTGAAAATGAGGGAAAAAATATTGGAGAACGTTAAACGAACCAACGGTCCAGAACGGATCATTTGAATCTGTCGTCAAAGAGTCTGCGTGAAGTCTATACCGACGTGATACTGCTGTCAAAAGAAATAGACAAATAAAGTAAAAACAAATCAACGAATTCGAAATGGAACGAATGTCTCTTTGATCTTTGAAAAGGCGTCATGAAGCAGCACCGGTACAAACCAGTGGCTCGTCGGGAACAGTACTCCCGGTGCGATTGAAATTGAGAAAATTACAGGAAACTTTAAGTGGAGCTGGGACGTTTGAAATCAAAGACCATTTGCCATGAGGCTTCGGCGCCAGAATGCCGGTTGGGACAAAATCTGAGAAACCGGATTGATTCGAAGCCTTGAAGCATCATCTTCCTGGTCTAGACAAATTTCATTATTTGGCCAACGGGCTTGGGAAGATGCATGCAAAAGAAATGTCACAAGGCGACCTCCAGGTTCCAACGTACGTCAGGGAACAAAGGTCTGACGATGGGCTGAACTCGCTCTGGTCTTGAAGAATGTCAAAAATACATACCGATAATTCGCATTCGTTAGCGGAATTCAAAAAGTGACCTTCGACCGACTCATGTGGGCCTTACGAACTCGCAGGTATCGCACTGGCCTTTCGTAATGGCGATGACGATTGTGATCCATGTGAAAGTGAACCTGCGGCACAGCTGTGCCGAACGCGAGCTGATGATTCAGACGGCCAACAAGAGCCGTGAGCACACGGAGGCGGAGCGCAGAACAAGATTCCCCAACCTGAGTTAGACGTTAACGCGATCGTTAAACATGAAGCAGTAAGCTGGTCCTGGCGATTATTCTTGTGTTGACAAAGTTGAACGACCTCGATTCTTCATTATCTCCTTTTTGCCTTCAGATTTCTTTAGTCAGGAGAGAAGAGAAGAGATGGAGGGAAGAGAATATAAAAGGAAAGATGGCGACTCTAAGGCAGTCACGAAATCGCGCTCTTTCTTTAGAGAATCCATTTTATTACCGGTCATTCCGCCAAGATCGCCCATGGACCAAGCTGTAATCCATGATCCTTTCACGGAAGGCTGAACAAAGCAGAATCCCAGCACTGGTAGAGAAGCGACGGGAAAGCCATATAGGCATATCAATAGGAACAGGTAAGCGAAGATGACTATATATAAAAATTAATCTTTATCCTGTTTTTGTTTTAGATTCAAACGGGAGTCTCGTAAAAGATAAGCATTACGCACGAGCGCTCTAGGCAGCTAGGCTGATGTTTGGATAAAGTCTAGCGTATCGTGAGCACGTGCAAAGAGATCTTAACCAAGGTGAAAATTAATGCAAGTGGCTCTGGCTACTTTAGCAAGGTTAAGGCAGTTAAGAGTTAGCTAACGAGCTCACCGACTCCGAGCTACCGTTAGGTGTTTTGCTTTTTTACATTCGTGCACATCATCTCGTCAAGTGAACTGCGCTCCAGTTGCCACACCGATATTATTCAGCATAAATTTCCAGCCTTTCGATAGAAGAACGACGAACTGCCCACGCTGGAATAATTCGGCGACCCGTTAACGCTAGTGGAATATAGGATTTTCTAGCTCTAATGGAAAAATTGGAAAAACTCAAGAACCTGTTTGTCCAGCGACCGGTTATCAGATCCGTTTCCTACCGATTATTAATAAGCAACATCCTCTGTCTCTCGATGTGCTATGACAGCGTTTGAACAAAGATTCGCCCAGGACTCTCAACTTCTTCGTGGTTATAAATTTGAGAAATTTGGATTTTTCCTCGTGGGCTCCATGCATGGTGCAACGAACGACGAAAGGATCTTCTGGACCAATTGGAAATTACAAAAGGACGATCGAAGTGAATCTGCCGAAGGAGACGAAAAACTGGACCCCGTTCATCGGAGTGAAGTTCCTCTCTGGAATAAAAGAAAAAATCGAGTAAACTCTCATGGGCCAAGGAATCGATTTCCGCGTGTGACCAATGGCCTTTGTTCTCAAAGTCACGTAAATTTTTTCCTTTGGAAATGCTCTGTACCGCTAAGCAAACCACGTTCCTTAGTCTAATTCCTGCGCCGGTGGCAAAGAATTCAGGAGTGACAACAATGTGACCTCAGATGTTACATGTATATACGTCAGCGTTTCACGAGCTACGTGCTGCACGTTACATGCTCTTTTACCAGTTTTCACTCTTTCACGATAGTCCCATAGAGCTAATAGCTCCCGTCACAAGGTCGAACTTCATCGATGGCTAACTGGTTCATAAATCCTGGAAAATATTCACCTTCTGTCTATGCCAGTTAAACATTACGGCATATAAGCAGCTTGCGAAAGTGCAGCGCGTTATTAAACTAATTCCCTTCAATTAGATTAAACTTTAACTGTACAATTACGACCGTGAAAGAATATCTCCAGAGGAATTCTTCAAATTCTTGTGGCTGTCTCTGAGTACCTATAAGTAGCCAGATGGATACCTGTACTATTATTACAATGAGTATACATATAATCATTTCCTTGCTATCACATCTAAAATCATTATGTATCCTGGGTGAAGGGTCAGGAACATTGACTGAAGTCATAGGAAGAAGCACGACAGGTGATCACCGACAGGTTTTAGTCATATGCAATCACGGAGCGTGTCTATGTATCAGTATACCATGGCGAGGCTTAAAATTGCGTCACTTTCCATTTTATACCGCATACCAATCAACCTGTTAGGCTGCGCGATCATTAAGTCATCTTTTACCTCTGAGAGGAAGAAATCGACTATTGATTCTTAGTTATTTAGTTATAATCAAGTGTATGATTTTGTACACAAAAGAATCACGCTCAACCTCTTCGGACAGATTGATCTCTCAATTTATTGTATTATCGGTAATTATCAATTTCATTTTATTTATCCTGCCAAATTATTTTCGAATGAATTTTTTTATTTTGGGATAAGGTATAGCAAATTAAATATATAAATTTTACGATGCAGTCAAAAGGTCAGTCGCAGTGGGTTTTTAATGTCCCGTGCACTGGTGCTATAACGTGTCTATCCAGTACCTCGTTGCAATAACAGAGCAGGATGGGCCTATTGCAATCTAGGGCACGTAACATTGCTAATCAAGGTCGACGGTCAATTGATTCCCAAGTTACTACCGTAATGCATAGAGTTTTCGATTTTCTCATGACTTCGTAGAATCATGAGATCTCAGACGCTGCGTAGAGAATCATGCGTGCTAAATGACCTGCGAGAACTTGGAACCGGTTCCTTTCAGCGATGTATCTTTGCAGTTACAATTTACCACGTGTATCTCGTTGCTACAGTATCGCAGAATAAATGCTGCTGGTCTTAGGATCGTTACACGATAATTCTCACGATTCGATCGGATAGACTCTGGTCATTAAAATGATCTTAAAAGGCTCTCGACTGGAATATATTATACAATGTAATCCAAATTTACAGTTGGTCAATTAGTCACTCCGCTCTCGTCATCAATCTCAATTTATTCTTGAATAGTAAACATATCACAGGATTAAATTGATAAGAACCAGGATCGACTTGTTAATGACTTGAAGTTTGTTACATAGAAACGATGAAAATAATCTCGGGTACGTAATACACAAAACTATACCCGGATGAAAACTACGACCAGACCTTGATGATCCTGATGGACGTCATTCAACAGTCCCTCCGGGCCTTATTGTCTGATGAATCATATCCGAAGTCTCTTTTGTGGGTTACATTATTCATCGGCAAATAATCAATCCTATCGATCGGTTTCCAATGCTATACGCCTGTTCCGTGACTTCTCCGTGAACAAGGATCTTCACGTGCCCGAGGGCAAGCTGGTAACGTTTGTTTTACACGAAGATCACTTTTTACTATGTTCTCTCCGGTTCGCCCAGTTTTTCCAAGATGCTCCAGCAGATGCCGTGTATGTTTCTGTGTGCTCCATTATATCTACCTTCTATAAACCAACCGATCTCCCCACTACTGCCAAGAGTTGAACGACCGGAAGAGGAACCCTAAGAAAAATTCAGACTCCTTTTATTATCTGGACCAGAAAGATACTCGCCGATTCTCTTCTCATTCTCTGTCTCTGACCTGTCGACACGCAAACCCACATTTTCCATAGGCCTTCCTATCTCTAGGGGATCCTGATCATCAGAGTCATCATTAGGATGTCTCAATGACTAGAGGCATACACGTCTACTACCACCCGGGATGACGATTTCAGTCGGCCATTACTGGTACCGCAAATCAAAATAAAAATGGAAGTTTCCTCTCGGATGAATTTGCTGCCAAACGACTTCGGATTTCTCAATCTCTCCATCTGATCTTGCACAGGGACTGAGATTAGGCCTCACTCGAAAATCCAGAATGAACTCATCTCTTTCTACCTATTTGGTACACGTATGCCCATCTTTATTCCTCTTTTGAACGGGCCCCTAGTTACTCCCAAATGAGGCCCCTCTACCTCCTTGCGTACACGGTACTCGAATTCTTGGACTTTTTGAACGACTTCTCGATGGAGATGCGGTCGACTCATTTCGGCAGAGAATTCGTTCCGTGCGAACTCAGGAAAATAAAGAATCGAAACGTTACCGTTAGCTTCACCCAACGACGGCCCATGATTATGGGAGCGCGGATGTTACCAACCGCTCTTGGTACTTGTGGTATCCCTGCTGATGCTCTTGGTGCCACCTTACCTGCTCCTCTGCTCTTCTGCTCCTCCTTGGTCCTTGGGACTGGCTAGCTGCTCTACCTGTTCTACAGTATTTATAGAACAGATCCTGGAATCGCGATGTAGGACATCTGGCGCATTTCTGTCTTGCCGCTTCGAAGAAAATTTCTTGAAATCTTACCGGAAATGATATTATTATTTTTCCTCTTCGATACGGTAGAATCTTTATTGATGCAGGTCAGTTTTTCAACCAGTCACTGAACCATGCAGGCGCGTAACGTTTTGCTGATGGTAATGAGGGTTCCTCTGTACTTTCTATTGGGACTGTTATGATGTTTGTTATGTCGATCTGTACTTTGAATTTTTCCATTGTTACCTCAGGCACTTTTCCAGTGAACTGCTTTTACGTATTGCCTGGGCCTCAATTTTCTGCCCTGGGCTATTGGGTTTCGGGCCCACGACTCTTTCACTGAAGATTACTCCATTCGGCCTAATGTAATAATCGGAAAATGTTTGATATATAGATAGACATTTTCGTGAGGGTTGCTTAACTAGTCGACGTCATTTTCGAATATTCACTAGAGCGACACTCGCCTATATATTAGGCGGCTGTCAAATTTGAAAAGCATTAGTTTACGAAACTTAGAACCATGAAGTTTCTACTCCTGGGACTTGTCTGCGTGCTCCCATTGGCCGTACTTGCCAGTGAGTCTTCGGCTTCCGCTTCTAGCAGTGCTTCCAATATATCCGGCGGACAACATGGTAATTAAAAATTTTTTCTCTTCTCCTCCAATACGTATTAATTAAAATAGCTGATGTACCGTTTCGTTGAATTAAATGTATGTCTTGTTGCAGCAGGAAGTGCAGCACACAGTTCTGCTACAAGCTCAGCAGGTGCTGCCAGCAACAGAGCTTTGGCTGGTGCTGCTGGTGGAACCTTTGGCTCAGTCTATAACGGAAATCCGTTTTTGAACGGACAAGGTGTTCTCGAAGGATCCACCTCAGGCTCCAGTTCCTCGAGTTCAAAGTCCGCATCTAACGCAGAGAGTTCTTCGTCGTTGAACTTCGAAGGATCTTCGGCAGGTTCTAGTAATCTTCTTGGAGTTCTCAGTGGTTCAGTTACAACCGGAAATGCTGGAGCAAAATCGAATGCTCATGCTAATTCTAACACTCAGGCTAATACGAATGCCAATCAGCAACAGCATGGAAATCATCAAGCTGGCGCAGTTGCCAATGCAAACGCAAATTCTCATAACAATGCTCAGGGCTCCGAATATCAGAATAATCAAGCCAGTTATCAACAGAATCAACAAGGACAGTCCAACGCCAATACTTTGGCTCAGCAAAGTGGATCCCAAATTCAGGGTTCAGGTGCCATCACTAATGCTGGTCACAGTGAGATCAAAGGTAAAAATGAGAATCATGGAAATGACAATCTCAAAGGCAAGATCACTCATTACGCTCAAAGTGGACCGGTCGTTCACATAGTTTACGCTGACAATGATCAATCCAATAACGCTGATGGTGCTAATGAAGGATCTGGATCTACCGATGCTGCTGGATCTGTGGCGTCTCAGGTGAGTTCAGATATATTAAATGTTGAACTAAGGCTTGACATTTTACACTGAAAAAAAATTAATATCTGGTTCTTTCTTTTTTGATACAGGGTCAAGTTGGCAATCAGGCTTCTCAGTCCCTTGGAAATGCTGCATCAGGTATTTCCGGTAATACTCAGGGCTCGTTGAATTCGAATGCAGGACACACTGCTACTTCTGCCAGCAATGCTAACTCTAATGCCAATGCCAATGCCAATTCTAATGCCGGTGGTGGTTTCGCAACTGGTAGTAAATCTAGCAGCTTGTTCGGTGCAAATGGAAATGCTGCAGCCTCCGCAAACGCTGGCGCCGCCGCATTCTCAGACGCCGGTGCGGCTGGATCTGCAGGCGCTACTGCTCAGGCAACATCAAATGACAAAGCAGGCGCATCCGGAAGTTTCAAATTTAACGCAAGTTCTAGCCACTCCGAATCATCCAGTAGCAGCTCTTCTAATTCCAACAACGAGTCCTTCAATTATCAATTTAAATCATAAATAATGTAATTTTGAAATTTAAAAAAGAAACTTCATTAATTTTTTGTAATGCATGTAACCCGATGTCGGTTCATCAATAATCCAATAAATAAATAAAAGATTAACGCTATTTATTTAACAATATATCAGTTTATTTTCTGTTTAAGAAAATCTTATAAGCAGTTTCTACATAATAAACACTTTAATGAGTATTGACAAATTTCATTCTATTAAAGCTTGTGGTATTACAAATGCTTTTCAAACGTTACTTTCTCTGAGACTATTGCGATGAGTATTTTGGAAATCACTTTCCCCTGAAACAATCATGGGTTGCTCAGTTTTATGAGTTTCTTGCAAAACATAAATAAAATTGCTTACCAAGACGATGCGGAGGCCGAGGCTTGTGCATAGGATCCACCTCCACCTCCACCTCCACCTCCACCTCCACCTCCACCACTGAAAAATAAATTGTGGAGTTAGATAAATATTATCAATAAAAAATCATCAACTAATCCACAATCATCTTACCCTCCGCAAACGTTACAACTTCCGCCGCCATTCGAAGGCTGATGATAATGTTCACCACCACTTGGTCTACCATAGCCGCCATTGTATGGTACTATAGAAACTGGTATCACTGCTACAGGTACACCACCACCGTAACCACCACCGCCTCCGCCATAACCGCCGCCACCATAACCGCCGCCACCATAGCCACCTAAAAAAAAATCACGCATGGTTTTTTTTTAATTTTGGGAAGAGATCACTTCTTATGAAAAAAATATTCATTCCGCTCATTGCACCTTTGCCACCCTTCTTCTTACATAGTAGGCAACGCTTCCTTCGGATCTTTTTCACCTCAGCCTTCATCTTCCCTTTCATCTTAATATCCTTCGTATCAGGATTAACGAATTTCGTTTCCCCATTCTCTTCAACAATCCTTTCAACTTGATATCCTTCGTCCTCCAAGTCCTTGGCGAGATCATCCAGGTTCCGTGGTTCTTCTTCATCGTCCTCGATAACCAACAATACCGATGCTAGTGGTCCTGCCAAAAAGTTATAAGATTAGACTCAGAGTCGTTTACATAAACCTTCAAAATTTAAGTGCACCTACCTATAATTTCCGGTTCCTCTTCGGATACCAGACTTCCCTCCTCCCCATCGGTCGAACTTGAAGTTGTATTCCTCACCGCGTAAAGATTTATGAGATAAACAAATCCATGATGCTCCTCATCTCCCACTAGCGGTGGCTTCAAATCCGTAGCAAGTGTGATGTCATTTGCAGAAGGTACAGTAGTCTCTACTGGAAATAAAAAAATTTATAATTAATATTATAATCGATTATATTTATAATCAATCTTTTTTAGCCAAACTTACCGGACTCAGTTATTAACGGAGCAGCAGCTGTTAGCAAGACAGTGGAGATGAGCAGGAAACTCAGTATCCCGATTTTTGTCATCTTATCTCTAAATGCAGATCCAGAGATCCGCCGATGCACTGCGTAAGGATCTTTGACTCAGCCGCTTTTATAGCCAACGATTCTTCCACATGTATAATACCTGGAAAGTTGCATAACTGGAGAATCAAGTAAATAACCATGCATACGAAGGATGATCAATTGTCATCGTACGGTTAGTAGAATCGAATATTATTTCAATTTTGACATTTTTCTTTCATTCACTAAGGCATTTCTCCGTGGGACACCCGGTATGCATCCCAGGTCAGTCATCGGTTCCATCCACAGAGTTTCGTGCACACGGGGAATGACGGTTTGCGGTTTTCACAGTGCACCATATGCGGTTCAGCAAACATCATCAGGCCCTGCGTTCACCGACTTGCAATTCCGAGGAGAAGTTTACGTTCCAACTTACATGGAAGCCAACAGTGAAGCACCTTGTTTTAAGTTTTAAGTGCGAGAATGACGTCTTCAATTTTTTGTGACTACGTCACTCTACATGCATTTGGATGCACATCACGTGGCTGGTGCTTTGCCACTCCTTGTTATTTTATTCGAATCTATAAAAGAATTGTCTGCCTTTTAATCGTGATATTTTGTAGTTTCTATAATTTTCATTTATTTTATTCTATAAGTCCTTCGGCTAGGACAATGGCAAGTTTAATTAATGAAATACTCTAACGATATTTCTTCTTGTAATCTACGCAAGAACTCTTCTTCCTGTTCACTGTAGAATGTGAATAGCATTTAGCCTTGAGTATCTGTGTGAACGTGATGATATTCTATAGTACCATGATTACTTTTGTGAAAGAAATTATAAAGCGAGAATATTCCATAGGAAAACGTGCCTAATGATGATTGCGATAATGGTCATTAATTAGAAAATAAAAAATACGGCACGTATAGCCTTAGAGCCTGGTACACTACACTCTGTCCATTTTTTTTTAGTTTTTAGAATCTGAACCATGGAACCCTCTTCTTCGTAGCAGCTCCATGAGAAACTTAGTTGTGAGAAACTATGACGTTAAAACGCTAGAGCCTAATTATCTCGAACAATGGGTTCATTAAAATTTAATAATAAGATGCATCGGGGGATTTTCAGGTCTCCCTTGTTTTCTATACTAGGAAATCGATCTCGCCAATGCCTAATCGACTGGCCATTATTTGAAATTATGGATTAAAAATATTTATTTGTAGAACGCCTATAATTAATAATCATTGTTTATCGATTCACCAGTTCTTGGATTCTAAGTATTGTATATATAAGTGTTTACGTTTATTCTTACTCGCTTACTGATGTCTCAGCATCGCTACAGTGTAATGAATCGATCATTGAATCATCCTGTAGAATAATCTCACTCAGCATTTACGTTCAGGATGATTTATTCTTTACATAAAGAGAAACGAATGTGCATCCAAGAGCAGGGTCAGTCTGCTTGCGTTGCATCATTTTATTTTCATCCCTGTATACAGTCCAGTTGCAGTTGCATACAGGATCTGAGCTCAGAGATTTTTCCATGACGATTAAATCGAGTAGAGAAATACAACGTCCTGCGTATCATTAACTGTTTTGTATGCATATGTAGACTTGCAGTTACAGTGTCCTGAGCGATCATACCTATACGATGAACCAAACAATATAAGTTCTTCCAGAAAAAGCAAAGTATTATTAGACATTGTTTTTGAATACACAAAATAGTATTTTCAATTTACTGTAGAACAGAGGTACGTGCCTGCGAGTCAATTGCTTGTGTCACGTGTATATGAATAATTGAATAATGTTAATGTAAACTTTTTGCTTTGCATGTAAACAGTTTAATTTTTCAATATGATAAACATATTAGTCTCTCTTTTAGGTGAACTGTGGACGTTGAGCCGTTTCTTTTAAGTATTGCCGCCTACAAGCTGCAGGGTAAGTCAAAATATGATAAGATTAATTTTTAAGTGATTTAAGTAAACATGTATCTACTACGTAATATTTATCTATGTACAATATTGTGAGTCAACATTGGACTGTGTAATCTATAGCGGTTAGTTTGAGAGAATGTAGCCGTAGGCTAAATTTCCAAAAAGTGAAATGCGGAAACACTGCGTTGACTAACTTTATAAAAATGATTGCAGTCCATCAGTGCATCCAGTGCATCGATCGAGTGCAGATTTATTACCGATGCTGGATAAGAAAGCGGTCCATGAGTTCGATAGTTGACTGAGTATAAATAGGGAAGACATGTCCGTGTATTTTGTGCCGCGCCGTTCTGATATTTAGAATATATATCTATATATAACATTTCAATGGCTACAGTCTATCTGTAAGGGGTGTAGGAACCCTCGCTCGCGTGACACCATATCCCATAAGATGTCCAGTTTCTGCCTCTTCAGTGAACGGTTCGATCGACCGTGTCGGTAAATAAGATTTGATCAATCTCTTAATTACCATAGCTTCTCCTAGATGTCACTATCGATTCAACAATGGGATTCAACCTATGTTTTAACCTTCAACTTACTCAACCTTCACCTACTTATCCGGATTTACTTGGCCGGTCTTATGTCGACTTCGTCGCGCCAGCGTATTGCATATATGCCATTGAAATAAACATGACTTAATATCGCGCAAACAGTCCGAGAGAAAAATTTCAATTTCGTTCTTATTCGCAAAATCAAATTCTCCTTTTTTTCTTTCATTCTTTCCTGCGTGTATTAATATTATAATAAATACTGGCATTCATTCATCACTTCACCGTGAACACTAATTTACCTAGAAGCTAATTTCTTAGAAGACCATTCACTGCCAATAGGACAGTCGGTACAATTAAAATGATATTACGTAACTTGTCTGTAATTACCGAGGTTTCTTAATTGGCTAACGTCCTTTATTTCTTCAAGGTGCAAATCACTCATCTTGATTTTGCGAGTCAGCAGACTTGCAAATTCTCACGACTTCTTGAACTTTTCGGAACGATCTTCATTTTGAATAACTTATATGACAGCTGTACATTCGTCTCGTTAGCATAAATATTTAAAAAATATTTTAAAAAGTCAGCTATGAAAATGAATAATTTATAATTATTTTTTTTTAATATAGATAAATAATAAATTAATTAAATATCAAAAAGTTCAGCCACGGAATCGCTAATTTCAGTGATAATAGTATCAACTGGATTTCTGTTCTTCTTCTTTGCTCTATTCTCTTGGTTGTCCCTTACTGGCTGGCTCCTGACAAATTCTCTTGGAATATCTTGATTCCTCTCGGCAGGAAATCTGACGAAAGAAACGGAACCTGCATTTGCAGTGCCATGGACCATTCCAGTTCCACTGGCCTGATTGTTAACTTGTCCTCTCGAATTTTCTCCCCTATTACCGGAAGTTGCACTGCCCACAGACTGTCCGTTTCCTTGGGAACTTCCGGAAATTGCACTGGAACTAAAACTTGCATCAGTTTGTCCATTGCCGTTTTGCCCAAGTGCTGCCGAGGCACCCTGTGAGAATCCTTGAGCATTTCCCGACGTCTGGACTTGATTCGAGGTGGATGAAAATGGGCCATTAGGTCCATTTTGACTTTGGGATGATGATTGACTAAAAGAAAATCCATTTCCCATTGACGACGCACCGGAACTCGCGGATGCTGCGGAGATCTGTACTTCGGGTCTCTCGTTAGCCAAATTATTTCCGCAAGCAGAATTTGAATCGTAGTAATTCGCAAATTTCGAATTGGAAGCCTGTCGACGTGATTCTGAATTTCCGCAATTTCTCACCGGCCAAACTGGTCTGCCTGGTCGTGGTCCACGCTGCCCGTGATTTAGAACGTGAATTTCTGGCTTACGGTTTTCCCATCTACCACTTTGCTCGACTTCAAGTCGAATTGGCCCTCTTTGACTATTCGCCACCCATTTTTGTGGCCGCTGACCAGTCACGAATGTCGGGTTATTTGATGACGGCACCGACGGTGGTCTTCGATGATGATCAAAATCATGGACCTCGTAATTCGGACCAATATTGGTCCACGTTGGTCTACCTTGTCTATGTCCAGCGTTTTGAAAAGCTGTCGATTCCGCACCGGATGACGCTTGCCCATTTCCTGCAGCAGATTGAGCACCGGATGCTGCGCCAGATGCAGAATTTCCAACACTAGACTGCGCACCACTTATAGCCTGTCCATTTTCTACTTTTCCATGAGACGAAGCATTCGCTTCCCCAATACTGAACGAATTGCTATTGGCCTCGGAAGTGCCCCCGAATAACGGGTGATTCAAATTGAACGCATTAGAATCCGCAGCGGAAATTCCAGAAAGTCCCGCAGAAAACGAAGCGGATTGACTCGCTGAGAGAGCCGATCTAAAAAAAAAATAGTTGATTCGTAAAATCAATTTTCTTCCCCTCTGAATAAAAAGGCCTGTTCGCATGAATAAACCTACCCTCCGTTTACAAAAGATCCTTCAGCCTGACTCGCACTTTGCGACAGACTTACACCATCATGACTCCCACCGAGAGTCAAAGAGTGCGAATTCCTGTCGCCAGCGCTCAATGAAAATGTCGCTGAAAATGGAAGAAATCTGGCCTGCGGCGACGAATCCTTAAGGCGGCCTTTCCCTGCCGGTTCTGGCGTCAATTCCGGTGGCGTGTTCCAACGCCTCTCGTCCTCCTCGTTGAAGTGGATACGATCGTCTATTGAAAATTCAAAAATTAAAATAAAAAGAATTTGTTTCTCTTTCCATGGTAATACTGCGCATTAAATATATTTTGATTTGTCATCGGACTTTATTTAAGTTTGCTACACTGCGACACTTGTACCAACTTATCCTCGCCTCATCGTTTGTTTTTCATCGCGAAATACTGGTTCGCCTTTACCTTTAAATGCAACTTCTACAGTCTCGAAAGACATTTCTTCGAGAAACGCGGAGTCTGACACTGACAGCTAAGTCCACGTGGGCTTTTTTGACAGCTCAATAACAAGTATGTATACACCAATGATTTTTATTATTGCGTTGCGCCTGTGTGATTTTTGACGATTAATAATTCTTACCCGCGTACGAGATAAGCCACGTCACTGATAAGACACAGAATATTATCTTGACTGTACACTTCGCCATGACTGAATGAGGTCTGAGCAAAGCGGTCGGAAGCCCTGCTCTTTTTTAACACGTGTACTCGACCTTAACAGACCTTATTAAGATTCCTGTTGCGTCTCACTATGTAATAGCTTTATTCGTTATTGCCGTGCAGTCATTCGATGACGCCTCTTTAAGAAATCGATACCTATCGGTTTGGCATTTTATTGATCTTTAAACTTACCTTTACTCGCTACGTGGGACGACGGTTGATAATTATTTTCGAAAATTCTGAAAGCTTTGCTGGGATATCATTTCATACAGTGTTTTTTCCCCCATTGGCGGACTATGCAACTGTGGAAATTAATTAGCAATATTTAATCGATGGTATTGCATACTGACAATGAGTGACGATCGAGGTCCTTGAGGATTCCCGAAGTATTATTGTGACTGGGCTAAGGCTGACTTAAGTAACTATTTATTCGGAATTGATAGACATGAGTGGACTTAGATCCGGGTTCAATTATTATATTCATTCGTTACGATATGTGGAATTAATAATTGCTTCGCTTAGTTTCGATACATTTATTTACGTATACATAGTATATTTTATATCACACGACGTACAGTTCTTCCTTTCCATTAGGAAGGATTGAGTTATATAAAAAAAATTATTTAATTCAGTAAATCGTAATAAATTTTTCATCTATCCTAGAATCGTTAGGCATTTATTTTTTTAGGGGGCTCTTCCGGTTTCTTCTCTTCGGTCACTTCCGGTTCTTTAATTACTGGTTTTTCGTTACCGTCGTCCTTCATCGTATCGGTTTCATCCTTTGTGTTTGTCGCAGTAGGAGAACTGACACTTGGTGTGGATGGGACTTTATCCTTTTGGGGCACCTCTTCTTTTTCACCCTTGGAAGTCGTCGGGACACACATTGGCTTCTCCTCCTTTTTTATTTCCGGGCAGGGAGCGCATCCTTTGGTTGAAGGACCTGTATGAAAAATCTTGTCAGCTTCCGCCACCAGAGGATTCGATTTAATTTGTTTATTGAGCGACTCGAAAAATGCGTAAGGAGTGCTTTTCTTATTTTCATTGGTCTTCTCTAAATGAGTGAGCGTTTTAAAAAAATTTTTGTTTTTCTCAAAATTATGAAGCACGTCATGTACTTTTTCAAAGTTTTTTGTTAATTTTATATGCTCCATGCGACTTCCATTTTTGTCTTTATTATTTGACAGAAATTCACCAAAGATATGACTAGGTCCGACAGGACTAGCTTGACCGAAGCGAAGAGCGCTTTGATCATCAGTATCTTGAGTAGCATTTTGATTTTGAGGAGATACTTCAGTATCTTTAATTTGAGGTCCCTTAGAATCAGGACTAGAAGGATTACTGTAACTACTTGCGAGACCTTTCCAATTACCCGAAGGATCCTGGATACTGCTTTTGTTATTATCAGTAAGGACCGGGGTAGATTCTTTCTCTTGGTGGAAATTCTGATAAGATTCCTTCGGAGCTTCAGGAAAATTGTTTCCCTCGGTTGGATTAGTAATCGGCACTAGACCCCCAAGATTGGATTCAGTCAGCATAATCGTATTAGTCGACCCAGTGTTAGTCTGGTCCTTTCCATAATCCTGAGATATTTTAGTAAGAGGATCGTTAGTGATTAAGGCACGTGAAGCGTTCTGGGATATCGGAAGGCGCTTATTAGTTGGATCCTTGCTCTCAATTTTCAAAAAACTTATCCCGTCTCTCTCGCTCTTTTTTATATCCGAATTTCCCAAATTCTCCAAAGACCCCAAAGACTCATTTTCACTGGATCCAGAATCATCCGTCGTTTCGTGAGCCTCGTCAACTTTTACCGATTCCATGGATTCTGAATCATTACGATTCTCTATCGCGTTTGATCTGCCCCCAGTTGGCTCACCCTGTTGTAATTTCTTCATCAGCTCCACAAGTTCCTTTTGCTTCTTCTCCAGAGTATCTAACCTCTTCTTGACCAAGCTTTCCTCGTCGTCCTCGTCCTTGAAGAAGCTCCAAGAGAACGAAGGCAGGGACCTGGATGATCCGGAATAGAACCAACCGGACCTGGGATCATTTTTGTTAATCTCGTATTGTTTCTCCGAATACAGTTGAGGTCGGATGCTGCGACGATCTCCTGAATTTCATAAAATTCACACAGTACTCAATTTTCCAAATTTACATACAGCGTCTTGAATTTTACCTTAAATTTACTAAACAAAAAACTTACCCATGACCTGGGCCCGTTGCACCATCAGGCCTAGGACAGCGAGATACAGCACTGTCTTTAACATCTTATCCAGTGGATTCAGGTGCAGCAATTGTCAAGGTCCAGACCTAACTGAGGTCCTGGTGCATCCCGGTACAGTATATATACCATCCAGGTGCACTGGGCATTACTGGATAACCATTAGGTTAATGGGAAGGCCCTATCTGAACCTATCTCCAAGTGACAGGGTCCAGTCCCGTTAGTGCATTGTCGGTCCCAGTCTGTAAACTGACTCGGGCCCCAAAAAGTCTTGAGCTTACTTACTTACGTTAAAAAAAAGAAGAAAAGAGCCTACCCAAAAGTGTCATCCACCATAAAACTCCCTACTGGATCTTAGAATTCCTCAAGAGCTTCTAGACGCTGTTTACAGGGGTTAAGGACCCCGAAGTTGATCCTGAAGAATGATTAGAAGTGTCCAACCGTATATTTCCTATTCACACGGGACCTGAGACTCTTCAAAGACCACTGGACCAACTCCTCTTTGGTTAACGTCAGTCTCGGAAGACCCAGAGACTGGGACAAGTGTTGGTGCAGTTTGCTCGAGCATTTTTTTTTCCTTTTCCTTCTCCTTATTCCTTTTTTTAATTATGCCCCAAAAACCGGTCCCACCAGACTACGCTCAAAATTGTAGCCAGCGCTACTACCGTCGGCTTTTATTACAGTCTTGAAAAACAATGAATTAGTCGGTTTCCAAAGTGGAAGAATCTTCCGGGGAAGGTAAGCAACTTTCGAGTGGGTATTCCCAAGGTGGCGTCAGCTAATCAAAACAATAACTTATCTACATATTACGAGTCGATTATTCCATCGATTAGTGCGCGAGGCTACGATTGTGTAGCCAATCGTGATTCTTCGTATGATTTGGGACACCCGGTGGGAGTAAATTATTAATTTATTCTTTTTTTTTATCACGTGGGTTAATGCCCTGAACAGTTTACCACGTGGGTACTACTTTCTTCTAACTACCTGCGTGACTCTCTGAGTAAGTTTTATTTGTCTTTGAAATATCGAGGATGGTTTTACTTGAATAAAGAGATTAGCATGATTTTCTAAGTCCAAGAAAAATAGTAGAAGATCACGTGTTAATCAAATTCCACGAAATTTACTCAATTGGCATCAATTTGTCGATCGCGAGAGATAAGCGATCGATCGGTTCAATTGCGCTTGATCGATTGAATTGCTATTGGTGATTATCGAGGTCAAAGGCAAACAAACAATTTACCTAGTTTACTAGTTATTTACCGTGAAGTTAATCAATTCCTGTTATTTATTCACACGTTACTATCCACTTATCAGTCAAAACGATCGATCATCTTGAATAAACCAGGATACGCGATTTCAATCATCAGGAATCATGTCACGATCTCTCAGGTGCATCATCCTTAATAGCAGTCATGATTTCTAGTGGATATCAAACGACGAATGATGAAAAAAAATCGATGAAATTATAAATTTTTGATAAACAGTAAAAAATCATTCGATTTTCAGTGGGTGACGCTTATATGGCAAAAATATTAATGACGGCAAAGAAAATTATTAATTGATTATAAGCCTGTAATTAACCACATGTCAATAACCGATTATCCACGCTCGATTAACGATTAATCTAGATATGCATGGCTTTGGTTTTATTCCTGAATCGGTTACATTCTTTTTTTTTTTCTTGATCTTCGTCTACGACGCTCGAGTCAAGTCATAGGGTAATTCCAGGATGAAATTAGCACGTGTCTGTCAGTCTTATATTATACTAATGAGACGCGAATTCCCTTGGGTGTTTTTCATTGGCCAATTTAGAATTGTTCTTATCTCTGAATGATGATCGTGAGAAAGGATCGTTTCGTCTTGACGTTTCCTACGTCTTTGCCTAAGCTGACCTTGGCAATGATCTTGTCACGACTATAACTCTCGAAGATGATGCCGTCATTCGAAATCATTCCTCCTATTTAAATACCGAATCCCGACTGTGTTTATTAATATGATATATTATCAGTAATTTCTCAGAACATCAAACTCCACTTGTGATAACCTCGTGCAGATAAAATACGCGTATTTAAAAAAACATAAAAAATCTTTCCCTTTAAGCTTCCAAGAATCTCGTATTACATCTTCTTATCTTAATCGATCTTGTGTCAGCGTTTAAATTCGTATGATATTATATGTATGTGTGACTGCAGTAACGTAAGCGTTAAATTTTTTCTTTGCAAATCGCATGATGTGTTCGACCCGAATCATCCGGTGTATACATATGTCAAAAATAGTTATTAAAAAACCTGAGAAGAGGTTTGGGGCTTGGAAGAGGTAATCGTGTGTGACATGTGTGTAAAGCGTAGGAGGGGGCCGATATAAATCACGTGTATGTACAGTCAGAGTCAGATTTTTTTTCGACGTGTTTCCTACGTACAACTTTTGAGGAGCGAAGGAAGATAGGAAATTGAAAAGAAAAACAAAAAATAAGAAAGAAATAGATAACTATGTTATCTGGGAAGCAGATGAGTTTTATCTATACTTACAGCCTCTTCCAGGAAAACAAACTAGACACGTCATTGTCGAAATATGCGAAAAAGTATAGATTATGAAAATTCGGTAAGGAGGGTTCGGACGAATTTTTCCAAAAATTTAATAATCTATGGCGCAACGACTGTCGATCGGGATTTTCCAAAATTTTCAAAGTGACGTCCGTGCTCGTTTAAATTTGAAGATGAGGAATTTGTAAAAATTACGGAAAAGTTCTTACACCGAAAATTGGTCGATCAGCTGATATATTCTTTCGAATCTTTCTTTCCCGTTTTATTGATTTTTGGGCCCAAGGCCGTAGATGGGGGGAAGGGGCCTGATGGGCGTTTCTTGACTCTCGGCGATCGATAGGTGACTGTCGGCTTGTGTCGAGAGTAGTTTTTACCACGGTACATCGCATTCCGAAGATCCGCGAGGGAGAGCCTGGAGGCTACAACTCGAAGCCATCCGAATCCTATATAAGATGATCGCTACGCCTTCGAACTTAGTCATTCTCATACGAACTGCGCGGCTACAAAGAACAGACAAGGTTTTACGTAGAATTTCGTGAAGAAGACCTTTGACCTTTTTCATTTACATCGATCCTGCGCATCCCGTACAAGGATCAGGATGGGAGTGAGGATTTGTATCCTGTTGACAGTTCTCAGCGCAGTTGGTACCCTGTCTGAGGAAAGGCTACCACAGTATAGACAAGTGCGAAGTAAGTCAAGCTACAGCAACAATTCTATAGAGAACCCGATCTTGTATCGTGAACCAAGACGTAACGTGTCAACGAAAAATATTAACTTTGAATTTTGAATATTCATTTTTCCCCCATTATTTTTTTTTTCACTTCCATATATACCCGGCACTGATAAGCGTCGGGCTCGGTGCGATTCGACGTTTCTAATTGCTTCTCCGACACTAATCTGTTACCTGGAAAGGATCGATAAGGAATTTTAAAAGCCTCAAGGCCGTCAGTCCGCCCTGTCAACCTGTGGACGATCGTTAAACGTAAAAATAAAATCGTCCAACGTGCCTCCCGACAATACAGGATTATGTAAAGTATGTGAGGCTTGTCACACGTGAGAAATCTCATGGCCTCGTTTATTTGTGACCTGCGCGTTGGTCACGTCATCCTCTTGGGTTGAACCTGACGACACCAGACGAATGATAGTTTGAAGATTAGAGATATTAGATTGTTCAAAGGAGAAGAGGCATTGAGGATAGCACGAAAAGATTAAACGTCAATGTTCATGAACTAACGACCTCCTTTTGCTCAGTACCTTATTGCTATCTGCTAATAAAAAGCTTCTTATCAGACTTCACCGAGAAATCCGCTGGTCTGATCTTCATGGAAGCGTCCGGGTGACACTTATCGCAGCTGTGAGAATAGGCCATTAGAATTTAGTTGAAGTATCCAGTATTTATGATATGCAGGTAAACAGGATGTCGAAGAGAAATATTTGGATACGGTTGGCTGGTGTCTCCTTTGAGTAGGAATCGTCATGGTCGTTAGCGTTAATTCTGGGTCTTTTCACGTAAACCTGTATCGCTGAAAGAGATCCGCCCTTGAAGATGATACCGCTAGCATACATGTACAATTATTATTTTTTTGTGAAACGTGGAGAAAAGTTTCTTAAATAATAATGCGAATCGAACGTAGACGAGTGTCGCGCTGAATAGGTCCATACAATGTGTCGTGAGCTCATCAGATTTAAAAATTCCAAACTGATGTCACTTGCGTTTCAGCCGAAACTTAAATATTCCGCGTGCGTCTCAATTGTTTTTAACGGAGGCGAATTCCTGCGTTTTTCATCCTTTGACTCGTGTTTCCCTTTTGTTTTATTGCCTTCAAAAGGTAGACAGCCATTCCCCAGTCTCGCACTGAAGGATCTTTTCGCCGATGAATTGGACGTAGAGGGTCCGAGTTTTGCGACGAAGCCACAAAAGCGTGACGTCAGCCACGTTTTAAGCGGAACTGCCAAATCGCCATCTGGCGCAGCTTCCGGTTCGGGTAGCTTCGCAAGCTCCGGTAGCTTCGCCGGAAGTTCGTCTTCCTTCCCTTCGAAGTCAAGTGTTGGGACGCAAGGTGGATACACTGGTAGTGGAACTGGGGCAGGTTACGCAGGCGCTGGTACAGGTAAGTGGTGGAATAAAAAAAAATAGAAAACAAAATGGGTGGGAAAAAATATTTTTGAAATTTTTTTTAAGGTGGCGGATCAGGGTACTCGGGTGTAGGAACCTCCTACAGGCCCAACTCGGGATTCCAGGATTATTATTCAAATCAAAATCAAGCCTCCTCTTATCCTTATTATCCTCCGCAGAATACTGTACCGTATTTCGGGCCGGGATTTGATTTCCAAAATTTCCTCCAGCAATATTTCAATAATCTTCAAGCGCAGCAGGAAGCCTTCCAGGCTCAGCTTCAAGCGCAGCAACAAGCGTGAGTGACGACTTCTTTAATCTTTTCTAATGTGATTTCTTTTTTATTTTTTAATTTCTTTGTTGCGGCTAAAAGGAATTAAAATCATCTTGAGCACTTTAATCCTTTACTTTCATTCCTGGTGGTGGTTCGATTTCCATTTCGCTTTATTCTTCGACATCCAGTGCTGTATCCTCCTGGGCAGGCTCCGGTGCTTACATGAAAAATCCTGATGGAACTATCGATCCAAACGCTAGAGTCTATTCCTATAGTCACTCAACGCCAGGAATGGCCGTAGCCACGTCGGCTGTTCAATCCGATTCTGGCTACGGTGGATCCTACAGTTCGTCCCGTGGGAACAGGTGATGGTTTCCTTATTCCTTATAGATAACAGTTGGCCAGAAACTGAACTCTGGATTAAACTCTTATCAGATTCTTCGAAATGAACAACCGACTCGGCTACGGATTCCCATACGCCCAGCAATTCCCGAATACCTATGCAGGTAATCCTGGATCAGGATTTGGAGGAACTGCTGGAGGATTCGGTGCACCTGCAGGAGGCTACAGTGGATCCACCTCAGGATCAGGACCTCACGTAGCAACAGCCAGTGCCAACCTGGGACCACAGGGTGGGCATCAATCGGCCAGTATCAGTCCAGTAAGTTTTTCCCCTTAATTATCTAATTAGCGCAATGGAAATTTTTATGTTGATATTTTCTTCAATCAGGCTGCTCCGGGAATTTTCTCACGTTTCGGTGAAAGCGTTCCACCGCCTTCTGGAAACAGTTTCGGAGTCTTCACCAGCTCTAGCTCTGGACACTCGGTTGGTCCGGATGGCAAGGAAACGTCATACAAATCTGCCACTACGGGAGTCAATGACAATGGAAAAGTTTCATACCATACTGTACGTGATCCTTAAGCCGTTTTCACACCAAAAGCACTCACTGACAGTTTAAGAATAATCGCACGAATTATCGCTCCTCCAATTTATCGAAGAATTGGTATATCATTATTGTGATGTCCTGTGGTCGACAGGTGACTGCTTATGTATTTTGTACGTATATCATGACGCAATCAGGAATAACGGAATTACGTATAAATTATGGGCACGTGAAAATAGCGTGACTGTTACTGGACTTTTTTTATATTTATTTGGTATTATTTGTATTGCTATGTACTATTAAAGAAGTACGCTGGCGTCACGAGTCGTTCTTTTTTTTATTAATTTATTATGTAAAATAATATATTTTTCAAAAAAACATTCCTCTGCCCCTCCCTTGCCCTGCCCATTTTCTACACTCTCCAGTATGTAACTTTAATTATGAGGCAAGAAGTAAAGTTCTGTCAGCTCATTTCCTGTCAGTTTCCAGAACACAGGGGCGTCACTCGATAAGTTAGAATGTTAAAGAAAATGAAGTCTGTATGCTTTTGCCACCCCTGTACCTCGTAATTAAACCATCCCTTTACCAGAGAGTACCCAAGCGTAACCACCCCTCCTCCCCATTCTTGAAAGAGATCCCATCTCCCTTCCAATTTCTTTCCACTTCCAATTCTCCAACCCCCAAATTCACATCAGGGATTAGCTCCATCGCGATAGAACAAAAAGTATTTTGTTCATTTACCCTGAAAACGATCCATTCGTATTTTACTCCTGACTGCTCTTGGTCCTGCTAAGGGGTGGCTCTATTTTATCATCCACCGGAACCCTCTTTGTCGTCCATGTTCTGCCAGCTGTCTGTGGTCCTTTGAAAGGGTGTTCCAAATTGCGGGGGTGGTGCCAGGATGCTTGCGGTGTCAGATAAATTTTTGGCATATGATACCAGGATTCGAAATCAGCAGAGTCCTGTCTGTGAATAGGAACCTGAAAAGGGCGGAGAGTAAAGAAATGAAATATGGCTAAAAGCTTTTTCAAATTTTCCATAAGACCAAAATTTTCATTTCTGTCCTTGTACCTTACCTGAGGGATGTTGTTGTCAAAGTAATGAGGATGAAGCGGAAGTGGCTGCTCCAAAAAATGGAAGGCAGGAACTTGGTCGTAATTTCCGGGATTCTGAATTCCGTCGATGACTGGCACGTCATCGATTTTTGAATTTTTTTTTATTTTTGTTACGACACTCAAGTGTACGTCAGTCACCAAATTTCCATCGGCATCCGGATTCGTAGTTACTCGTACGTTGCAAACGCCGTTTTTACAGGCATTCTCATCGGAACCTGTTTCATTGCTATTAACAATAATGTGAATATTATTCACAACTGTTGGTTTACTCGTGGATGGAATATCCTGAAATATTTAAAATCTCAGAAATTGTTTCTTCTTTTCATAAATTTAGACACATGACGAAAGCATCTGTTTTGCATCGATGCTGTATTTTCTACTCGTTTGAACACCCTTATTCAATGACGTCGCTTCGACCACCAATCGCCGTTTGAATTTATGGCGACTACAAAATCACAGATATTTATGAGGCGTCATTTTCGAAATGACTTCTCAAATCCCCTTTAAACTCTTTTATACCGGCAGTTTCATTTTCACCGTGCAATAAATTTCACAACTGCCGTCAGCTTAGAAGGGACGCGTTTGTATCCTGACTAATTTCAACTATAGATAAACTTACGTATCCCAAATCGAATGGTCTCTCTTGTCTTTTTTTATTTTGAAAAAGTTGTTCGATATTTATAAAATCATTTTTTGGTTTTCCAATTTGTGCCCCGAATCCTCCCAGCGGTTCGTTCAGGGTGAATCCTGGTGACTTTGGTCCCGCTCCAGCACCCTGGTTCAAGTCGACAAAAGCCTTAAGAACCGAAGTGCTCAAAGTGCTTGGTAAAGTTGGTTTCTCTTCCGAATCGAAATCGATTTTCGAAGATATATCGCTCGCCAAAGAAACCACTGCAGTTCCAAAAGTGATAATCAATACCGATAAGGGAACCATCGCTCGAAGTAGATACATCTCAAACGAAAGACACTCGAAGACTGAGCTCAAGATCTAGAGCAAGAATCCTTTTTACCCATGAAATTGAGGAGCCTCTCACAAGTGGAAGGGATAATAGCCCGAGGATGTGTAATAATGACGACCCAGCAAAAATTGCGTTGACCTCCGTCGACGCCAGCGCGATAAAACAACCGCGAAGACGCGCCAAGCTCTTTGTTTCTAGCTCGAAAAAGAGGCGAGGCGAAAATACAAAAAAGAACAAAATTACAAGAAGAGTAAAATATTCCCAAAGAGGTTCGAAAAAGGTTTCCTAGAATTAACAGATACCAATTTATTTGACAGACCATACTCGCGCGAAGTTCGTATACGCAAAAAAACGGTACTTTTTTTTTGTCCCGTTAGTTTAACCGTTTGAAAACACCAAGTACCACAAAAAAAAAAGAAAAGCATAACTGGACACTATTTATTCTGAAAATAATGCAATTCCAAGGAAACCCCATTAACACACAGGCAATGGATTCGAACTGTCGTGCAAGTCGAGTTCCCGTTATGTTCCCTAATAGGAAGTCCCATTGAATAGATCCCGGTGCGAATGAAACAGTCGAGCAGCCCTTGTGTGCCAAGGGGTAGTTTTAAAGTACATCCCTCCTACGGCGAACCCAGGGAATTGTACTCGGTAGCCGAGCTAAAGCAATTTTAGATCCTGTCGCGAGCCCCCTTAACGTTTGACTAAAGTTCTTGACAAACAAGGGGGTGGCGAGGGGGATGGAATAGAGGGTTGTCCCTTTTCGTACACTTCATTGAAATTCATTAAAAATCCCACGGTTTTTTTTTTTGACGCACTATACTACAATCGATTCACCCCTCTCGCACCCCGTTCCATTCAAACAAGCATTTGGATCCTACAGAATTCCTAAAAGATATTCGACTGCCGTACAGCTAACGAGCGTCCAAGTTTTACTGCGAGAGGAAACAGTTCTTGATTCTCCTTTTATTCAGTTTGCGGTGAAGCGGCTTGTTGTCTAAACGTGTAATTAATAATGACACCTGAGATATTACATAACGCTCATAAGTACAGGATATTACGTAAATACTTAATGGCAGCTGTCCGTACAGGGGTCCAGTCCAGCGTGACCGTCCCAATAGAAAGGAACGTGCCGAAAAAGTATTTGACGCTATTGAAGAGTCTCGAGTACTTCACGAGGTGGTCTCTCACGAGAGCACACGTTTCGCGCTATTGAACCCTCTACCGGGTGACTCACGTTGTAACGCGACTCGCGTGATTCTCACACGTTCGGAATAATTGCTTCCTGTTCCCAAGTAGATAAGCCAGTATTGTCCGCCATTTTTGACGGATAGACACTATATATACGTTTTTGTAAAGAGAGGACTGGTGTGGTTAATCTACCGTGAATAATCACCCTAGGCGAATGTTCATTCACCCAGTATGTTTTGTGTCCGATAGTCACTGCGAATAGAGAAAACAGATTTGACAACAATAATCTTTGCGCCGTCACGTGGCGTTTAGAAAGAAGAATTTTCGCCTAAAGATATGGAAACGGATACACGTTCATTATTAATAGACGTTTCTGACAGGCTGCTTTATTATATTAGTGCCGGGTAGCATATTTACTTCAAAATAATGTCGACCCTCATTGAGAAATACCCTTGGGCCATTTTCATCTCGTGAATCGCGCGACATCCGATTCGTGAAGATGCGCAAGTCGTTTGTCATTTTAAACAAGACGTCACACTGGAAACTCCCATTAATTTTGTGTCACACGACCCTCCGGACACTTCACGAATTACAAGAGTCGTCTAGCAGGAGACAGACTTGCGCTTCTGATGAATGATTTCTGAGAAGAGTCAAACGCTTTTTTTTTATACGACACCTTATACTTGCTCGTGATGCATCCTTTTTCATCGCATTCTCACGCGAGACGGATCGTTGCTGGACCAGAATAGTCGGGTAACAGCTGAGAATGCATGGAGAAAGAATATCACGTACCCTCTGGCTCCAAAATAAAGGATTGAGACGTATCGGTAATGAAGTATACAGTTATTATTGTTATGAGGTAATAAATTTATTTTATGTAATTTTGTACATGTGGATGCGACACAATATATCTTCTTCCTATATACAAATTCTTCTGTCTACTTGTATCGCACTTTATAATATTTATATATATATCTATAAATGAGTATATACAAAAATACAAAAATTGGCACATTTAAAAATTACCTGGCAAGCGAAATACGTATCACAACGTTTAAATCTCTCGATCCTAATTGAACTCTCGGATCGTGAAACTGGCAGTGGAGCCTGCTATATCATTTATTTTAATACGTCCATATTCTTTTGATTTTCACAAAGGAAGTTTACATGCCTGTGAATATTCTCCATTAACCCGTAGACCAAGTGATTAATTGTCATCAGTCTAAATCTATTTACAAAGTAGGCAGAGGTAAGGAACGTGTCCGCGCAGCATCTTACGCATCTTCTGTACACTTTGTATCTCGTCTCATCTTCGAAATCTTATATAAAGATTATCAGGATGCATTCAAACGTATCTCGTGAGTTGAGTATGAAACTCCTGTAGGCAGACTATAAGCTGACTAAAAGTCGGCCTCTCATCGGCAGACATAGCCCAGCAGTACGCCATGACGGCGAATAATTCATCAGGACAATTGATGGGCTGAGCTAATCTGTATCCATCCCTCAAGTAGGATGCCATTTCGAAAGGATCCACCTCGACGTAGGGTTGCTGCGCCAGGGTTGTCAATTCCCATAATAAGACACCGAATGCCCACTGTAATGGCATAGAATTAATAGCAACTGTTAGTCTAGGTAAATCTCGACAGATGATCATTCCATTGAATTGGTACTCACCACGTCGGATGCTGTAGTGAATGTTTTATTAACGATACTCTCAATGGCCAGCCATTTTATTGGTCGATTCTCGTTATCACCAAGACAATGATAGTCCTGTGGGAACAAGTCCCTGGCCAGAGCATTATCTGTTATCTGTACTCGGAGATCATCGTCAACTCTGGAAGATTATGATAATAGTGTCATAAAGTATCGCACGTGTTGGTATAAAAAGTTGATCCATCTCAATACAACACACTTACACGCAATTCCTGGCGGCAAGATCCCTGTGAACGAGTCGCTTCCGGTGAAGATACTGGACCCCTTTGGCAGCCTGAAGAGCCATCTCGACGACCTCCTGGGTAGTGAGTGCCCTCGGTGGTCTTTCGCTGCTCAACTTGCACCTCAGCAAGAACCTCTTCATGTTCCTGTAGCCGGTATGGGGGTAGAGGAGGAAGGGAGCACCCCTGTCCTCTATGGAGACACCGAGGACCGGAAGTAGAGCAGGATGGCTCAGTCCATAAAGAGCCAGACCTTCCCTGAGTAGAAGGGCGACCTAGAGGACGTCAAGAGGGGGATGATTTACAGATTGTTCCAGTGGATCCGGAATAATCAAGTGTTCAGATTGAGATATGACAAACCTGCGACTGGGATGCGTGTTCGGCTGCCGTTTTCACCAGGACGTCCGTTGGCGACGTGGCACCCTCTTCGTGATAACTGCCCCTGTATACCTTACCGAATGTACCCTCCATCTCGATGCTCAGTAGGCGCACCCTGCATCTAAAAATAAAGGAAACCCAGGCCGGTTCGATTAGCTCCTGTCAACTGCTAGTCAATAGTGAAATAGAAATTCCGTGTAGTGAACTGGTCGGGTATTAGTCATGGCGCCTCTTTATTTTACACTGGGAACCAATTTAGATTTCGTACCTAAACGCACCGACTGCGCACTCTAACTCGAGTGTAGCCTGATTTATTTTGAGAACTTGCGCTACTGGTTACTTCAGGCAATGCCAGTCGAAAGAGAGAGAGAGAGAGAGAGAGAGAGTGGTGGAACAATTAATCTTAAGTGAATGCAGTGTGATATCGGTACATGGAATCAGCCTGACCTCTGAACTGTGATTTCTTGGATCCTCTCGTGGAGTTCTCGACTGGGTCGATCATCCAGACGTCTGTAGCTCGACGTGGATGCTGCGGAAAGTGGTGGTGGCGTTTCCGGCGATAAGAATGTCTGCGCTGGACCAACGCCTGTACCACGTTCTACGCTGCAGGCTGAACTAAGTCCTCTGGATTCTCTGAAGATAATTGAGAGATGGATGAATATAAATTTTTGAGACTTATTTATTTTTCTACTTACTGCAGAGGATCTCTGTGTCTTCTGGCTTTCTTATCGCGAACGTAGTAAGCTATCACGAGGACGCATATAGCTGCTATGAAGGCGCACGCACAACCGATCGCAGCGTAGAACACTTGGCCACCGGATGTCGAGCCGGATGCTGCAACCAGGACCTCCTCCGGTCCAGGATAGCCGCTCTTGTCCTTGAGACAGATCTTCTTGCGTCGAAAATCAACGCTGGTCGTGTTTCTACTCGACAAAGAAACATTTATGCGTAACGCCAGGTCGACCTCGGCATCGTAAGGCCCACAATGAAGCGCTAAGGCCCAAGTCTGAAGTCCGCCAACTGGTATTTCACCAGCTTGCGATATGTTCAAGGAGCTGCTCAACGCCGAAGGATTGCTGATGTCCACGGACATGGTGTAAGGCAGCTGGAACAAAATAATAAATTCTGATAAAAAAACAATACGTCTATTAAATATTTCAAGGGCTATTCAAATCTCAGCCATAAAATCATCAATCGCCTCGCGTAATGGCCTTGCATTCCCAGAAAATGATCTTTCTTGGAGCAAGACAATAATAGGCCATTGAGTGATGACCAGTTGGCGAACCGTACAACCGAAGGTTATGTACGCATTTGCAAGATTGGCCGATTGGCACAGTGAGCACAGTACCAACTGGCGAGTGAGAACCCCGTGGAGATAGCATGGGGTCCCTTTACTGGATCTTTACGATCTCGAAGGGCCTCTGGGCCCCTTTCCTCGCTCGGATGCTTCGACAAATACTTCCAACGACGAAATAAAAGCAACAACCACAACAACATATCCAGGCTGCTCGAGCTAGACTCTGGTCCAAGCGTCCAGCTTCCATGAACTGGTCATTTTTACAAAGGACGAAAACTAACCAAGCGAATCTCAAAGAGTGAGAAAGAGAAAAGAAGAAGCAAGCAAGTTACAAGAATAAGAAAGATAGAACTCTGATGGACGTTCAGTATCTCATTCAAAGCCATTTGGGAGATTCAGTTTTGTCACGAGGTGACGGATGTCGCAGGACCGGCCGTCACTCTTCCTCGGGGCCCTATCAGCCGCTACAGACTCGAGAGGACCCAGAAGAAGAAGCGGTTGGACCACTTTGTCTTGGGCCCTTTTTTCTCGTGGCAGGGACGAGTCAATCCAACACCATGTAGCATTCTAAGCGTCTTCCTGATAGTTTTCTTTATTTTTAAATTCACTGGACCCCGTTCCAGGATGCTGGACACTCGCTCAGAACTTTTACGCCAACGTTAAGAAAATCCGGAAAAAATACGACGACACGCCTCAACAGTTCAAATAAGTATTCGCCATAAGTCGTAACTACCACGAGGCATAAGGATCTACGTGGAAAAGGAATAAGGCCCAGTCAGGAGTAAAGGCTTCATCCTCAAGAGCAGTGAAGCCTGAAGTGGACTCGTTACGAATCACCCTTCGAGCGAAACGCGAACAGGTCACCCCTGACTCTTGTTACCGATTGCTTATCCGATCAGTCCATAAAATCCACTTCGCCATCCATTATTTATTTCTCACAGCTTCCCTGTCGCTCTTAGCTTCAACTTCAACTTCCTTTATTCCATTGAACGTTCAATTCCTTCCCACTTCTCAGACTCACCGGTCGACCTGCCAGATTCTCCCAGGTGAAGTGGAGCTTGTGCACCTGCGCGGGTACAGGAACGACGAATTTAATCGCATACTGATTTATCACACCCTCTCGAACATAGAACAGCTCAGCTTCCAGACCTGCAACATATAAAAAAAAATCTCCATAATCCTTTATTCCATCGACCATTAGTTTCTAAGGATATGGCAACGTCACTGTGTTTATTCTAATAACAATAAATATCTGATCTACGAATCATGTGGCTGAAGCATCTCGATCTCAAAAGCTGTACAAATATTCCTTTTGGACTCGGTGCAACCTCATCCACCTTCATCTCTCTGTGGGTATTTACTGCGCATCCGCGTCTTCATCTGTCTCTAATATAGAGAAAATATTTGATTGATCTGGAAGAGCTGGTCTCTTCGTGAGCGGCTGCTGTAACTTTGCCGGTTATTATGCGAAGGGTAGAGGCCTTGTTTGCCAAGATGGCAGACCAATACCAGAATACAGGTTTCGTGTCGGATATCACGCGACTCGAGCTAACCGTGACTTGGATGACTCAGACTGGGATTTCATCTGCTAGAAGCTCATTCGTATACTGGGGTGTGTCCAACTTCCGGATAGATTTTCAGCCACCAGGGAATAGGAGGGGGAATTCTCATAAAAGTATCAAAAAGTATCCGACGTATAGAAAAACAAAAGGCTGTCATACACGTCTGAGCATTAAATATAGAAAATCCTTGAATTGAAGTGCTGGTAACATTTGAAAAATGAATACTCATCATTTCGTCCGGACTAACTAACCAGTTTATACCTTTGGCGAATACCCAGATAAATCAAAATTAAATGAACTCGTTTGCAGTGCAAGGGATATTCGTGCGAAAGAGAATTAAAAAAAAAAGCTGGATGATTTAAGTAAATTTTAAATCGACCATCGCTACCACTCGTACCAACTTTACTTTAATTCACGCCTGCAACGTAAAAAGTACGAAAACAAGTAAAACGAGGAACAGGATTTGATTTAGAGAGCAACGCAAAAATCTACTTTGGCAAACGTAGGGAATTCAAATAGTGACTCCCCGGGGTCTCGTGACTGGCTCGAATTGAATTAGGGAAATTGCAAACTCGAATTAGCGTTCTCCATTTCCCCCCTTGAACTCCCATCCTACCCTCCCCGTCCGCCCCTGTCTACTTGGCTATTCAATTTGGCAACGATATTGCATACGTAGCACCACTATCCCTGTCGCCAAAAGTATCGCGAAGTTTGCTAGTTAAATTCGTGCGCGAATAAAAAAAAATTGTAATCCACTAAATTACATTTTTTTCTCAGAGATCTACATTCCTTTTTTTTTGCAAACCTCACAAGCAATAGTATGCAAATCGAGTTAGCTCCCTAGCTATGGACCAACAGTAGTTCTTTGAAATCTCTATAATTCTGATATCTGCTCCCACTAGTGGACTTAATTGAAGCGACTCTTCGCATGCAGGAAATTTCACTGCAACATTCCCATACTCATTCGACTTTGTCGAATATTCGCCATTCGACATCCAGAACGGAATCGAATGAATACACATGGCGTGAATCGAACCGAGACTTTGAATTCTTCTGATGCTGCCCTGCCTATTGTTAGTAAATGGTGGCTATTGTCTCTCTCGAAGAGTCTCGGCCGATTGGCTCTCTGCACTCCTCGATTATACGACGGCTGTGTCTTGGATATATATGTATATATGTATAGCCAGCGATATCTTTTGTCTCGCTGCTTCTCTTGTTTCCTTAGCGCTCCGCGTCAGCCGAGAGGATTCAGTGAGAAATTTCCCGAAAGTGGTCTAACATTAACAACGAGATACGTCCCAGTCCGAGAGTACAGATGCGCATTGTTTCTCGCTCTTTGTTCATTGTTAACTGAACTAATCTAGGTTACCTGGAAAGTCTGAGTGGCCCATAGTGAAATTTGCGTAACTACATCCATTCAGTGTTACCAACAACGAGCCCTCGGCTCTACGGGAAATTGAAAGTACCTATAGAAGCTGTCTCAGAATACCTTTCATGAAGTTGGACGTTGTCTGTCGACATTTACACTACGGAGGATATCCTCTTCCTGATTTAGAGCAGCTGTCAATAGATTCCGACAGTGGAATAAATAAGCTTGGAAATAAGGGCTCCGTGGTACCACATGTTTGGCAGGTGTTGCGAAGGGAGGGAGAGGGAGCCGTATGAGGACACGACGGAAGAAGAGGAAGACAAGAAGAAAGCGGAAGGAATGAGGAAGAGGGGGAGAATAGACTTTCAGGAGGCTAGAACGAAAAGCTGCTGGCACAAATGGATGAAATAGCCAGGATGACTCCAGCCCTGGGTCAGGTCCGCAGGATCAGCCGTGTATCAGATAGGATGGTTAACGAGGCACGAGTGTATCTTTCCATAGGAGGACAATGTGAAGTTGGCCACTGTGGACTCACGGTTCGCCGTGTCTCTCGGTCTATCCCCTTTTTTCCTTTTCTTTCCTTTCGGCCTTTACCGGTTTTCTGCATCAGATACCGTACCTATAGCCACGACCCTTGGGGCCCCGTTGCACGGTGCACGATCCCAGGGGCCTTGGGCCCTTTTCTTATACCTTGGCCAGGATGTACCCAAAGGCGTGTACACGACTACCGGTTTACTCTTCAAAGATATAAAGAGGATCCGAACGCAGCAGAGTTTCAGCCAGCAGTTGTAGGCGCAGTGGCTGGTCTTGCTTCCGGTACCGAACCCCGAAGCAGAGCCTAGCTCTGGGTTAGAGTGGATCGTCATTTCAAGGACTCTTTCTAGTTTCAGCCTGGAGTCTGAGAGTCAGGTAGGGCTAGGTACAGTTACATTACGCGGATAGGAAATTGCGGAGCGACCGTCGAAGACCCTTTGATCTTGAGGTTCCCGAGGGCTGCGCTCTGCGCCCTTTCAATGTAGGCGTCGACCCTCGTCTCCCGGCACCGCTGCTGCCAGACACAATTTTTACGAGGCTCGCTAGAGCCTCCACTTGGGGAAGTGGCATTCGCGCGACGCCACCCTTACGTCCGTGCACCTAGACCCACCCCAGCAACACCTCCAACTTTTACTTCGCACTGTACTTGCTCTACGTGCACTCCTCTGCCGACGCCCGTCTCTTTTAACCCATTTTCCAAAGATCTCTCTTTTCCCCATTCACCCCTATCTCGCTTTCGCGCAGATGCACTCACACTCTTCTCTCTCGCATCTTCCTCACTCGGCGACGCCCGCGGAAGCCAGCGTCGCCGAATAAGCAGGATCAAAGATAAGGAGCGACGCCGACGTCAACGACAATGCTGGCCCCGGCCGTGCTCGACGTGGCGCGCGATTCTATTCATCCTGAGCACGCTTAAGCGCCTTTCTCTTGAATGGCTCAACCTGGATTCTCTTTCTCTTCCGGGACGCAACAAATAATCCGGCCTTTGAAAACTGATCTAACGCGACACGTGATTGCTGCTCTAATTGCACACCTGACACTGTCTGCGACGATTGACTCTATGGACTCTGAGGGGAACACGTTGGGACTCCGTTAAAGAATTTTCAGAAAAAGTTGTCCTACGAACTGAAACGCAGGTGCATCCGTCCGAAGGTACACGCGCTCTTTTCGCAAGGCGTGAAACAGCCGGCAAAATTTCGCAGGCCACCGTGTCCCCTCCTGTCAAAATAGTGCATTGAGAATGTCCAAGTACAAAAGGGGGTGGTTTTCGTGGAACGTCGAGGGAGAGAGAGAGAGAGAGAGAGAGAGAAGGCATCGAATAAAGCCTCCGGAGCCTTGGGCCTTAGGACTTTGGGTCAGAAACCCAACACCTTGGAATACGAAACCTTCTGACGGAGAATGGATGCAGGACGCGTATAACGAGATCCCCGTGGCGCGAGGTTCTAAAGAAGCAAAAAGGAGGGAGGGAAAAAAAGAAGAAAAAAGAAAAACGACAACAGCGGGGAAGGACATATTGGATTTACACGTACGAACGCCCGCTTATAATGCCTCTCTCCTCCAGCGTCATTTCATTTTATTTTTCTCCTACCCGATTCTCTTACTTCCTCCGGTACCCTTTGTACGTGAATCCCGTAGCCAGTTGCTCCTGGGGCCCAATGGGGCCTCTGAATGGGACCCATGCCGCACTCCCCATGGCCCGCGGATCGTCTCGATATTCCACACCGTTTCTAAGTTATGGAAATTCAAAATTACGCTCGGAGAATAAAGTCCTCTTCGTCTCTCTCGGGTTATCCAAGGTGTATAAAAGGACGTCTTCCAGGCACGTGTACTATCAAAAGATATAACCAGGCAGTCGGCGGGCCCAGGGGGTTCAGGATGGGGTTGAGGAAGAGTGAGACTGGCGTCTCATAGAACTACGTAGAACGTGCTGCTTAGCATATATCGAACGGGTCTTGTTTTCCCAACCAGGATGAGGTCTCCTGAATAACCCATAAGTCCTAGAAGAGAAGTCCTGCCCTGAGCTCTGCGTCCTGGCTGCTCAAGGTGGCATTGGCTTCGATCCAGGAAGGCGTAACTTAGGCGACAGCCGGCTGTAATTCAGTCGCCGTTCAGTCCCTGTCGGCTTTCGTCTTTCTAGGGTTTCCGAAAGGGTCTTCTAGCGAAGCTGGGTCCCTCATACTTGACTGAGCTGACACCTAGGTCCCTGTTGTTTTACGAGAAGAGCCATCCGCGTGGATCAGGGAAACGGGAGACGCGCGAGTCTCGCGCCACGGGACCCGCTGATCTCATCTTACAGAAAGTTCCACGACTCCTCGAGCGTCTAAGGGAAAACTTTTTTCTTACACGAGTCTAAGAATTGCCATCCAAGAGAATTTTATTCCTGTGTCTTGGCTGACTCTTGTTCTCTTTTTTTTTTGTTCCTCTTCCCTTTGTTTATTCCGCTTCCACGCGTATCCCGAACTCGACTGTCCATTCTGAGATTCGTGTGTAGGTGGCAGTGAAGGATCCTCGAGGAATCCGAGATACCGTATTTACATTGTCGTAGGGGCACAGAATGAAACGGTACTACTTCAAATAAACAGGGAGTTTTTCGAAATTCCGGGATCGGCTGGCTGGAATAATATTATTCCGGTAGGACATAATAGTCGTGCGTCTGGTGTTATTCGCTGGTTTTGATTGGTCCAGCAAAATAGCATTTGGATTTTAGGGGTCCGTCGTATTGTCCTTGCGACAGATGCAAGCTTGATTGAGACGTCACGACATATGGCGCCTGCTGATTCCCAACGAGGACTCAACAGCTTGAAATATTGGCTCAAGCTTCGTTTGCATTACTCGAATCGACATATAAGGATTAGTCCTAAATATATTTTTTTCAAAATTTCCTTTCGCTTCCTCCCTTTATTGACAACGTGACGCGTGAAAGTAGCCAGGATTTTCAAAGTCAGGGATAAACGTCAAAATCTCTAGACCCATTGACGTCTCTTCATCCCGAAGAATCCAACAACCCTGAAGGTCGGTACTCCGGGTACATAGTCTCTGTGGGACAGATCCAAATAAAAGGAAGTCCTGCTTCAGAGTCAAAGGGCGTAGGAATTAAATTGAAGAAAGGAAAAAAAAACCTGACCTAGGACTCGACGTGACAGTCTCTATGGCATCCAGCACCTTGTCTGTCCCAGAAATGGCCTCCAGATCTTTGGATAGATATATCTTACCCTTGGAGACCCCAGGGAGTTTAAGGGGATTGTCGCGTACCATTTATCACTTTAGCGAGCTAGGGTCTAGCGAGGCTGCGCCAGGGAAAGAGATAGAGGAGAGGGAATGATGGGAGAAGGGACGAGGATAGGGTCCTGAGGGATGGAACGTAAAAAGGCAGACCAGGCGAGTTGCGAGCAAGCAACCCCCTGCTGTTCAGATCCCCAGACGAGATGCGAGAGAGACCCAAAGTCTCTGCTGAGTTTGAATTTTCAAACGACGCGTCTCCCGACGTCGGATTCTGCTGATAAAACGGCGTCCGGAACTTTCCCTCGGGAAAAGGTCAAAATTGTCAACCTTCCTGTCAATCAGCCCTACAGTGGCTATTACTTTTTGGAAAACTTTAACTTAAGTGGATGGGTCCTCCGTAGGGAGGAAGAGGAGTCGAAGGGGGGGCAGGGGGGAGGGGGGAGGGACCGTCCAACCAAATCAGGTACGTGGAACTATTTGTCAGGGATTGTTTGTCTGGAAAGCAGAAAGACCCTTCGAGAATATGAAACTGACCAGTCATCGCGTATAAGGGCTGCGTGTCTCTCCCGTCCCTACCGACTCTAGAAATGATTTGAAGGAACAAGGAAGCGTCGCGAGCGTCGCCAGGCGTCGGCGTCGTACTGCTGCTACTAAATCGGATATCAATTAGAGAGAATAGCCAAGTACGCAAAGGGACTAGGTAGTCCCTGGAAGTGAAAAGACGGCGACTCATCTTGTACGAGGCTCTGAAGATGCTCGTTAAGATCCTGTCACTCAGAAGTACGCGTTCCCTCTGTATCCAATAGGGATGGTGTAGACTATGGGGAATGGACCGACAGATTAAAAGATTTCCTGGAGATAAAACTACCAGAACTTGATGGATACGAGCTTGCTTTTCCCGATGGGTTCGGAGATTTTGGACCAGTTTTTGGATGTGGGATGATAACAGTGAATTTTACGTTTATCCAAACAAATAATATTTGAATAGCGTAAATTCTAATTTACGTAACCCGCATCTCTTTTGTACGGCGGCCATTTTTACCAGTGTTAATCCCACTGGGGGTTTCATTTATCCCCCAGGTATCCATGCGGAGTCTTGGGAATAAAATAGAACAAGGTCTGAGGGTTCTTCCAGCCTCCTGGGGCATTCTGAGTCAATTCCATTATAACGGGTCATTCTATTGATAGAACGTCCCTATCGGGTCGTCAAAAGGACTTCATTTCTGCCTTCCCCCAATAATACAGTAATGACGATTTTCTAAAATGAAAATGTACTTTTGAAAGTTAAGAATTTTTCCAGATATATTTTTATATCATTGGTACAGGGATGACATCGAGATGACTATGTGAGCATCTTCTGATAGAGGAATAAGGTAGAAAAAAAATACAAACAAAAATACAAATACGCCAAGAGAGAAAAGTTCCGGGGTTGCTTCAACAAGAAAATCCACGGGGGTCCAGTGCCGTCTCATGTAAATGCCGGACCCACACCTACGAGTTTTCTACGCGTATCACGACTGACACACACACAGACACTCGCAAACATAACACGCGCATCTTAACGAGGAGTCGGAGATTGATGGAAGCAGAGGCGCAGCATCCATTCTTCCACCTTAGGAAATGTACCTCAACTCTCGAGAGCCATCCTCCATTTTTATTCATTATACTTTCCTTGAGCCCTTTCGTCATACACACATAGAACACCGTACTAGGAGCGTATGCAGCCTCATCTCTTTTACGCATCACAGAAGATCCAGACGGCGAGTGGGAAGATGCTGTCAAAGATTCATTGTCAGCCATGATGGCTCTCACGTGTGATGGATGTGAAAGAAGAGGAACCGGGCATTGATCGATGAAGAGAATGTAAAATTTGTTGCGAATAATAATAATTATTTTTCAGTAAAAACTTCGCCCGAGATAATATTGTTATTATTTGGGCATAAAATAAATGTTTGGGTACCGTTAAGCAGGCCCAACGTGTTCTACGCCATTGACCCCATGCATAAACGTTTTCACGGGGTCCTGTCGGGCCCTTTGAGCTTCCCCACTTCTTCGTGCAGCATCGAGATGGGCCTGTCAGGTCCTAACTAGGTAGGGTCGGGCCCCGAGCCCGACTCACACCGGCGAAACTCCTTGACTGAGCCAACTACGATGGAACACACCGGTTTCCCCCTGTTTTAGTGTTTTGACACGGGCTTCTGACAGCTGATGCCTGTACGACTCGGTATGGTTTGACGGGCCCAAATTGGAAAGGATTTTAATTTCGATACTGACCCACCTCTTGACCATCGAATCCCAAGAGAACATGGCGAGGACTTAGATGAGTCCCCAAACAATTACACTGTCCAGCTGTTCAATAGATGGAAATTTGCACGCCTTCGAAGTATCCCTCGTGTCTCTCTTCTGTTAGTCGAGAAAGAATTAAAGCTTCGCCGAAAGATATAATATCAAGAAGAAGAAAATGAAGACACCATTCGAACGCGAGGGCAGGACAGATATAAGAAGGAAAAAAAAAGATGGTGACACGAGAATTCCCGAGATATCTTATCTCGGAAGGCTGCGATACGACCCCGAGGTGCCGTAAGGCTCGTATAACCATAGTCCTTTCAGATAAGTCCCAAATTTTAGGGACCTGTCCCACATTCTCCCCATCCTTACTTTACCATCAGAATACCCAACGATCGGAATTTCGTGTGTCGTATCGGGGCAATTAGTAAGTCCCATCAGGTGTACACCTTCTGGATATTCAAAATGGTTGCCCATCTCTGACAAACTGACAGATAATGGCCAATGCAGCTCCTTAAGAGTTTGCACTAATTATTCTTCGAGAAGTATTTAACGAGTAAAACAGGCCCCCATATGGCCGGCGTAGGATTCTCCGAGCCCGAATTGGTATCAGGCCCCGATCTGAAGGGTCCCTAGAAAGGGACTACACTCCCAGCCAGCAGAGGAAGCCAAAAGGAAAGAGACTCAGTGGAGAAGAGAAAAAAATAGAATATTAAAAAAGTGACTGTCGATTATTCGGTGTCTAAGCAAACTAGAACCACTGCGGCCGCGTCCTCGGGATCCGTACCTTAACAAGGACCTCGTTATAATATTTTATTGGATCCCTAATGCACCTACATCCATAAATGAATCCCATCCTCTATGCACCAATACACATATCTTTCGTACTGCATGTATATATATGTATATGCACCAGCCTGAGCTGCGTTTACGTGCACGTGGCTTCACGACGGACGTTATACGACCTACGCCGGGAATAATGGATCGTAAATTTTTTAACCAACGCCACAACGGTCCTGATCTGCTCGGAATCCTTGAGAACTCACCCTAAATTTACTCTTTCTTGAAATAGTCAAAGCAAATCGACTGGGGAAGGACCCCCATATTCAATTCGTACAAGTCAGACTTCGATGCTGTAAATAAATTTTGGCGCCAATTCGTAACTCCTGTATATTTTGAAATTCGTCCATCCAACCTGAGCTAGCCTAGGGAATTCTTTTAGGTCAATTTTCCTTCAGCTCGAACAAGGGAAAATCACTCGGGCGAAATAATTCTCACGAGTCGATGAGTTCAATGAAAATTAGTCGCTCCTGTGGAAACTACGGGGGAATATTAAAGCGGACACTTTCGTTTGATCCCGATTAAATTCCTATTCAAAGCACGATAAGTCTCTAAGAATGATAACCTGCGTTATATCTTTTCTTATCATATACATAATGAAAATTGACTCTTACCCATCAACTTGCGAACTTCAGCCTGGCTGAGGAAGAGGTTGAAATATCCGGCACCTGGCCTCACTGCCAGCAGAAACCACAGGAATAACTTGAACAGCATCCTGTCCACGTGTCTACGTTTATTCACCGTCTGCTTTTCTCTCTCATAGAAATCAACAATTCGCCAATCGTTCGATAGCTCAGCTCATTTTCTCAAAAGAACACACTTCGTTTTCATTAAAGCCTCTCGTGTCGTCTATGAATAAGTTTTATTAAATTCACGTGTGATGTAAACACGCCAATTGAAAGCACTTCAATTTTTTTCTCTCTCTCTCTCTCGTGACCCAATCTCGATTCGCTATTTCAGTCAGTGCATTAAGTAAGTCAAGAGAGATACAAAAATAGTTGAGAAAATAAAAACGCCGTTTGACAGATCCAACCACGATTCACAGAGATTTTTCAGGATTTAACCGCCAATCACCAGCCTCGACCAGGTTCAACGATATCACAATGTTCATCGATTCACTTTTTCCGCAAGACAAATCGTGGGTTTGTTAAGAAAAAGCACGATACGTTTTGTTGCGCGTTAAATAAACCGGGAGCGTGTGCCGCGTCGAGGCGTTCTTGCCTCGTGAAAGCTATAACCAGTTGTGTCCGTCCGCCATGGGTCGACGAGGGTCGACGCAGGCCTCCACTCGGAAGCCAGCCGAGTAGTTCCGACTTTACCCGAAGTCCACCCACGAGAAGTGCATTCGAAAGAACTTCGTAAAAGTTCCGCCAGGTATAGTGCCTTCGCTCTAACTATGGACAAAGTCAGCCACGCTTGCTATGCGAAGAAACGATTTGTGAGTTATCTAAGACTGTTTTCCTTTTGAAATAAATATTTAAACATTTAAGTCATATATGATATCATTAAAATTATATAAATCGACTCGATTTTACCCTTTTTTTCTCATGATCGAACCACCAAACTTGATACAGAATTCGAAAGTTTCAATGCTTCCCGCACGAGCGTAGCCTTTCACTCTTGACTCATGGTTAGGGTTAAAAATGTGTGATAGCACGTTACGCCACTGTGACAATAAAATGAGATTTTCTTGCTAACAATACTAGAGTAACAGAGCGTATACTCGGTTCGTATCCTCCAAGTTTCTATCCTTTTCCATTGGGTCATTGTATCCCAAGCCACCGGTACCCAAGTCCTACCAAAGTTACTACTCCCTTGACTTAGGAATCCACCTAGAATCGGTAGGGCAGAAGAGGACAGAGAGTCTCTCAACACTTGTCGCAGCATTGCCCGTGGCAAATGAGCGTATCCGATTGGTAGAAAAAATCTCGAGAGCCGAATGAGATTCCGATTTGGCTGGCTGATACGAAAATAAGAGTAAAGGTAAAACGAGAGGAAAAAAATAATTGAGCTATCGGATTGCTCGGTATTATAAGATTCGACTTGGCAAACTCGCCTAGCATGTGTCGCTTTCCCATACGAGTTACCATACTGGTATTACGTCCTATATAAAATTTCACTATACTGCATACGAGTATCATATGTTACTCAAGGTCCATCCTTAATAATTCTCAGTGTATGTATATCCTTAAGTATATAAATTTATAATAATATCCATTTTAAGCGGAACGCCCACGTTGCTTGTTTTTAACGTAAGGCACTCGATTACCGAACACCCTTATTACCCGGCAGCAAAATAAGCCCATATCTTCGGTCCGAAACTCGTCTTGGAAATTTGCAGCTAATTGAAAATCACTCCAAGGCCAAAAAGACCGTACAAGATTATTCTGATATCTCGAGAAGCCGCGATTAGAATCTTGACCCATAACCTCAAACGTATATTTTGACGTTGAAACGAACTTTGACTGTTAGAGTGAACTGAAAAATATTTTACTGCATCATATATTGACATTACAGGGTTCGCTAAGGATTTCCTTCAGAACCAAGATGGCGGACCAACCAAAGCAAGCTCAGCTATCGCGAAGGAAATAGAACGGAGATAGAACGTACGCAGGACACAGGACATGAGAGACCAGAGAGACTAGAGTTAATCTAGAGCAAATAGGAGTCGGGTCGCTTAAATCAAGAGCGAGTCAAGAAGTAAGAACGGGCCTCTTTGTCGGGCCTAATCTGAACAAACAGTCGTATATCTCGTGCACAGAGCCGTGACTCCAGATCACAGACACACTCGATGCTGGATGCACGTTTATTCAGAGACATCGGTGCACCGCGAAGATGCACCCTGGTACTCTGGTATGGGAGGCTAAGGTAAACGGTAGTGTTTGAGTATGACTGTACTTACAGTTAGGCCCGCCGGCACAGCCAGTAGCCGTCAGTTGATCTGTCGACAAACGGCGGCGTAGGAGGACGTTAATATTTGCGTGTAAAACACGCAGCTCGACTATCCCGACGGGAGTGGGTGGGCAAGTAGGGAATTGGGGGTGGGGTGGGTCGACGGGAGGGAGTCTTTGCCTGATTGCGGCAGCTTCTAATTAACGCTTTCGCTTCCGCGAGCGAAAGGCCGGAACCTTCAAAAGAAACGAGCGTTCCGAAAATGGATTAAATTTGCTCAAAGTCTTTTACGGCCCAAGGGGTTGCCAGGGGGTGGGCAGAGGGGGGTTTGCTTTACCACGCATTTCCGAGCATTCCGAACCTTGTAAGTCTTAGAAAGCTTATCGACGCGCACTGAAGTCTTGCGGAAAGTAGACTAGCTCTCATTAGTCCCAGGAATAAAGGAGGGTTCCTTATACGGGAAGTCTCGAATGCTACCCGAATATCCCCCTGGGTTTTACGCCCCTTACGGGTACGTACGCGAGTAGGAAATCTCGTGTTTTCATATATACTTCCTTTTTGTCGGAATCCAAGAAATTCGCTGAAACGGAAAATCCAAAAGGTTATGGCTTTGGTTTGGGATCTCGTTTGTTGTGGCCGTTTGAACCCGGCTGACCCCATAGGACTGCGGCTGTACCGATGAAGGCGAAATGCTGGATGCTGGCTGGATGGATCGCAGGGAGCGATGGGGGGGGGGGAGGTCACGAAAAAAGAAGATAGATAAAAGAGCTGGCTGCACGTTGGGCTAACAAGACTCAAGACGGGGCTATTATCATAATTGTGGGCTGCAGCCAGCGGCTGTGCCCACAAACCAGAATGCCTCGTCTCATCATCTACCTTCGCGTCTTTTTACTCGAAAACTTTATTCCCTTACGTTCTGCCTCTCTACTAGGAGCTCATCCACGTAGAATCCTCTTCTTGGATCTTCTAATGGAAAGTACTTATATACTTTCTATCCCTCTCTCTCTCTCTCTCTCTTTCTCTCTCTCTCTCTCTCTCTCTCTCTCTCTCTCACTGTATTCCGAACTAGTCGAGAGTAGCCGGTCCACCTGGATTTCTTCACTCTTGGGTCGGTAATAAAGATGAAGCCAAAGAAAGGGATAAAAATTGGAACGCGAAGAAGAAGACGAAGAAGAAGACAAGCTCATACTTTGGCACGGAATTACACGAGCTCATCCCACCTATACGTACCACCCTATAGATCATGTAACAAATCGGGCAGCCAAGACCACCCGGAATCTCATCGACGTTTTCTCTCGCACGTAATCTCCTTTATCGCCTGACTGAAATTTCGCGAGCCCTCCCTGCCATCCTGGACCATCCAGCATCCTCAGTAGTTTCAGTTGTCTCACTCCTTGCTATATTACCAAACTCGTAACCTGTCTGCACGTAGGTAGAAATCATCTGTATTTTGACAGATGTGAAACTACCCAAATGAATCGCTCCTTTTGGTTCGTAATGGGTTTCGACGTGGCGATCAGGGACCATAACGAGACCCATTGAGCACCCGTCGCCGGTGCCAGTGGCGGCCGTATTGTTCCCAGTAGCCACTGGTAGTAACTTCACGGCATTGCCTTCCTGAAAAATTGACCGTGGCCCAATTAACCCGAGGTACCATTGGTAAAGAGTATCCAGTCGAGTATCCGTTTCTTTGTGGGCACCGGGTATAGGAAGAGGCCTGGAATCGTTGAAATAAAACATGGCCGTTAAGCCTGATAAAAACCTCGAGTGGTCCAGTGTCTCGCGCAATCGTGGCGCCTAAATGATATTTCAAATCCACCGATGAGAAGTGCGCGTAAAGGGTTACCCACACCGAACGAGTCTACGTGGTGTCGAAAGACCGGGCCTAATCGTAATAAGGCCCAACGATAAATTACCATTTACGACACTCGTTTAAAAAAAAAAGTTTAAAAGTAGTCTAAACAGTGCCGCTTCACACGCGACACTCGACGCGACCAGAACTTTAATTAGACGAGAGTCCCAATCTTGTCTGTAGACGCGTCCTGCACCTATCTTCAGGTTCTATTTCTTATTTTTTTTTTATTAAATTCATCTTCCTCCCCCTCTTTACGGACCCATTTATTCTGGGCCTCCTTCTAAGTTTGCTCTAACCATGCACGTACTCCAAGGTACCGGTTACGCGTATGGGTGAATCGGACAGCGATGTACGATTTGTTCTCTTTCCTCGAGAGATCTTATGGGCGTGTATGTTTGTTTAGCTCTGCGCTACCCTGTTATTAGGAAGGATGTGCGCTACCTTCGGGAGAGACGAGGGGCCCGAACTCTTCGCGTAAGAAAAGAAAAATACCGGTAGAGCCAAGGTGGGCCTCGATTTCCAGCAACCTGGCCAGAGCCGAGTCTGGGCCTTGTTTGAGTCCGAGCCGTGAACCGTGAGCCGTAAAACGTGAGTCCCGCCAGGAGGAGGGCCGGGGGGGGGGGGAGGCGAGAGGATATTTTCGTACAACGTATCGCGCCGCGGGTCTTTATTCCTGGCTGAACTCGGCAGATCTTGATTAAGATCCGTCGACGATTTATTAGCTGCGAGTAAACGAGCTGCGAGTCTTCGTCCCATGCGGATGGTCGTTTTGCGTAATGCCCGCGAAAAGATTATTTATTTTTTTCAGCGTGAGACACGTGTGACGTCTTTTTAATTTTCTTTCGAAATAGTCGTATCGGTGTGCACGGCACTTTATGGCTGTACGGTATACTCTTTATTATGGGACTCTGAATATTTCTCTGGTGAAAGGGCCCGTTCTGGGCCGCAACGTAACTACCGTAAAACGAGAAGGCGTTTTTCAGCATCGTGTTGTTTGGTTATATGGCGTGCCTGTCGCTATCGAATATTTATGAGTGTTCTACCGGCTACAGACCCATTTCCCAAAGGGGTCCTATTCCCGTTGCCAGTTCCTCTTCGTCCAGGCACAATGCCACCCTGATGACGGACCCATAGGATGTCCCGTAGTTTGCGTCGTGCTCAATGGGCTGTCTGTTTGCAGTGAGGCCGAGCGACACGGGAGTTCACACGTGAGCGATCCTTTGGCTACTTTTGTTTGTTTAATTTACCGGTATTGTCGCTCGACTTCTATTTTTTTTTCATGGCGGACGTCGTCGATATTGCTTTCATACGATTCACCGACCCTATTTATTCTCTTGCGGTCGCGTGCATCGGATGCATTTTTAACGTGGGAGTCTGATACGTACTTCTATCCGTCTACGGTAGAGCCATCTCCATGGGGACACTGCTGTGTTTAATTTGGACTTTCCAATTAATCCGGCGACTGCCACCCTAGTCGTTCCTCTTCACGTTGCTCTATTTTCATTGCTGGGATTCGCTACTTGGCTTTCGCACGCTCGTCTTGCTTCTCTCTCTTCTACTCTAAATTATTTTCTATACGTTTTATTACCCATGGGAACGTAAGTCCCTCATTCTGTTGTTACGTTGCACGAGGCTAGGCTTATGGTGGTCAACTTCATAGATCGAGGGTGATTCTTGGTTTTATTTAATTAGAAGTTGACTTCTTGCTTCAGGATTCAAACTATTATTTTATTTAATATTTTATATATTGCGTATCGCGGATAAAATTATACGAACGATCGCTGCGGGTTGAGTCTCATTGTCGGTATAACAAGAAATTAGGTAGCGCGAGTGTCGCCATCTCGCGGAGAACGAACGAACTACTGTGAGTGTAAGAGCAGTCAAATATACCATCCAGAGATGAGTGGGGAGATGCACAATGCTACGGTTTTAGGTGATACCAAAAACATGGCGCTAAATCGGAGAGGCGAGTCCGGGAGTAGGATTTCGTGATCATCGCCTCCGTCGAAAATACCGATCCCGTCGTAGCCGAGCTGAACGTGATCATGAACGTGTAGCCTGGCCGGCAGAGGTTCTCCGCAACTTACCGCTGGTTTCCAGAGCAACCTTTTGAACGATGTACTTATGCGGTGGTACATGGGTAAGCTTTGTGACGTGATTTTTCGATTCACGGTCACAAGGCGACTCCGATTACCGATACAGATAACGCTTTCCCTTTCTGATTCCCTTCGAGTCACCAACCTGCTCAGAAGCTACGCCCTCGGGTTCATTCGTACATTTACGCCAATGCTATCGTAAGATTTCGTTATTGTTTAGTTGAGGTCGAGGTGCTCGAATCTGACGTGGGGAAATAGTCTCGACGTACAGAGTTGTCCGGCAAAGGAGACGTCTCCAAGGACCGGCAGAATTTGGCTTAAAGGGACGACTTGAGGGAAATGGAAGAGCTAACGGCTATAAGGATCTCAACCAATCGGATGATCAGAATAATTAGTTCTCGAATTTGGCTACTGACAAAGCAGTCTGTCTTAGGGGTGTTCGATTTTCTTAGAAGAATCGATTTTTGAATTGATTCTGAATCGAATTATATAAATGGATTCTGTTAAAAAATCGGAATCAAAGAATCGATCTTGTAAGAATCGATCTAAAAAATCGTGAACAAATTATTTATGTATAATTAATACAAGCACATATAATTTTTATTATTAATACATATTCATTAATTTTGAACCTCGATTGGTTTTAGTTTATTGATTCTTAAAATTAACTTATAAATTAAATAGGTTATTAAAGAATCAGGCCTTCCCTTTTTAAAAAATGGCATATTATTAAGGAAAGTATTTACGAAACACAGGCTTTCTAAAGCATTCTTATACTATTTAAATTTTAATAAAATTTGTTGCAGATGTTCGGGCGAATCGGATTTTTCGATTCTTGGGGTAAAGAATCGATTCATAAATAAATCGAATAGCATAGAATCGATTTAAAAAAAAGATTTTTTGACCAAAATAATAGATCTTTTAAAGAATCGAATCAGAATCGAACCCCTAGTCTGTCTTGGAACACCGACGGAGGTGTCACGAATTGTTTCGTGCTCACGTGCTATCTGTTGATAGTTTTTCTAGCCTTGTTTCGATACGGTATACCAACTTCTCGGGCGCGTACTTTTCGCGTTGCTCTCGCGACATCCAAGTAATTCCTTGGATTTTCTGTGAGTGTTCCGGAAGTGCAGTGCTGTGCCCTAGTGAAGCGCCCACCTGAGTGTCTCCTGGATGCAGTTCTCGGCCTGCACGAATCAGCTGCACCAGCTCCGGTGAGTGCACCCAATTTACTAATTGGCGGAGGGATTTCGATATTACAGTTCCGATTCGTTACGTCACAGTTTTTCTTTAAATTCATGATAAGTGTGTAGCAAGTACAACGTGAAAACGCAGTTTTCTTGAATTTCGGAAGAAAGTATCACTCCCACACCTTTCCAATTAGTCCCATTCGAAAGAGTTTTTTTTTCCAGTAAATCTCGATGGTGTTTCATTGTATGCACACCCACAGTTTTTCTTTAAATTATTGATAAGTATGTAGCAAGTACAGCGTGAAAACGCAGTTTTTTTGAGTTCTTCGAAAAAGTATCGCTCCCACACCTTTCCAAGTAGTCCCATTCGAAAGAGTCGCGAGAGAAAGTGTACTAAACGCACCATGCCCTTCATTGCAAATATGCGTAAGGAGCTGGCTTTCAGTGTTTTTTTCAGATTTTGTTTTAAACATTTCCGGGATTGTTCTCTCTAGTACTCAATGCTGGGACCATAGTTCGGCTTGGAACTATTGTTAAATAATGCTGGAAGCTAGCACCGCGTTGTTGCACTCCTTAACGCAGGCAGGCACGAGGTGCTGGCTTTTGGCTTAGTAAATCTTATCGAGCTTACACTGTGCACTGGAATTTAAGATTACAACAATAATATTTAGGCAATATCTGACGAGCGGCCTCGTTCTAAGGTTTGCTCTGGGAACCAACGTTAAGTTACGGAGAACCTCTGCCGGCCAGACTGCACGTTCGTGATCACGTTTAACTCGGCTACGGCAGGATATGCATTATCGACGGAGACGATAATCACGAAATCCTACTCCCGGACTCGCCGCTACGATTTAGCGCCATGCATTTGGTTTCGCTTAAACCGTAGCGTTGTGCGTCTCTCCACTCATCTCTGTACCATCCTATGAGAATGGTAGATCTCTATAGAGAATTATTAACGGTCGAGGTAAACTGTGTTTTTTCAGTTTGGAGTGAATGAAAGAGTTATGATATCAAGATTTGATCTATACACAAAAAAGTATTTATTGAATAAACAAACACAAGGCACGTTGAGAGGAATCGATAAATGCTTAATATCTAATTTCTACCGCGTAAATTGTCACGAGCGTGACGATTAATGGCATATCTCATGTCTTAATTACACATTCTACCAGTCGGCTGTATACTTACAATTTCATCATCAAAGAAGAAAAGCGAACAGCTACCAAATACGATGGAATATTTTGGTTACCTGAGATCATTATCGAGCACGTAATGATTTTATCAACAAGGCTAATCTTTTATAACAAACGGATCACGCGGATTCATCGTCCGTACGATGGTGCGTAGCCGGACAATTCGTTTGATCGGTGCGAGTGAAATAACCTCTGCTGATATTATTTCGATCGATGACTTTGTAAGCTTTTTCGAGAACGGCAACAGGAGGGCTTGGCTCTCTTGTCAAAATCCAGGCGCTTCTCGTACTGAATAAACCAATCTTCGTGCAGCTCCAAACAACGGCATAGCTTTTGTAATCGGTATCAAGGACCCAATATGGGCCGTCGACCTGAATTGGAAGCGACGGGAAGGTCACTGTCAATTTTGGATCATCGGGGCTGCCGTCGAATTTGGCAGTACCTTCGATACTGGATTCACTTCCGGTTCTAGAAATTTTCAGTTTTTTTTTAGCGATATAAATTAATTTTTATGTATCAAGAGGATCTTCTTTGCGTTACTCACATCGTTGAAATCTGCTTGTTCAAGACATGCACAGTTCCGTTCTTATTCAGACTATAATTGGCAGTGACACACTTGCCGCCCAATTGAAAAACTGCAAAGTACTTTTCGGCCTCGAACCATTTGCCCATATACTGAAAGAAAAAGTACAGAGTTCAGTCTTAAGTAACTGTTGTCCATTCCTCTTCTTCTACGTTCTCCTCTCCTCTCTTGTCTTCACTTTTCTCTAACGGTACTCGCCTCCGTCCGTTCACCGTTCAGGTAATTTCATATCGTTGACAAATTCAGGACAACTTTCTAAATGCACCTTGCACCGATAGTTCATACCGTTTTGCAGAAATATTTCGAGTATGCATTTCCACGATGCAATTCTCGTTAAATGATTTGCACTTACTTTTTCAGCATGAAAGTGCTTCATGGTTTCTACATTGGGACACTTGCCGAAAAACGGCACCTGTGCCAATGCACTTCCGGCGAAGAACAGTACCAACGATATCCACAGCATCTTGATTTCTGAAATCCAATGATTCTTATCGGTACTGATAAAATTCAGCTGAATATATAAAAATTCCTACACGACAAGCGCCGAGTTCTTTTAGATGATTTCTCAGCGAATGGTACTTCGTGACTGAGACTTTTCGAAAATCATCTGGCTAAATTATAGTTTGCTCAGGAAACAAGGGAGTGACAGTTCGAAGGACAACGAGAAGTAAACAGGATTTCAAAGTAATTATTTGCTAAGTAAAAAATGCAACAAATCATTTTCAAAAAAAAAGTTACGATCTTCGATCTAAAGAATGAGTATTTTGATCTTTGTATCTTAAGTGCACTCAGGGGATTTGCTTAACTATCGAGATACTACATTTTTAGGACCAATGAGTTTATGACCTTTTGGCAACAGGATTTTTGAGTCAGACCGAGTAAAAATAATTTTTATTAAAATTCTTCGTCATATTATTTTTCCCATCCAGCGAATAAATAACTCTGGACCTGCTGAGGCAGCTAAATTACTAGTTTCGAACTTACCTTTTGAACTCGAGCGCAGTAGCTGATCAGTCGAATGAAACTGACTGAATGACAATTACTGACAGTCCTGGCTTCCTTTTATATTCGTAAGCAGCTACTCGATGACTGTTCCTGATGATGTTTGACGTCCTTGGCGAGATCACGAGGCTCACTGATTCTTATCAGTACTGATTAAATTCAGCTGAATATACAGGGTGTTTTTTTAACTTGAGACGTCAAAATATCTCAAGAAGTACGCGTCCTATAAAAAAATGTCCATAATAAAAACTTTTTAGTTTCGAGGGGGAAAAGCGATTTTGCAAAAATTTACCCCAAAACCCCACCCCCTGAGGTGCAGGAGGGGGGTAACTTAGAAATTTCAAATAGTTAGGTTTACTTTACTTTACTTTAAATAGAACCCCTATCATTTATCACAGATTCAGATTCTCCTTTAAAAATTACGTAAGTTTTGTTTAAAAATTTTTTTTAATTCGCGATAAATGGCGTTGCAACGGCGAAAAATGAAACTGTTGATTATTTCAAGAGTAACGCTTCCAATCGAAAGGTAAACGAGCCGTGTTAAATGTTTTCAGGAGGATCATTCAACTGTAATCAATTCAATTTTAGGCACTACTTTTAGCTCTACCCAGGAATAACCACGTGAACGTAGTAGTGGCCCATTCCCTTCGGGATGCTTGATTTCGGAGTCCCCTTGCCTCTCACCATCGGGGTGATTGTTTACAAGTAACATTTTTACAATAAGTGCTCAAAATGGTGTCCTCCCACTTCGATTCACTCGTTAATCCGAGCTTCGTAAGATTCAACACAACAGCGAAGTGCGTCTGATGTTATTTGTCCACGAGCAGCCCGATTCGCTCGATTATGATTATGTTATCACGAATTGTCGCAAATTTGTTGGTCGACGAATCGGTAGAGGAGGTTCGGTAAATTGACCTGCCTAATCGCCAGATCTTACGGCGATGGATTTCTATTTGTGGAGTTATCTAAAGAGTCACGTTTATCAAATAGTGCCAATGACTCGTGATGACATAATCGAGCGAATCGGGTTTGCTTGTGGACAAATAACACCAGACGCACTTCGCAGTTGTGTTGAATGTTTCGAAGCTCGAATTAACAATTGCATCGAAGTGGGAGAACACCATTTTGGGCACTTATTGTAAAAATGTTACTTGAAAACAATCACGCCGATGGTGAGAGGCAAGGGGACTCGCCGAAATCAAGCACCCCGAAGGGAATGGGCCACTACTGCGTTCACGTCGTTATTCCTGGGTAGAGCTAAAAGTAGTGCCTAAAATAGAATTGATTACAGTTGAATGATCTTCCTGAAAACATTTAATACGGCTCATTTACCTTTCGTTTGGTAGCGGCATCCTTGAAATAATCAACAATTTCATTTTTCGCCATTGCAGCGCCATCTATCGCGAATTGAAAAAAAATTTCAAACAAAACTTACGTATTTGTTAATGGCGAATCTGAATCTGTGATGAAAAATAGGGGTTCCTGTTTGAAATTTCAAAGTTACCCCCCTCCTGCCCTCAGGGGGTGGGGTTTTGGGGTAAATTTTTCCAAAATCACTTTTCCCCCTCGAAAATAAAAAGTTTTTATTACAGATTTTATTCTTGAGATATTTTGATGTCTCAAGCTAAAAAAAACACCCTGAGTTCTTCCAGATGATTTCTCAGCGAATGGTATTTCGTGACTGAGACTTTTCGAAAATCATCTGGCTAAATTATAGTTTACTCAAGAAACAAGGAAATGATAATTCGAAGGACAACGAGAGATAAACAGGATTTCAAAGTAATTATTTGCTAAGTAAAAAATGCAACAAATCATTTTCAAAAAAAAAAAGTTACGATCGTCGATCTAAAAAATGAGTATTTTGATCTTTGTATCTTAAGTGCACTCAGGGGATTTGCTTAACTATCGAGATACTACATTTTTAGGACCAATAAGTTTATGACCGTTTGGCAACAGGATTTTTTAGTTAAACAGAGTAAAAATAATTTTTGTTAAAATTCTTCGTCATATTATTTTTCCCATCCAGGGAATAATTAACTCTGAACCCGCTAAGGCAGCTAAATTACTAGTTTCGAACTTACCTCTTGAACTCGAGCGTAGTAGCTGATCAGTCGAATGACGGAATGATAATATTATTGACTGGCCTGGCTTCCTTCTGTATTCTCTGTCTCCACTGGTCAGCAGCTACTGGATGACTGTTCCCGACGATGTCTGATGTCTTTGGCGAGACCACGAGGCTCAATCATTCCTTCGAAAGAGTTCTGTCAGTTAGTGGGTCAGTAACGGGACGAGTACGGTTCAAGGAACCCGGGGCATGCATTGAATTTCCAGTTGGCCAATCAGGACTCTTCCTTGAAATTGCATTGCCAATCTCGATGGGATTTTACGACTTTCGAAAAATCTAAAATCTATGTGTCATAACATACGTCACTGTAGTTTATACTTACTTTAGATTTCGGATCACAATCGCTTTTTTTTTCCTTCGTTCTCAGATATATTTTTCTTTGAGAAATTACGTACTTCTTTCTTTTTCACCTGGTCATGTCGAACGCATCCGCGATTACGGAGGACAGTGGCCTTTGTGTTGTGTCATGAATTATTCTGTAGTCTGTTGCAGTTTTTTATTTGCAGGAACCATTGTTACAGTTGGCAATTGGACGCTCCGCAACTTTAGGATTCTGGACTGTTCACGTTTTTAGAATATAATGGGACTGGGTCCAGTTGCCTCTGTTGGTATGAAATTCCTTGAAATTCTGTCTAGTTTGTTTCTTGTGGATTACTAAGGATACGATAGGTGACACGTATAAAGAGTACAGGTAATTTAATGGGGTTCGTTTTATGTAACAATTTATTCAGATTTTTTTTCGTTTGTACATTTATCGTTTACTCGTTCGAGCTTCTTGCCAGGTTGGTACGAGAATCCAGAGTGAACAACTTGAAAATAAACAAATTTGGCACTCGATTGGGCGAGACTGGCCTTGTCCCGTTTTTCGGGGCAAGTACCGCTACGAGCCTCAGACTTGGAAATGTTCGTCGTTCGACATGTGAATGCGTCTTGTGTCTAACGTTGATCCTACCGAGCATCCATATTCAAATGTACGTTTCAAGATTCGCTTTTCTCAGCTTCCATAGCTGCTTCCGGTTCCACTTTGGCTGAATCGGCAATTTTCTCAACGGCTTCTTCGGCTACCTGATCAACGACCTTGAGAATGACTTCCGGTATGGGTTCTGCCTTGATCTCTTCCTCCTTCATCGGGGCTGCTTCTTCCGCGACTGCCGCCTCTACTTCCGGTTCCGATTTGACTGCCTCAGCCTTTTCCATCTCTTCGGCCTTTCGCGTTTGGAGAATTATCTCAGGAACATCAGGAGTAATTGCTGATCTTAGGTTAACCTGTTTGGCAGCTTCCTCTTTCTCGGGTGCTTCCGATTCTGGCTTCTCGGCTGGTTCAGCTGCCTCAGCTTCCGACGGTTTTGAACTCAAATAAGCACAGTCGGCCTGATCGGTCTTCACGAAGAAGGTTTTCGAAATTTTGTATTTGTCAAGGACCCCGTAAGCCTGAAAGAGCAACAAAATTTTGTCATAAATTATTCTCAATGACCTGGACCAAGCTGCGAAGTCGTCTATGAATTTCAATGGTAGACCTACCTTCTGGAGAACGGTACCAGGTGCCAAACGTTCCCTGGTCATGAGCCATGCGTTTTGAGTATGAACAGGCCCAATTCCAGAACAGCCCCAAAGTACAGCATAGGAATCGTAGTCCGTTTCAAGTACCGAGTACTGCGTTTCCGGTGTCAGTGGGACCGTAGTGTACTTCACATGAAGTTTGCCTTCGTCAGCCTTCGAGGCAGCTGGCTTTATTTCGCCCTCGAGGATTCGTTTGATTCCAGTGCTATAAAAAATGTTTATTTAATAACCAATCGATCAGAACCGATCAGAACCGATCAGAAATCGAAAAGAATTATCGGTTTAGTTACTTACAATCGGTTTGTCACTTCATTGCTGACCCTAAGCTTTCCATCGGGCCCTTTGGTATAATTGGTTGTAACGCAACGAGACACAACTTCGGACAATTGAAAATATCTTTCGGCCTCGTACCAGACACCCAAAAACTGCAAGAATTCCCAAAAGTGTCAATAGAGTAATACTTTAATTTTTTGATCATTTTTTTTTCTATAAAACTTTTTTTATATTCCGAGTAAACTTACTCTGTTCATGTCGAAATTCGCCATCGGCACGTAATCCGGGCACCATCCCAGACTCGGGATCTGGGCCCCTACGAGTCCCAGAGCCGATACTACGAAAATGATCTTGCCCAGCATTCTTAACGATCTGGCTGGGAGATTACCGATCCTTGGGCCTTATATACATTACCTGCGGAGGGCAGGAGCGTTGACCGGCCAACTCCGATCCCCACCTCACGTGTGGGACTCATCGCGTTACGGTATAATTCTGCGGGGACTCAGGCCCACGATGCTCACCGGTCGCCAAGTCTACAGGTCGTTTCATCATTCAACAACATCCCGATAATTACCTTCCCCGTTGTACCGCTACATGCATATTTAAATAAGTCCCAAAAATTCTCTAAACAGACCCAAAATTCTTCGGTTCCCCGAATCTTCCTCGATCTCGAAATTTCTCAACCGCCTCTAAAATACCTTCCGAGAGTTCAGCAGATCTCTGTGTTCCTCAACTATAGAATCGCTTAAAGTGCCACTTGACTATTCGGCACTCGAAATCCTCCGAAAGTCTCGCAAATTGATCGCTTGGCACTTATTCGCTAACGAATCATCAAAGAACTCGTGACCAGACGTACTATAAAGATCTTCATGAAAAACACAGCTGGACCCTCGAAAATTTCGGAGGATTCGTCGCGGCGACTTTGACGCTAATTAAAAAGTAAAATGTCCGTCGTGAAATTTGCATGGGAATTCGCGGTCGAGTTAAGGAAAAAAGGAGAGGGAGGAGAGAAAGAAGAAAAAATATCTTAAAGAGAACCCCACCCATACAGAACTGGCATTCAGAAAATAAAGAACAAGCTTCGTTCTTAGACTCCGTGCCTGATGCTCTTCCCGACTCCTACATGTACATAGAGTCGCGTAGCACTTAAAAGGCACTGGAGGAGCACGAAGCTGGTAAAAAGCCTGAACGACGCTGGCGTCCCGATGGCTATTGAACTCTTGTGCAACCTGCATAAAAAGGTACGTGTCAGTGAGTGAACCCGGTATTTCCATTGCCGGTTAACCATTGGTTCTGGCTGGTTCACAAGCTGGTACACCGGTTCAAGTTCACCTCAAACTCCGTCTCGAAGATCCTTTACTATAAAATTACGAGGAACTACGAGAATCTTTAGAACTTTACTCGAGTCAACGTGTATATATATCCATACACATTTCACGTTTCTATGACTCTGCCTGCAGTCGTGTACGCGACATGTCCGCACTGCAGCGACATTGACCGCTCGGTTACGCGGAAACCATCCTGACACTTGACACTTGCATAGAATATACTGAGTGGCTACCCGGTAGAATGTTCTTGGAGTATTTTGAAAAAAGACAAAAATTGTAAAATTCTCCGAGTAAACGTTAAACCGTGCATTTGAGGTTATTTCGATGAAATTCAAACGTCCTAACGATCGTTCTCAGTCCCTTGTAATTTTAACGTTGCTCAATAGGTATACCTTAAGGCCGACCCACAGGTATCTATAAGTACCACTGTAAGGTAAATGACTCTTGATAACGGGTTTTATGTATTTTTTAAGTTTTTTCCTTCAGCCTCGCTCTGGGCGCGAGTAAAACTTTCGCACCGTTAGAAACCAGGCAACGTAGTAACAAGGATTTAGCGAATGTCGTTGATTGCAAAAGGTAGTAATTAAATGAATTAAGTGTAACTAATAATAATAATGGCAATGGCAATGAAAATTCAACTTTTACTACTCTCGTCGGAAATTTATTTCATCACAGGTATTCCTCTTTCGTCGATCTGTCACTTCGTGAGCTGTCGATTCATATTGAAAAAAATCAAAATTAATTTTCTCCGTTTCGGATTTTTGAGAACTGAATTAATGGGGGAAAAAACAAGACGTGAAAATTGATCTTGGACAAATTTTACTATCGATCAATTTCTTTCCGTCATCCTTTTCTTCGACGACGTAAAATTTGACAGCCCCGAAGACGACGACCGTCGAAGGGAATACCTGGGTCTTTCGTGCAATTATATACAATAACGTATTATCAATAGTAAATATCTAATATGCATAACTATTATAATAAAGGCTTACGAACTATAAGCTATACTTAAAATTAATTCGAATTGCTAATTACAACATGTTGTACCTGCGTCAAGGCATCGCACGCTAAACAATAATTACTTTATTTATCATTTAGTATCACATTGCGTTCACTGTTGTGCTGGCCGTTCTTGCCTGGCATTCGAATTCTGCACATGCTCTTTTGTCGCTTGGTTTTTCTTTTTAATTTTTTTCACTCAAAATATTCAAAAAGTACCCCCACTCTCCTACCCTTGCTCACCTGTCTCTTTTGCTCTCACACGTACACACACACACACTCCTGAACGAGAAAAGATACTTGAAACAAATGATAAATTCCTCGTTAAAATTGTCATTGATGAAAAATTCATCAATTCTCATTTCCAGTCGCATCTCGCAAGGGAGAAACGGAAGTAATAAAGAATGACGTGAGACGAAGAGCAAAAAAGACAAGAGTTGAGGATAGAATCCAAAAAAAAAAAATGGGAAAAAGTCCAAGATCCCAAAGAACGTGGGAGAAACTCGAAGCCAAGCAACTTACAGGCATTATTTTCTCTTTTGAAATCAATCCGGAAGGAGGGGTGGGTAGGGTTAAAAGGGGGGAGGAGGGGACGAAAGATAGCAGTGATAGGTGATAGCGCTAGATAATTGGTGTAGAGTGATAGTTGTGTAGCGATGATTAGTGGCGTGTGTACGTGTGCGCTCGTTACAGGGAATAATTAATAAGCTTTATTTGTAATTTCTCTCTTTTCATTTTTTTTTTTTCGTTTTTTTTGCTTCCTTTCCTTTTCATTTCAATATCCCTTCTTTAATCCGTGTACAATGCGATCTGTCGTAGGTCTAAGATTCGTAGAAGATTCAGATCTCGGCGTTTCGCACATAATATAACTTATATGTTTCCCACTCGAACAGCCCTACGAACATATCTTTGGTGTACTGCTCTCAATATTCTCAAGAATATTAATGTTATCTATTAACGGCGCCACTGATCGTGCGTCACGACGCTGCTGCAATTAGTCGATCTAAGGAAATGGGAGACTATTTTTTATTTCGTTCTCTTTTCGTGTAATGCCAGAATTTTTGGCTCTGTGCCCCACGAGTGTGCTCCGTGCGTGTGGGTTCGTGTCCGTGCTAAATTTTTTTTTATAGCGTGCCGACGGCTTTTATGATTATCAAAAAACAAAACGATAAACTTGATTTCGAGTACTTTTGCGTGGCGCTTGTGTGTACACTTTGCTTTAGCTTTTCTTCGCGTGAGTGCGTAAGTGCATGCGTGCAGATTTCCTTTCCTCCCTTCCGAAATTACGTAGAATTGCATCGTCCTCGCGGGATGAAAATTTCGCGAAGAGAGGGGGACGAGGTTTTGGCGGATAAACAAGAAGAGATGTGAAAGGGGTAAATTTTTTTTTTTGAAAAAGAAGAAAACCATTGGAAGGGGGAGGGGGTTAAGAAGGTAGAGCCTCGCGAAAAAAATCGCTACTCGCGTAAACTTTGACAAAATGGCCGGTCGAATAATTCGAGAGCGAATCACGAGCGAAGTCCGAGCCCTTCGAGGCACCTAAGGGCTAAAAACGAAAAAAAAAATCCTAAATAATGACGTCCTGCGTCAAAAACTACTTATAAGTCTAAAACGGGGCTACTTGGGCTGGTGGTTTGTTCTTTTGTTTCTCTCCGTAGGATTACTCTTGCTTTCCTACGACATGTCCGTCCGTTGAATTTGTTTTCCGTGTCGTCTTTGCTCCAGGGAGATGCAGAAGGGTTTGAAAGATTTCTTGTTGTACGGAGACAATTGGGAATGAAAGGGACATCCTCGGGAATTGCATAATTACTTTTATAAACCTGCTACGGATTAACGTCCTAATGCTTACTCTCGTATACACTTAGCCTATGAACACATGAAAATCACTGCCCAATCGACCAATTTGGACCCATAAGGCACGTCGAATCGTTTGAGGTCCAGGAAAACGACTGAGACGACAGGATAATCGTCGAAGGAACAAAATAAGATAAAATATCATAGCTTGTCTGCGTGAGCAGAGAAAAATAAATTCCTTCTAACCGATTGACCCGCGTCGCTCAGTTCGATTTTCTCTAAACATGCTGCGTCAATTTGTTCAAGGCGATTTCGGGCAGGACACTAAGATCTACCTAAGACAGAAAATCGGTGGAAAATCGGTTGGTCCCTTTGCGTGTATAAAATAAATTAATGCTTCTTTCGCGTTTTTCATATGTAACATTATGTACAAGAGAAGAAGAGAGTCGTGTATGTAAATATATATCTGTGTGTAACAGCGTCTATAACGTCTAGACGCTTGGATGATGTATATTCATGTACAAGGGGAAGGTGCTCGTATGAGGTCTCAGCATGTACTGCCTTGCGATGTCGATGGCTCCGATACGCCGCGCTTCGTTATCATTTCCAAACGTATATCTAGATCCGCCAATAGAAATCTACTCAGGAAGCGGCCATCGATTTTTCGTACATCTTTTTACATTTGGCCTTTGATCTCCTTTCCCTTTCTCTCACGCTCTTTCACAGGTACCAGATTCTTACGGTATTTTCGCGAAATACCCTGGCGCGACTCTATATAGACATATATAGACTGAGAAGGTAGAGACCGGTGCTACATATTTTCGGGATATGGGCATTTCTCTTCTAGACATCCGCGACGGATGTCCTGGTAAAGGAACGCATGTCCCTGATGTTGGATCTTGAGGATTCGGACCTTCAGGACGTTCCAGAAAAATAGCTGATGAACATTCGATGAGGACTTCTAGATGAAAATGGCCAAGGCCCGTAGCACCGGGCTACCTTAAATCTTGTCGCTAGTCGTGAAGGTTCTTACTGAGTAGAAGATTGTTATGCGGCCCTGACAAGTGCCTGATTAGCTCCTGCAAGCTGTCGAAGCTCAGCGAACAGAAGCAGCAGGTAAATGTGTTATCAGGTGCGGCGATAACGCCTCTATGAACCGAGCAGAGATGCTTAAGAAGATGCGCCTTCTGCTTGAACATGGCGACGCAAAGGCGGCAGGCGAAGGGCTTTTCGCCCGTGTGAACTCTCAAATGAGTCTTAAGGTTCCAGGACATACCGAACTGCTTGCCGCAGTAGCTGCAGCGGTATTCGCGAACGGGGGTCGGTTTTGGGGGATCTTCCATGGGGGGTTGGGGCGGTGCACGGGCTGGGGGTAAACTCCAGGCACCCCATGGTGGTTCCAGACCAGCTGCTGCGGTGGGATCCGCACTGGGGGGTCGATGAGATGCCGTCGGCGGGGTCACCGACCTGTCCTGCTGTTCATTTGAAAAGAGAAAGAAAGATAGAAAAAACAGGGCATGAATGAATTTTTTATTTTAATCAAATGGCCATCCCTGTGGAGGAGCCTTAATGTACTTACCAGGTATGGTGGGGCCGATACGCTCAAGGGATGGGGTGCCTGTAGCCTTCGGGGTGTCTCGAATCCGGGATTGAAGGGAACGAACGCCGGATTCTGTGCTGGGGCGTTGTGAAAACCGGGTCTTCGCTTTCGATGTGGTGTCACCACGTAAGCTTCCGCTGGTGGGATTGGTATCTCTTCCAGTTTCCTTTTACCCTGTTCCAGACCCAAGGCCAATCTCGCGGCTAATTGACGCCTGCGCTCTTCGGCCTCTTCCAGGGACTCTCTTCTCTCCAGCATTGGCTTCTCTGTCCTGCGAATGTCATCCAAATGTACTTGTACCATGTATCGACTTTGATGGGTATGCATAAATATTCAGGATCAACCTGATCCTTGGAGCTTGTAATGTCAAGGGTCAGTATATATACCTGTGAATTATGTCGTGGGAGCTTTCGCTGGTTGTCGTTGTCCCAGAGTTCAGGCTGAGGTTCACGGGATCCGAACTATCCCTCCTCCTGGGGGGTTCTATACTGCTTTCGCGTTTTTCCAAAAGCATCGCTTCACCCTCGACACCCTCGACGTCGACCTCGGGCTCCTCCTCGCATCCCTCCGTCTTGATGAGCACCGAACAACAATCCGCAGGGTTGTTCGATTGTCTGAATCCATTTTGAAAGGGTGGTCTCAGTCAATTCATGTACAGCAGACAAGGTGAGGGGATGAAGAGCTGGGGGTGAGCTTTTTCTTACCTGCCGTCGTATTGAGACTCGTAACTGGAGCTTTCTTGGCTCTCGGAGGGTTGCGGCGTTGGTATTCTCTCGGGCTCGGAATTGCTCGAGGTTTGGGGTTGATTCGGCTCGAAGAGCTCGGACTTGATTTGTAGAAGCTCGAACAGTTCTCTCAGTGGGGTAAGCTCCGTCGACTGTTAACGATAAGAGAAAAGGTTTATTTTTAATTAGAATCAACAGTGAACAACACCTGGTCTTCCTTTCGTCCTGGGTCCACGATTTTTATTTTTCAAAAATTAGACCTACCGGGATTAGGGCTTCCCCGTTGTAGAGAAATTCGAGCAGATGATTCAGCTGCGTCTTCCTGACTCCAGACAAATGAACTACGTGGTCCAAGGCTGGATTGCGAAGTAGACTAGCCAGGAGGGGACTAGCTGCTGCCAATACTACTCGGTGGGCCCTAACGACGGAACCGTCGTCGCAAGCCAAGGTCACGTCCACGTGTCGGTCCCCGCTGTACCAGGCCCCGACCTCAGCGGCCAAGGTTGCGGGATGTTTCCCATAATGGAGGGTCAGTAGACCGTCCGTATACATCGTCTGTAACAAATGAAATTTTCAAACATTAGTACAAAAAAATATTCAAATTTTACTATTTAACGAGAACACGTATATATATTGTAACGTGGCGTTACAGAGCTGGAGGGGATACCACCTAGGAATGACCGAAAAATAAATAAATAGGACTT